>CM067489.1:32025664-32051901 GCA_034552555.1 Semaprochilodus insignis
TATATATATATATATATATATATATATAGTGGGTGCTGTTTATATTTGTAAAAAATAAGTTGTTTAAGTTGTTTTAATTTTAAAAAGTTAGTTATTTACTTTTCTGGGCATAAACACAGATTATTGTTCTGTTAACCTACTATTTGAAATAAACTATAATTAACTATAAGTGAAATCAACAACAATCAAAAAAGTCAACGTCTCAAAAAGTGAACATTTTGAAGTTAAAACATATATATATATATATATATATGTATATATACAAAACCACCAGCGGACCTATATGTGTCTTCTGAGTTTGTATATGTAATGGCAAATCCCAAATTATTGCACTTTCTTTAGGGTCTATTATGCATCACAGCACCCTGCATGTATCCCTCTGCCATGGATGGAGCTTAGAAAATACATTTTAGGCCAAAATCTGCTCAAAAAACTACTGTAGCATAGTGTATTAGGCATCAGGCAGTTTAATCATAACCATTTCATGTAATAACTTTCTGTGAGGGAGCTTTTAGAGGTGGGTGTCTGGTTCCATTCACCACCACTGTGAACAATTCTAGAGCAGGTATCTCTAGAATGGAGCATTTCACACCAAACCACTTTGAAACACTCTCAACCACTGAAATATGCAGAAATCCAAAAAAGATTCCCCATTTATTACTACTGCATAGGCCTGATATCACTATAGCTTTCCGAAAGTACTGTCTAGCATCTATATGGTAGTGGTCATATAACCACTCTCAGATTTTTGATGCTTCGAATTTACTATATTACACATGAATAAAACACACCAACACAGACTTTTAGTCTCTCAGTTGACTAACTTTAGACAATATCTGTGTTGATCTAAAAGATTTGGCTTTTAAGCCACACATCTGCCACTGTGGGGTCATGTATGTATGAAACCTCTTAGAGAACAGTGCTGCTGATCCTGGATGGTCATTCTCTGAGACGCTTGATGTACATGTACTCATCTTCTTAATGGACTTGTATTTGCTTCTGTATGCAAGAATCATATTTTCATTTAAGGGGATTTATTCAGTCGAATCACAGTTGATGCTTTTATTACGGTCCTAACTAGTCATGATACCGGGTGAGGTGTTTGCTGATCAGTATATGGAGATAATGCATAGCTACAGTGTGATTACTCATGTCACACAAACTCCAGGCATATTCTCTCTACTCACTGTAACATAAATAAAAGCTAAAGTGATAAAACAATTATTCTGGTGGGTGGTTTCTTTTAGAAACCTCTTTTGAGGAGCCTGTACAAAATAACCTCATCTAAAAAGTTGGCATTTCTACACTACTGTCCAAATTTTTGGAATCACTAGTCATATTAATACTTTTGATTAATACTGATATACTGTACTTTAAATGGGATATATATACAACTTTTTTATTGCTTTTGAGGGTTCAGATGTTCTTTACAGTGGTGGTGATGGGAACCAGGGGCCACCGTGTCTACAACACACATACGATACAGATGTTTTATTTACTATCTAAATCTATGTGGAATATTGATGATGGAAAAAGTGGGGAAAACTGAAAAATCCATTTTCTTTGGGGACTATTTTGCCTCACAACTCCCTGCATGTATCCCTCCACCGTGAATGGATTTTAAAACAACATTTTAGGTCAAAACCATATTAAAACTACAGTAGAACGTCTCCAACATCAGAATAACTATTTCACGTAATAACTTCCTATGAAGGAGCTTTTAGAGGAAGGCATCTGGCTCCACTAGAAACAAGCATTTCACACTAAAGGCACCAACTAACATATGAATTATAGAAGTATGGAATAACAAATTCATTGTAAACAAAGGGCTTTAAGACTAACTCACACTCAGTTGGCATGGAGGTAACTCAATTTATGCCACAATTTACAATAAAATCAATCGTAACGGATGAGACATTGTCAATCACAGCTGAATTATGTTGGCTTTGAGACTGTAATGTCAAATATATCAGAGTCTGTAATTCATTTACTTCTGTTTTCCCGTTTTCCAGCTTTCTAAAGCAGGTAGAGCTGCTGTATTAGCACTGAGGATCCTCTGTGTTTGCTAACATTAGCATCTGAAGCTAATCCCAGTTTAGTGAATCCTTTACTCTCCAGATGAAGATGAAGTTCCACCAGCACTATCATACTCCAATAAGAGCTCCAGAGTGTAAACTAGGACGGGATGATGATGTGCTGATCCATATGTTTAGAGTTATTACTCTGTAGAGAGCATTACTACATCAGGAGACGGCTAAGAGATGCTAACGCTATTGGCACTTATACTAGTGACCACAGAACGAGTGTTCATGTTCATATTAACACTCGACAGCGAAAATAAAAGCTTTTTTGATTCTCCAAACGGTTCTGTGTAATTGTAGACGTGTTTGTTTGTGAGTGTGTGTGCAGAGTAGCTACTAGCTAGCTAATTAGCCTAGTTATTTGCTTTAGAGTGAATAAAATGACCAGAAAAGTCGTTAATTACAGCGATTATAATGGTTCTGTCTCTGAGCAGGTGGAAAATGCACTAATGTAAGTTCAGCTGGTTCATGTTTGGATTCTTGTTTTCGCAGTGTGTATGTGGGAAAACATCTTTATAAAGTGAATATTTCTACATTAAACTCTGCGGTTACATGTGCAGCAGGTGTAAATTCATGATTATTTGGGAATGAACCAAACGAAGCTGTGCAGTTATCAACCTGGGAAGATTTGTTTCCAGTATCCTGATAAAAAATTCTCTTAATTGGTACAAAATCCTGTTGTATCAGTGCAATGCTGCCTGGACTATTCACCAGTAGGTTCCTTGCTGCTGTGACGCAATGTGATTTTGTCCCATAGAATATTATATAAAAATTGGTGTATATGTATTATATTATTTAAAATTTGATGTATACCGTTAATAGTTTTCATATATACCATCTTACAAATACAATGCATTCGGGGTGTAACCTTATTCTCAATGTTACACAGCTTAAATATGTTCATTATCTGAACACATTTAATACAGTGACCACATATTCTGTTTTATTTTTCCTTCAGTACATTAAATGAACAGTAATTGTGCATTAAAATGTGTTCTCACTTAGAAGGTCAACACAACATGTAACCAGGAGTGCACAAACTTTTGCATCTGATCGTAAAAACTGCAAAACTGGTTTTATATTATTATATTTGTAAAGACATACTGTTTAAAAACACAAGAGAAGGAGGACATTTTTATACATTCTGCCCAATCATATGCCGAAGTTTGCATGTACCTAGTCAAAAGACTGTAACACGTCCTTTACAGAGAACACATTTTAGTACATTATTACTGTTTATTTACTGAATATAACATAAAAACCATTTTAATCAGTAAATAAACAGTACAGTATAGTATAATGATGTACTAAAATATGGCCTGTGTATTGATATTGTATGTGTAATATGTTCAAACTCAGCAAATAAGTAGAAATTGTGCATTAATATTTGCAGAAAAATGGCAAGCTTGATGTGTTAACGTAGAATTGTTGAGAATTTCAGCCAGTGTGTACAAACGTGTGCAAATAGTAGTCCAATTCATGACCTTGACCTTTGACGTTCACCTGCCTGTCATGCGTACTGTAACACAACCCCTTATGGGTACAGGGCAGGGTATTGCATTGTCTATTTCTAAGCACGTGTCAATGTAGGGGTCCAAGAGAATCATGTTTGTCAAGACTTTGTTAATCTTCCTCTCACTTATCAAGTAGATTTGGCCGTTCACAGTGGCACAGCCGGTGAAGAACTTCCTGTCCAGACACTCCTCTTCCAGAAGAGTCCACTCATCAGTATCAACGTCCAGACGCAGAGCTTTACCTCCCAGCAGATAGAGGGCACCGTTGAGCTCAGTGGCGAGAAGGTCATAACTGAGGGTGGATGAAGAACAGAAAAGGAGACCAGCACCATAACCATGGTAGTACAAACATCTTGGATGTCGACACCTAACTGTCATTTCAGGTATAAGGACCACTCTTTAAAAGGTCCCATAAAAAGGGTTCCCAGTGGTTCCCATGACTGGTCAGATCATGGGTACTCCTGGAAGAGGGTTGAGAACTTGTGACCTAGGAGTTTCAACAGACTGTTACAGAATAACCTTGAGATGTGCAACAACCTTCACATACCCTTAAAAGGTGGTTCTTCATGGGTTCTTTAGTAAAGACAAAAGTTATAACCATATGACATGTGAACCCTCAAAAGAACCATTTGAATGGTTCTTTCCACGATTAAATAAGTCTTCTACATGAAGCCAATCCTGTGGTATATAGTTCCTTAAGGAACCTCTTTTTGAAAAGGTTGTTCTATATACCACCAAAACAGGTTCTGCTATACGCTTTTTATAAGGTACTATATAGTATTACACTTACTGAGGAGCGCCTCTCTGTATCTACACCTATTGTCCATTATATCAGCTCCACTGACCATATAGGAGCACTATGTAGTTCTACAGTTCCAGACTGTAGTCCATCTGTTTCTCTGTATACTGTATTACCCTGTTCTTCAAAGGTCAAGACCCCCACAGGACTGCCACAAAGCAGGTGTTATGTGGGTGGTGGATCATTCTTAGAGACGATAGCTCATCTGCTGCTGCACAGTTTGTGTTGGTCATCCTCTAGTCCTTCATCAGTGGTCATGGGACGCTGCCTGATCCACCACCCACATAATACCTGCTCTGTGGTGGTCCTGTGGGGGTCCTGACCATTGAAGAACTGGCTAATACAGTATACAGAGAAACAGATGGACTACAGTCTGGAACTGTACAACTACAAAGTGCTCCTATATGGTCAGTGGAGCTGATACAATGGACAAGGAGTGTAGATACAAAGAGGTTTCTTATGAAGAATGTTTGAGCACTGACAATGTCTTAAACTTAATCTTAAACTTAAAAATAATCAGCAGTACTTTTAGACCTATATAGGTTTTTTTTATGTTTATCAGTGGCATGTTTTGTTGTTTTCTCACCGTGGAAAAGGAGAGTAGGAGACAACATCCCATTGGTCGACCTCTGCCTTGTACCTCTGAATGCCACTGTACACTTCTCCATTCTCATCCAAACCACAAGCCACATAGATGTAGGAGCCCATGGTGACCACCGCTGCCCTCTCCACCGCTCGTACCATGGGGCTAACACTGTCCCAGGCCTCTGCTCCCAATACTAACCTCTCCACATCGGCCACAGGTCCTTCATCCATGCTGCCTCCCAGCACAAAGAGCTGGAAGTCCAATCCTATCGAGCAATGGCTGTGTCTGGACTTCTGCAGAGCTGGGCCGTCCACCCATCGCTCATTGCCGCACTGGTAAATCCGTACCCAGTCCACACTGTACCAGAGGACCTCCCGGAAGTAGCCGCCAGTCACCACCACGTTGTCCCCTTGGAGAAGATGACTGGTCAGTGTTGGTCAGTTGGTCAGTGGGGCATGCTAAGAAGTCCAGTCCTGCTCCAGAAGTACTTTCCTGCTATGTTTGGTTCTTAATGTACCTAATGTACAACCTAATGTTTGGATGTGATTGATTCTATGGTAAGGTATCTCTCCTGGAGCAAGCTTGGGGACCACCAGACCAACAAAGCTACTGCGTATATCAAACCATAGACAGATCTACAGATCTTTGGTTAGGTTCATGCCAGGATTATGAAGATAGAGACTCTGTAAGAAGCTTGTTACCTACTGCTGCCACAGAATACTGCGTGAGGCACTTCCTCTGCAAGGGTGGGCATGATTGCCACCTTCCACTCCTTGGGTTGAACTGGTAGAAAGACTGCTGGTCCTGTTCATGTGATCCACCAAGCAAGAAGAGCATCTCTCTTGAGCGAGTCCTTGGAACAGACCTGCCTGCGGTCCAGCTTGGGGGCAGATGATCGTTGAGCTTGCAGATGAGTTTGGCACGAGGGTCGGAGCTCTTGATACTGGTCAGGAGATCTGTGATGTAGGGCAGGCTCAAACTTTCGGGTCTAACAAGCCCCATCAACTCCAGGAAGTCATCCTCACGGCTAGGATCAAAGGTAGCCCACCGCAAAGTGACCTCAAAGGCTAGGTCCTCCTGGGGAACGAAAAGGTCATCACTTGCAAGAAGGTCTGCGATGGTCTCCTTGGAGAGGTACAGGAAGTCCTCCTCGGAAGCTACAGCTGGTAAGTGGGTGAGGACCACCTCCCTCGCAGCAGCATAAAGCTCCAGACAGCCCAGTTGCCAGGCATAAGCCATCATACCCAAACAGTTGCTAAGGTGCAGCTCTCTCTCTAGGAACTTGCAGCAGAGCAACCTGGCCTTCTCCAGTTGAAGGAAATTGGCCGTCTCGAGGATTCCCAAGACGTTCTTCCTGTCAAGATGCAATTTGAAGCTCCGAGCATACTCCATGAGGCTGCGGAAATGGTCCAGACTTACACTTTTGATTTCAATGTGCTTTCTGCCACTCTCGCGACCTCCTCCAAAAAAAAGGGCACGGAAATAGGGACTCATTTGAGCCAGTCTTTCACGGTTTACAAAGAATGACTCATTGTCCACCTGGAGGACGGCATCTGGCACTACATTGTCCCTGTCCGCTCTGATCTCTTTGTGGCTCTCCTCGCTGATATTTTCGTGGATCTCTTCCTCAACATTGTGGGCTTTGCCGAATAAACCATTCTCACTCCCTGGACTGGAGCAGTTGCTCTCTACTCGCTGTTGTCCGCAAGCCATGTCTCTGCACCCACCCTCCACTGACCTCAGCAGTTGAGCTACCACAGCTTTCTGTGGTATTTATAGCCACCTCTAGCCTATCGCTGACACCACATGGGAATGGGGTCAGCTTGCAGGGGAAAAACAAGGGCTAAGAATAGCCGCAAACAGAGCAGTGGGACCCTAATTTTCAGAAACGCATTGTCCGTTTATAATATATTCCCATGGAATTCTTCTTAGAAGGGCGGCACAGTTGCCAATGCCTGTGTCAGAGAACCAGTGAAGCTTTCAAAGGGGAGTTCCATGGATGTTTTACATGTCTGCTATATTGTTAAGGTCTAAGCAAAGTCATTCCGAGTGCCCTGATGTAAAATAATCAAATCAGATCAAATCAAATTTATTTATATAGCGCTTTTTACAACTGATGTTGTCTCAAAGCAGCTTTACAGAAATTCAGTAATAATAATTCATTAAGGAGAGAAAAGAAAGAAGCCCCCGGTGAGCTAGCAGAAGACGACGGTGGCAAGGAAAAACTCCCTCAAGTTGGAGGAAGAAACCTTGGGAGGAACCAGACTCACACAGGGGGACCCATCCTCCTCTGGTCCAAACTACATTTTGTAATTCTTCAAAGTAACATCAGTTGAGTATCTAATTATGCTGATCTAGTCGTCGTGGTGACAATGAAGTTAATGAAGTTGTGAAATAATAGTCCGATGCAGGTAGCAATAGCGGAGTCTTACTGGAGTTGCTCACAGAATTGACAGATTGATCAGAAAGTTATTACATAAAGAGTTAATACTTATTATTTCAGATCTTCCACTATTTAGAAAATCTTTGCAGGTTCACTGGTGGTTTAGATATATGTGTCTATATGTGTGTTGGAGACATGGAGACCCCTGGTTCCACGGTACAGAAATCAGAGTCTGTAAGGGTGTCCAAAATAAACCATTTCACACCGAACCACTCTGAGTGACGTGGATTGCTAAGATGTTGGCAGTTGCAGTGGTATCCCAGATGGTTGCTAGGGTGTTGCTAGATGGTTGCTGTGGTATTCCCAATAATTCCTAACGCATTCCGAGGCAGTGGGTATGGTATCCCAAATGGTTGCTAGGACATTTCTTGGTGGTTGCTCTGGTATCTCAGTGAGTTGCTATGTCACTAGGTGGTCGCCATTGCATCCCAATAGCTTACCAAGGTGTTGCTATATGGTTGGTATGACATCCCAGATGGTTGCTAAGGTTTTGGTAGGTTGTTGCTGTGGTATCCCAAGTGGTTGATAGGGTGTGGCTAGATGGTTGTTATGGCATTCCCAGTAGATACTAAAGTGTTGGTAGGTGTAATGTCTGTTCCAACCATTCCAACTGTTGCTGTGGTATCCCAAGTGGTTGCTAGGGTAAGGCTAGATGGTTGCTATAGTGTTGTCAGTGGATGCTAAGATATTGCTAGGTAATTGTAGGCTATTGTATCCCAAATGGTTGCTGGGTGGTGCTTGGTTGGTGGTTGCTAAGGTGTTGCTAGTTTGTTGTTATGGTATTCCAGGTAATTGCTCAGATGTTGCTAGTCCGTTGCAAACATATCCTTGGTAGTTGTCTGGGGGTCACTAGGTTGTTGCTATGATATTCCAGGTAGTTACTGTGGTATCCCAAGTGGTTGCTAGGGTAATGCTAGATGGTTGCAGTAGTATTTTAGGTGAATGCCAATATGTTGCTAGGTAATTGCTATTGTATCCCAAATGGTTGCTGGGGTGGTGCTAGGTTGTAGCAACCATATCCTTGGTGGCTGCTGGAGGTCGCTAGGTTTTTGTTATGATATCTGAAATGGTGTTGCTAGGCATTTGCTATGGCATTTCAGGTAGTTATCCCAAGTGGTTGCTAGGGCGTTGCTCAGTGGTATCCTAGGAGGTTCCTAGGATGTTGCTAGATTGTTACAACCGCATTCCAGGTGAATGTCTGGGAGTTTCTAGGTGATTGCTATGATATTCCAGGTGGTTGTTAGGTTATTGCTATGCTTTACATTGCACAATTACTGTCAGTCCTAAATGTGTTTTTATTCGGAATATGTATGTAATGTCTGTTTCAATCTCAGAATTTTAAAGACGGCAAGACCGAGAGTTTCATACAAGCTATTTATTTACCGCTGAGACAACAACCCATTACATCCAGCCATCCAGTCTTCTATAATTGATGCATTTAAAAAACAGCTCTCTCGCGATACACCATGATAGATTATATATATAACAAATTCGAAACCTTAGGGACCGCTGAAAATAGCGTCCACACATGCACTAGCACTCAGAGCCCTGTGAGTCCTTTCCTATCTCCGCCATTGAGGGCCATTCGATCTTCCTGTTGAAGCAATTCAAACCATTATAAATTCCAAAACAAACTCACCCAAAAAAACATACACACAAACGAGAAACATGAATAAAAAATAGACCTTTCATGTGTGTCATATACTGGTGGCTGAGCAGGATAATGCAAATCATTAAGCCATTCAACTACTACAGCACCAAAAACACAAGCTTCACTTTTAAAATGTGCTGTGGTTAGTAATTTAATATCTAAGTGGAACATATAAAAGCTTGTAATGCAGGAAACTGACAGTGAGTGTAGAACATGTGCTGGAGGTATTGTGGTAATTGCTTTACTAAGGCATGTGCAACATTAAATACTGAAGAACAATGAATTGCATTTTGACGGATTGTGATGCATTTGCAGGAGCCAGTGTACGTTTTTCCCAATGAGCTACTTTCATTTAACGCTTCAAGCTTATTAGGGGAGGAGGATCTTAGAACAGCTGTACAGCCTTGAGAATGCCAACAGGACGAGATAAAGCTATATACACCATCATCATCAAAAAATAGCTGCACCCAGAAGCAATCAACTGACGGGAATGAAACTTGGTGGGTAGGTTTGGCATCGTGAGACATGCAAATGATTCAAGTTTCACCCTCAGCCTGTGCACGAGACGTAAGCAAGGACCGGCCTTATTGTCGTACTTGACTGACTATTATATAGAGTCATCCTGTTGCGTATGCTTTCCATTGTGACTCACGCTGTTGTGTTGGTAGCATCCTTTGCAAGCGAGGTATGAGAAGATTGAGAAGAGTTCAAAATCTATTGGAGCAGCTGGAAGAGTTGGAGAGGGGTTGCATCGTAGGGCTCCACGAAGGGCGCCATACCAATTGTGTGGATAATACCATAGCAAGCTGCTGGCGGCAGTGGATAGAAGAAGGCAAGCACCAGAGACATGAAGGATCTAAGAGAGAGAACTGACGGATTGTGTGATATGTGGGAAGCGACCCAACAGCCACGACTGCAGACATTCAGCGAGCAGTGAAGATTCCATGAGTCATCCTGTTAGTGCCAGCACCATTGGCAGACGGCTGCACAACGCAGGACTACATGCACACAGACCGCTACGACAACTGCCCCTTAACACCACGTCAACATCACCATAGACTGCAAAGATGTGGTGCCAGACTGTCATGGAGTGACTTAGAATAGCAGCATGTCATCTTCAGTGACGAGTTCCACCTGTGGCTTGGTGGAGATGACCAACGAATTCGTGTGTGGAGGCACCGTGGTCAGCACCAAGATAAATGGTTTCCTATCACGTGCCATACATCCAGAAGGCCTGGTGTCACTCTACCTCAAACACTACCGCACCATCTGCAGGAACTGTGTGAGGATATTCAAGCTGCATGGGATGGATTATCACAGGACACCATTAGGAACCTCTACAACTCCATGCCGAGACGTCTGGCACGTTGCTTTAGCAAACACGGTGGCCCGACGCCATACTGAGAGACACTACTTCTGTATGTGCAGCTCAATAGTCTAAATTCATCATCATTTATTGTTCCTGGTAACCTTTATCTTCCTTCCCAATAGCCCTGCAATCCCACACTTCCCTCTGGGTGCAGCTGTTCTTTTGGTGATGAGTGTATATGTATAGTCTGCTGATGTTTTGGAAATGCTAATGAACGTTTATGAATCGAAACGTTCAAGAAAGGTGAGAGAAATCAGTAAAGACTTTCAAAATGGTCTAACATCATAGTGTATGTAGAATTCTTCCACTGTGAACTGATCCCAAAACACCAGCAAATTACATTTTCCAAAATGAGACAGCCGAAGGCAAGGCCAAAGAAAAAACAACAATCAGCAGGGAGTCCGTACACTGTGAGCTCTTTGTATGACGAGCGATGTGATTTTTGTTCAAAGCCTTTCTGTTCTAAGACGGATGTGCCAACACTTTTCCATTAAAGGGGCATTATGACCCAGAAAATAGCATTTAAGTTATTTGCCATGTTATGTAATATCTGGTACTGCAGCACTGCATCCCTCAGCTTCAGATTTTCTGTTTACTGTTTTTGGTATTTTTGCTTATCAAGCACTAGATTACCCAGCATACATTATGCAAATAAGCTCACCGGACAAAAAACGAGTCACCTGTGACTGAAATGTACCTAACAGTGTGTACAAGCACCAATGCTGTGACTGGATTTAGCCATGCCAACCTGGACAGGGTTCTGGATGTAGGCCACATCAATGTTCAGACACTCTTCCATCAAAGAATTGTGCAGTCAGGACAGATTTGGTGGATGCCTTCCCTGGCACAATTCCGAGGAGAATTCCCTGTAGACTGGGATTTTAGCCACTGCTGGTAGACCCGTATGACTGTACGCTTCCATACACCTGCAGATTCAGCTACTTCCTTCGCACTATGGTCTTGGGCACGCAAGGTGACTCATTGTTTGTCTGGTGAGCTTACTATGTCAGTACCGGGTGGCCTGTCTCCCAGGGGCCAACGAAAGCCGCTAGAGGCAATGGGAATGCGGTGCCCAAACTCTACCTACTGACTCTGCTTGCTGCTCTGCCTCCCTGACACTGCCTCCAGTTTGCAGCTCAGCCATTGGGATCAAACTTTATGCATAATACAGTGGTCGAGAAACACGAGTGGTCAGTGCAGAACAGGTGGCGCAAGCCCGGGAGGTGGGGCTTGTGGCACAAGCACATGCCAACCACTGTTGTCTTTTCATTACTGTCATGTGCTGCATTCACATGCTTATGTTGAAAATAAAAAACATAATTCTGCACCTCATAGCATTACGCAGCGGACGGCGGCATGAAGCCACACAAATGTTAAGGCATGGTGGCAGCATAGCCATTATCAGAGGAGAGCTTTATCAGTGTAGATTGTTCGAGGTGGAGAAAGTCCTGAGGACTCTCGTTTACTGTATTATTAAAATAGCGGGAATTCAACAACCAGATGTGTGGCAGCAATGGTCATTGTCCACCTCTGTGGTTGGCAGCATAAGTTGGGAAACCTGAACTCTCGATAGAGCGTTCCGCTCGCCGCTGCAGCCTGAGGAATGTTGCCACTTGCGTCGGCAGAGTTTTCCTTCGCAATTCCATTGAAAACAATGGAATATCTGGTTTGAGGTCGTCCCGTCTACCGCAACATGTGAACGCAGCATCAGTCCCACAGTCTCTGATGGTCTCTATATGCCGTCAGCACATAGGGTTCGCGCACCACCTTCCCATCACTTCTCACGGCTCTCATTGGTTCCTGGGGGACGAGCTCCTGGTACAAATTCATATTTCCATTGGGAATCCTTACCAATGAAATCCAGACTGCTAGCGTAGACATTAATGAGGCTAACAGTGATGTCTGGAAATAATGCTAACTTGCTATGGCTAACCTCTTTCTGCACTGACCAAACAGCCCGGTGCTGATGCACTCATAGAAGGGGGGCATCACCGTAGCACTGCTGTAGGAGCATGTGTACGGCAAATGTAATAAGGGTTCAACTTTAAATTCTGCCCCTGCAAGCAAAACTCCAGACAACATATGGTGTACTACACAGCACAAGCCGGGCAAACATTCGTGACGGTCGTGAAATCTTGTCATGTGAGCAGGACAAACATACCGAAGAAGAACATTACGAGAGATGATACTGAGGAGTCTTTTGGCAGGATTTAATTGCAATAAATTAAACAGCAGGGATAAAAACCTGCAAACTCATACGGCACACTCGGCAGGAACAGCAGCAGAGCAGACAGACAGGCCTTCTGCCCAAGAGTGAACTAATCTAATACAGACAGGGAAAACATCGCATCTCCGATATTAGAAAAATTCACACCATGGCTTTTCTCTCCGTGCTAAACAGCACAGAACACGCTCAGTCACATCTAAGATCTCCTCCCAGCACACACACACACACACACACGCTACACCCCCAAACTAGTGCTGTCACTCCCCAGGATTCCAGTGCCCGATCAACACATTCACTCGTCGTCGAAGGTCTGCTGCAGGAGAAAGTTGGCTGCTAGGTTCTCGTTCTTTTCGCAGGCAAAATAAGCCTGGATGACCAGTCCCTCTGGAAAGCCCAGGGCTTTTAACTGCAGGACATAAACAAACACACAGGAAGTAAGTAAACGGCGGTGCACTGACACGTTGCATGCTGTGCTCACAGCCCCAATCAGAAACTGTGACATCAGCACCGTCTTAAGCCAACCAGCTGCACAGCCTCTTTCAGTTGTGTCAACCTGACTCAAGCTTAGTTCAGTGAGCCTATGATGAGGGAGTTTCTAGACTGCTAGCTGTATCGGGGTACTGTACTGAGGTGGGACAGCCCAACCACTTTACCAGGCGGTCGTAGGCAAGCTGGATTAAAGGAGCAAAATGCTTTGTTGTAGAGAGAGATTTTTATTACAGTGGTGGTGGTGATGGGAACCAGTAGTCACAATGTTTACAACACACATATAGTAATTTTAGTTACTATCAGAACCACCAGTGAACCTACACGTGTCTTCTGAGTTCATATATGGAATGTTACTGATGGGACAATAGTGGAAAATCTGAAAATAAAGGTTTCTTTGGGGACTATTTTGCCTCACAACAACCTGCACGTATCCCTCCACCATGAAGGGCTTAAAATAAATAAATTAACAATATATTTTAGGCCAAAACATTTATGACAACACTACTATAAAATAATTCCTCAGACATCAGGCAATGTATTCATAACTATAGTGTGTACCTTATACTATATAGTGTACCTTCCTGCGTGGGAGCTCTGAGAGGTTCTTCAGACTTTTGGTTCCTATCACCACCACTGTGAGTAATTGTGAGTCAATCAACTTCCCTAGAACTGAGAGTTTCACACCAAACCACTCCTAACTAGGGATGCACCGGAATGAAGATTTCCTGTCCGAATCCGAACAAAATAAACAATTGGTCAAATACTGAACACGGTTTCACCCATCACAGTGTTTCATTAATTTTGCCACCTTTTCACCATTTCATAAATTAAATAGGCTAAATCCCAGATAGCGAGTGGATGTGAGATTTGGCAAAGATATGGCACTGCTGGCCCACTGTCTGCTGTGAGCCAAAGGTGGCCCACATATTTACAACATGCATTTGGCCCACCTGTCCCAAAACAGATTTGGTCCACTTCTGGCACAGATATGGCAGAGTTGCCTACTTTTGGCTGAGGTGTGGCCTTAATCTGGCGCGTCTGTGGCCCACGCCCAGGTGCCGTCAACCCATTTGGCAAGTGGGCCAGATGAAAATAGGAAATGTGGGCCAGATTTGGGCCAGAACAGTTTTGCTGTCTGGGATGTATTTTTGTCTTGGCTTTTAAAGAGAAAACGATTACTGAACTGCTGATTAAACACACTTACTGAACACGAAACATCTTAACACCAGACACACCAGCAAAGCACAATGTGACTTTCTCAGGAACTAGAAAAAGGTAACAGCGTCGCTACAAATTATTCAGCATAACACTAAAAGATTTTTTGTCATTTTTGGCTGAATAATTTTGGTTGCTGAACATTCGGTGCAACCCCACTCTTAATCATTCAATTATTATGTGTAAATTTTGGAAAAAAAATTTGGACAATGCCTTTGACATAAGCAGTTAAACCTAATGTATTTGATTTAGTGGTCTAATATATGTTTTTGGTGGGGTGCGAGTCAAAAGTGCTGACTCAAACATAAAGACTGCACATACAGAATGTAAATGTAAGGTATTACCTGACCATATAATAAGTGTATTACTATTATTATATAATATATCATTCTATATCTATAGAATCAGATTTACAGCAAAACGACAACAGTAAATGATCTAATGTATGTATTCACAAATGATGACACAGTCGTACCCTCTCAATGGCCTCCTTCTCCTGCTGGGTGACCTGGATGTAGCTAGTCTGTGGAGCTCCATGGCCCTGAGCCGCTTCAGCCTCTCCGCCCAGCGGCTCATTCAGCATCTGTACAAAGCGTTCCTGGTGCTGCGTGATTTGCTGTGGACAAAACTGAATATTGAGCACGTGTGCAAATTCAACCACGAATTTGCACTGGAATATAAGCTCACCGGACAAAACATGAGTCACCTTGTGTGTTTAAGGTGGTAGTAACTTCAGAGACTCCTGCAGATGGCGCTGCACGAGGATGATGGGGCTATAAATCCCTGCGGGGTGTGAGTGACGGGATCCATAGATTGGGAAGAGGTCCTACAGTGCAGGGAATGTCTCGTTCCATGTGTGGGAAATGGCTCCAAAGCAGATGTTAATGATTGGCTAAAAGGACTGACTGCATTTGGGCGTGCCAAAGACCATAGTGTGAAGGAAGTAGCTGAACCTGCAGGTGTATGGAAGCATACGGTCATACGGGTCTACCAGCAGTGGCTAAAATCCTAGTCTACAGGGAATTCTCCTCAGAATTGTGCCAGGGAAGGCATCCACCAAATCTGGACCAACTGACCAATTCTTTGATGCAAGAGTGTCTGAACATTGATGTGGCTACATCCAGAAACTTGTCCAGTCCATGGCAAATCCAATCACAGCTGTTATTGGTGCTCGTGGAGGTATTACAGGCTATTAGGTAAGTTTCAGTCACAGGTGACTCATTTTTGTCAGGTGAGCTTATTTCATTTAACTCGTCCCCAAATACACACTATTTTGTCTATCAGTTTAATTTTGGCATCAGCAGCTCTCTTGTTACCGTATGGACACCTCAACATATCGAGCCACAGATAAAGACCAGCAGCTCAGACAGCCGTTCACCTGCAGTAGCTGAGGGTTGTCTCTGCCCAGTTGCTGCAGCAGTGCAGGCAGGAGGGCGGGGTTTTGCTGGATGATCTGACGCATCTGCTGAAACTGCGGCTGGTTCCTCAAGAACTCCAGAGGATTACCTGACGCAGGTGGGGGCTGGGGAGGCGCAGACGTCGCACCTGTTCACGGGATAGAGAGGGGGTGTGTAAGAGGCTGCCAAGGCCTCAAACAAGGCATCAATACACCATAGTCAGGAGTGAGCGGTAGCCCTAAGTCATTCCCCACACCAATTTGATACCAAAGGGCGCAAATATGAATTTAGATATTCATATTTTAATATCCCAGATATTAAAAAGCCTTTTCTGCATCACAGCTAGTACTGCAAAAGATGACTATTTTATAAATAGTGTTATAATTGAATGATCGATTATTAAAACGAATAATTGATTATTCAGATTCTGAATTGCTCGATTGCTAAATAACTCTTATAGCTGTGCTACAATCATTCATTGCTGAAACGGAGGAAATTATGTCACCAATTAATCAACTATTAAATTTGTTGGCAACTAATTTAAAGGTTGATTTTAGTCGACCAAGTCGATTAATCATTGCTCCCCTAGTTACGGTCATGGACAGAAGGTTAAAAAGTCACCATGTAGCATTTTGGCCATAGAGTTTTTATATTTAGAGCATGAGCCACTGAAGCCACTGCCACCAGAATCAGATTTATTTGTTTTTGTTTCCTGAAGAGCAACAACATCTGATCTTCCGTAATGTTATGCATTTTCTACCATTATAGCTGCTAACGCCTATATGGGAATTACTATATTAAATTAGCACAAAGATAACAATGGCTGTTGGGTCAGTCAGGTACAGCGACTAGGTCTGTCCTTGCTTATGTCACGTGCACGGCCGAGCGTGAAGCTGAATCATTCACATGTCTCTCAAGGTCAAACTTCACACGTGATTGGCTCATGCTCGGAAGAAAGCCTTATCCAGGAGTGGCATTCTAATAGAGGTAATGCTGGAGACTCACCCAGAGCAGCTGCTGGAGGCTGAGGTCTCTCTGTTTGTGGAGCAGGAGCAGGAGCAGGGGCAGGGGCAGGGGCAGGGGCAGGAGCAAGAGCAGGAGCAGGAGCAGGAGCAGGGTTGGCTGCTGGGGTCGGTCGTACTACTTCCTGTGGAGGCTGCTCTAATTCAGTAGGAATACCCTGAAAAAAAGCACACACCATTCAATACAACATGGATATTACATTGCTTGCTTTTAAAATGCATGCCGCTACTCTGCGATTAGACTTCAGTCACATTTGCGTATCCAGTGTATTGTAAAGCTGCACTATGTAAGATATTAAAACTGAAATCATACATTCCGGTTTTGTTGGATTTGAATCTATGATTTCTTTCTAATGAGGTGAACGTTGTTCTTGCAGGTGAACAGTAAACAGTAAACATATACTAAGAATACCCCTGACCAATAAATGACCGGTATATTCCACCAGATTTCTCTCCTCTCCGTGTAAACTGGGCGGTCCTAATCTTGGGTAACACTTCTGTAGGCATCCCCCTGACCAATCACAAGGCTGATGTCTCTCTGGCTCCGCCCACACAAAACAGTTTCAGAGTCAGAGAAATTTTGCAAACTAAAGCTAACCAGCCTAAAAGCTAGCAAACTAGACCTCCTGTCTATAGCTGCCTGTCATCCCTTCATTCCTTCATCCATCACCAACAGTGTTCCTTCATCTGTTCATCCCTTCATCTATACCTCAACATTGTTCCACCATCCCTTCATTCCTTTATCTATACACCAACATTGTTCCACCATCCCTTCATCCCTTCATCTATACCTCAACATTGTTCCACCATCCCTTCATTCCTTTATCTATACACCAACATTGTTCCTTTATCCATTCATTCCTTTCTCCGTACACCAACAATGTTCCTTCATCCGTTCATTCCTTTATCCATCACCAACATTGTCCCTTATCCGTCCATTCCTTTATCCATACACCAACATTCTTCCTTCATCCGTTCATTCCTTTACCCATTTATCTGGTCCATTTAGCTTCTCATAAAAGCTGGATAATGATGTTAGTTCTGCATAAGGGGCCGAGCAGCCGGTGTTGAACAGAGAGCTGTCAATCAAGATGCTTATTAGCCACGCCCACACAGTTCCCAGATGGTCTAATCAGCGGCTGTTAAGCCATGTTTTATCATATTCATATATTATATTTTTTCATTCAAGCTTTGTTGGATGTTTAATATCACACTCACATTCAATGTCACACTTTTAATATTTCACTCCATGTTCTCCGGGAGACAAATGATGCTGTTTGATCGGGTTGAGAGAAGTTTTGGTGACGTATATCTAGAGAAACTATTTGAGCTAATGGGGTGAACGTCAAACGTCAGGTTTGAATTAGAGTTAGAATTAAGATCCCTTTGCCAATTGTTTCTGCACACAGAGGAATTGGTCTACTGCCTTTAACCCATCCGTGATGGGAAACACCCACATACGCACACCCTAGTGAACACACACACTAGGGGGCAGTGAGTGGTGTGCTGCCCTATCCTCGATGCATAGGGAGGTGCAGTTGGGGGTTAGGTGCCTTGCTCAAGAGCCATTCGGTCATGTCCTGTCGATTCAGGGCATTGAACCAGCGACCCTCCGGTCACAAGACTGGTTCCCTAACCTTCAGCCCATGACTGTCACTTTGCTGCTCCACCAATAAACTAAAGAAGAAAACTTAGGTACCAAAGATGTCTTGGCTGATCGACTGCATGTGAGATAAGTAGAAGTTTGGGTCCATTCCACTTTTCACTGAATTATTCCTTTAACTGAATAAGCCTGTAGTTTAAAGAGTTGCTCGATAACTGGAACAAGCATCTTGAATATCGACGCTGTCCAAAGAAAAACGTGTCTCCATTTTTGTCCATTTTTGCTTTTATACATCGTTTGAACACAGCAGCTGCTGTTTACACTGTGTGAAAATATCATGGAGAATGGACCAACAGAAACAAGTGTGGTTCCATTGACTTGCATTCAAATTACATTAGGTTTTTGACCTCTCCTGTAAAGCTGCCATTTTGGAGATACTTGTTTCTTTGGAGGGCGACGATACGCTGCATCAGACGGTTCTCTCACCATGAGGAGGTACTCCACTGCCCGGTCAGGATTGTTGTAGCTCGCTCTCAAAGCGGCAATGACCTGCTCTCTCTCGTATCCCATGGACATGATCTCCGTCACCAAGTTCTCATAGGCCTGTCCCGTCACTGAGCAACAGGAACCAAGAACAGTGAGAACCTAACCTTCTTCAACTTACTTAGCAATGCTAAAACCGCAGAAACAAACTGGTTACCCAGTATGGACGCTGCTTCTTCTAGAAGACCCAGCTCCTCCATCATGCTAGAGTGGGAATAAAAAAGAAACCTTAATAAACAAACTGCAAATTTCAAGGTTATTTTATCATGCATCAGGCAAAATTGACATGTGCCACTGTTTACATTTGTGCGTATCACACGCTCCTCCTTGGGGGTTTAAATTCTGCTGCAGTCCCTCAGATCTCTGGATTAGCAGGAGCTTAATGCAGAAAGCTTTTGGTCTTTAATGCCAAGTTTGTATTCCAAGTGTTTGTTTTCGTTTAATTATTTCCCGTGGAAAATTAATTTAGCTTTGTTTGGCTACAAGGCGTATAATTATGCCTTCAAAAGAAGAAAAGTTCAAGCGGATCCTCTACAAAGCAGACGAGCAATTTTTCACTGTGTGAGCAAAAAGATTCCAGACCTAGAAAACAGAGCAGGTTTGATGTCTGAGGGAGCGTCTTAACCATCAGGGAGGTCATGAGAAAACTCCTACACTGACTGCAGGTGTTCCTCAAAGGCCTCAGAGCCGCTGCACAGTTAGAGAATGTCCCTTGCTCTCAACTTGCCTGATTCAGCAAACAATGAGCTGTGCAGCAGCCTGTTATAAACTTTAGCTTTTGGGTCCATAATATAATTTTCCTTGCTTTTTTTGAAACAAGAGAGTTTCAATTTTTGTTCATACTGTAAAATCCATATATGAACACCAAGCTTCAAAAACAGTCCATACTGAATCCGCTGTCATAAAAACCTGATTTACATGTAAGATCACCAAACAGAAAACAGCCCCCGTGACTGAAGTGTACCTACTAGCATGTAACCCCTCCACAAGCACCAATAACAGCTCTGATTGGATTTGACATGGACTGGACAAGTTTCTGGATGTAGGCCACATNATTCCCTGTAGACTGGGATTTTAGCCACTGCTGGTAGACCCGTATGACCGTACGCTTCCATACACCTGCAGATTCAGCTACTTCCTTCACACTATGGTCTTTGACACGCCCAAATGCAGTCACTCCTTTTAGCCAATCATTAACATCTGCTTTGGAGCCATTTTCCACACATGGAACGAGACATTCCCAGCACTCTAGCATCTCTTCCCATCTATGGATCCCGTCACTCACACCCCGCAGGGATTTATAGCCTCATCAACCTCGTGCAGCGCCATCTGAAGGAGCCTGAGGTTACTACCACCTTAAACACTCAAGGTGACTCATTTTTGTCAGGTGAGCTTATATACAGTACTACTAAATAAGCCCTCTAGAAATTTCACTGACACCCTCAGACATCCCTGCTGAGCTTTTGATCTTTCTGATGAATCAGCAAGTTTAAATAAAAAACAATGCAGGCCAGTCTATAAACATGCCACGACAAAGGCTCACTACTGTGCTCTAATACAATCACAAGTTGTGACCCATCAATGCTCAATAATCAATAACGTCTGCTGAACTTCAGAGATACTGCTATGAAGTCTTGTAAGCTGTTTCTTGTTTAGGTGTATCATGACCCCATACCTGGCAGCTGAGAGGGCGGCAGCAGGGAGCGTGGGCTGCTCCAGCGGTGCTGCTTGCGGCTGGGCTGTTTGAGGCTCCTCTGGTTGGGTCGTTTGTGGCTGGGCCGGCTGGGGCTGCTCTGCTGGGGCAGGCTCTACATTCGCACTCACCGTCTCTGCTGGCTCTGCCTGAGCAGCCGGGGCAGCGGGGGGCACTGTGGCAGCCGGAGCAGGAGGTTCTACTAATGGTGCTGCTTCTACAGGGGTGGAGGCTGGCGTGCTTGTGGGAGCAGGAGTGGGTGTAGGTGTTGGGACAGGAGCAGGGGCAGGTGTTGAGATGGGTGTGTCTGTAAGGGTGGGGGCAGGTGTTGGGGTCTGTGTGGGTGTGGGTTCGGGGACAGGGGCAGGGGCTGCTGGGGCAGAAGGAGGTGGAGCAGGTGCAGAGAGAATCTGAGGTGAGAGATCAGGGAGGGGAACAGCAACTACAGCAGGAGCAGCGGGAGGCTGTGGAGGTGCAGCTGGTTTGGGCTGTTGGATGAAAAAAACATGGTGGACACACAAGGTGGTCAGCAAGGTACTGTAAAGGTACGCTTTCCAATGTTTAGCCCTCAGACGTCCACAGTTATCATATCCATATTGCTATATTAGTTAAGTGTAATTATATAATTATGTTGGCCAACTGGAACAAAACATTCCTGAAGGGAATACAGAGGGATCGGGCAGCTTAAGCAGTTCCAGGCTAGAGTGTTGATATGTGGTTGCTAAAGTTTTGAGCCTACTGGCAAAAGCCAAACTAGCTCTTTATGGACACCCTTGATATAGTCTGTGGGTCTTATAGGGTGTTTCTTGCTATGAACCAACATTTTTGTGTTTCGCTTGTCAGACTTGTTGGCCAGTCAAAGGCTGATGAAGATAGCTAAGCTTCTAACACGGCACCGCAGAAAAGGGGCAAACAATCGACATATGGAAATGTGGGTTCATAGCAAGAAACACCCTATAAAACCCACAGACTATACCAAGGGTATCCACAAGGGGCCAGTTTGGCTTTTGCCACTGGGAGCTAACTTAGATTAGAGTCCGCTGGTACCAAACTTTGCTAGGTCATGTTTTTGAACTATAGTCAGACAACAAAGAACACAGAACTGCAGCATGCAGAAAAGCCCTGACAGCAAGAGGATAGCAGCCCACTGTTGGTCCACTAATGGCTAAGCGTGGCGGTCCACTGGTGTTCTGATCAGCGTTTTCTGGGCCGATGGTTAAGGAGAGTATTACACAAAGTGTTGTCCACTCACAGTCCAATTTACAGGACTTATCCTACCTTCATTCTTACTTTCCTTATCCTGTAAAACATTTTCAGTATCCAATTTTCAATGGAACCATTTCATATCAGTCATTATTGTTTTCTCCCAGTCGTTTCTAATATTTGTCTTAGTTTATGTTGTAAAATTAAAGGCTGTACACATATAAAATCAGTTTGAGGCGATAAAAAACTGGTTAGATCTAGTACGCAGGACAATAATCTGGGTGCTTTGAGGATAGACCAGCAGTGGAAAGCAGTCAGTGGGGTGCCGACCTTATCAAGTCAGCGGACTGATATATGATGGCTATCTGGGAGATGAGGACCTATGCAGGAGAGGCTCAGACCCGGACGTCTGAGCGAGCGGACTGGAGTTTATAAAAAATGTAGACCCTTTTAACCCTCATTGGTGCCTCACTAACGAAGGAAGTGATTGTGAAAAGGTCCACAGCTTCTGTCACTATGGGGATCTGGGGAACGTCTGGACCTGGAAAATGGCTACTACGTCAGACTTACCAAGTGGACAGGCAGTCACACACTGAGGAACGCTAAAGCTCTGCTATCTGCATATATAAGTAGTAATAACACTTATGAACCACAAAAGTCAAAACTCACCTTAGTAACCATGACCACCACAAAGTTCTTCTCTTCAATTTTGTACTCCTTCAGAGGTATGTCATCATTCAAGATCTTACCTACAGGTAAAGAGAATCACAGTGAGAATAAAAGCACAATGAATAATCTTTAATAAATCACCACTGCAGTGGCCTATTAATTATTAAATATTAGTTATTAATTATTAGTCATTATTTTTGTTCTTTCGGTTCTTTATAATATTTGTCTTAGTTATTTTCTAAAAAATAAAAGCTGTTCACATTTTAAAAATTCATCTCCTGTTTGAGAAGATTACAAACTACAGTAGCTAGTCACAAGTACAGTAGTTACACAGGACAGTAATCTGGGTGGTCTGATGGTGGTCCCACAATGACAGTTAATGGGGTGCCGATCTGATCAAGCCAATAGACCAATATATCCTTGCGGTTTCTGTTATTGTCACCCTTTGGGGTTCTCGTTCTGCCTACATTGAGTCCCCAAACTACATTTCCCATAATGCACCCTCTCATGATGTCAACAACATTGTCCATCAGCAGCCAATCATGAACTGCCATTCCATTCAGCAGCGTATTAATTCTCATCACCTGTTCACAATGCACATGTCTGTTTATACAGCTGTTCCGTCTGTATGGCTGTATTTGAAATGGTACACTACTATACTGCACACTGTATGCTACAGTAGTATGTACTGCACACTGTATGCGCCCCCTGTGTGTAGTATACGGTACAGTAACAAGTTCTGACCTACAGTGTAGTATACTAATACAGTCACATGACCAGAATTTGTTACTGTACTGTATACTACACACAGGGGGCATACACAGTGTGCAGTACATACTACTGTAGTATACAGTGTGCGGTATAGTAGTGTGTCATTTTAAATATATAACCCTGGTGAGGCCACAGTACATAATGGGATGCAGTTAGGGTGGCCATACATCCGGCATTAGGCCGGACAGTCCGTTTTTTCTCCCAGTCCTCTGTCCAGCACAATACCTGGGCGGACGCCTGTTAGTCCTTTTTTTGGGATGCACTATTTAAAATGTTCACCCGCAAACTCAAACCATGTGTGCCATTGGCTCACGTCCGCGTCAAAAGACATGCCTTGCATTTCTATTGGTTTACCAAGGTCAACCGCAGGTCAGCCCCCTAAATGCTAGTCAATTAGTAAACTTACGTCTGACTCACTAATGTCATCCATTCCACCCAATTAGGTGAGTACAGCAATCATTCATGTTATATAGGTTAGGTTATGGTTTTAATTCTGTTCTAGTATCATACCTCCCACCCCCAGTGCACTACAGATCTTCAGTTTGGTTGCATACTATATACTACAGACTACTTTTAGGCAGATTTAGTATGCGAGCAGTATGTACTATACCATTTGGAATACAGTCCATGTCTCTTTGTGAGGTATTTCTAACTTCACTCTGCTGACTGAGCAGTCAGTTTTCCTTGTATGATCTTTGCTTTGCATTTGGTTCTTGTGTTTTCTGCTTCTCCCCTTGTACTGTTGCTGGTGGGTTTGTTTGCACCGGGTTTGACTTTGCTTGATCTCTTGGTTTTGGCTCTGTAACCCCCTTATCGGTCACGACTGCTCGGATTATTGTGATCTGGTTTATGGCTAACTCTGTGGCTTCTTACCCACTCACTGTAAATAAAACCAGTTACTCTTTCAGATCTGCGAGCGTCTGGTTAGTCACTCCCGCATTACAGTTATTATGATCCATCAAAAAATAATCAAATAAAACCAATAAAAATACACAAAAGTCACAAAACAAGGAAGAACACTAGGAATTAAGATACTTGAACTGAAAGAAACAAAAGGCTGGGGAGCATAAACATAACCAATAAACCTCCAGAGACGCAGCAGAGAAACAAAACACTAGACAAACAGCTAAAAGTATCAATACAAACAAGAAACACATGGGGCTAACGAGAGGGCGGGGCTACAGACAACACACAGGTGAGACACGTGACAAGGAGGCAAGACAGGGGGAGGAGACAGAGACCCAAACAACAACAAAACTACACATGAGGACACATGAGGGACGACAACCAAAGACAGACGGAGGCAGGGCTAGACAGGACGTCATACGAGGACATAATACACCCTGAAGAACTGATGGATCTCCAACCTGCATAGATTAGCTTCTGTCCAGCTACGGGATACGCCTCCTTGCCCTTTTCAGCTTCAATCTTCTCCTTCAGGGCTCGTACCTGCCATGGAAATAAAACACTATCAGTGGCAATACCAGCAATAGACCGGCCTTAAAGGGGAACGCCACAGAATTCCAAACTTTCAGCATGAATATGACACAAAACATAGAGTCAGGTGATTCAGAGTGGTTTGGTGTGAAATGCTCCTTTCCAGAGAAACAGTGGTGGTGACAGGAAACAGATGTCCACCTCTAAAAGCTCCCTCACAGAGAGCTATGACATGAAACCCGTACTAATGCGCTGTCGGAGCGCGGTGTTTTCTCATGGTTTTGAGTGAGATTAATATATTTAAGGCAGAGAAAGATGAAGTTCTAAGGCAAATAGTCCCCTAAAATTATATTTTTGTACAATTATCAACATTGCATATAATAACTCGAAGATGATAAGAAGAAGATGCTTGCAGGGTCACTGGTGGGCTTGGATAGTTAATAAAACGGCTCTGGTTCCTCTCACCACCACCACCACAGCTCTCTGCACACCATACCACTTGGTATGACCTGCCATCTTTTTGTATCTGTTTACATAACAATAAACAAATTAATCAGAAAGCGTGAAAAATCTGTGGAATTCCCCTTTTGGTGCAGGAGGCTTAAAGGGGAACTCCACCAAAGTTCCCAAAATTCTACATAATTAAATATTTAATTAGACACATAAAACACAGTCATTCAGAGTGGTGGTAAATGGAACCAGACGTCCACCTCTAAACGCTCCCTCATAAAAAGTTACTACATTAAATGTTTATGAATACGCAGGCTGACACATAGTTTTGTGGCACAGCTTTGACTGAAAACCTATTTGAATCCATGTAGATTCTTTTTTTCCTCTATATAAATAAATGTTATTATTATAATTGTAATTAAAATAATAATTATTATTATTATTGTTTAAATCCACTCATGGCATAGGGATACACACAGGACGTTGCGAGGCAAAACTGCCCCCCGAAGAAAACTTATTTTTTACTATTTTATTTTATAGTATATGCTATATTTAATATTGTGAATTTTGAAAAAACACAATTTTGCTGGAATTCCCCTTTGAAATGCAGTCAATGCATTATTTACCCAAAAGATTCATTTTCCTTACATTTCCCCCCAATAACATACAGCAGCACTTACTAAACAGCAAGAAGACTTATGAAGATCTCTGTTTTGTTTGTTGTTATGCTTGTTTATGTTTGTTTATCTTGCTGTTGCAGCTGTTATACACACACGTCACACTATTATTCATAAGGGGCATGTGTATATGTCCAAAAGCAGCTAGAAAAAGCTATACATTCATATTTATGGTGGGTGAAAAATAATAATTCAGCATGTGCCTGTCCTGTGTTGAGACTGAAGTTGGCTTCTTATTGGAATTCCCCGTTCCACCTTAAATGGTGCAGCAGATACATTCTGGAGCCTCAGGCGCCACAATGTAACTGCGGCACCGTTTAAGGTGGAACGGAACGTTTCCAATAAGAAGCCAACTTCAGCTTCTCGGTCATGTGTCCAATAAGTGCATCGTCATTCTC
>CM067489.1:32052401-32071559 GCA_034552555.1 Semaprochilodus insignis
CTACATCCAGAAACTTGTCCAGTACATGCCAAATCCAGTCACAGCTGTTACTGGTGCTCATGGGGGTATTACATGCTATTAGGTAAGTTTCAGTCACAGGTGACTCATCATTTGTCCGGTGAGCTTTCTTGCTTACTAGTATTCCTAATTCAGGCAAAAACTATAGTCACAACTGGCATAAACTGGCTGATCCAGAAAGAGTACTCCTACTCTGACATGCCGTCTTCCTGTCGCTATGATCAAATCAGGGGAAATCTCTTTTAGGTCTAGGTTACAGGTACTTGTGGGACTTCTTAGCTCTTTGTAACACTGCCGTCCACTGAATGTATGTTCCTGGTCTTGCTAGAAACCGAAAGAGCTGCACAGGCTTTAGGAATGCCCCAAAGCTTTGGCGTGCTCAGAGAGGTAAGTGTCAAACCCTCCCACTAATGAGGCTAAAGACTCAGAGGAGATTTCCTCTGACCTCAATGAAACCTAAAGATAAGTTTAAGAAGCTCTGACGATGTATTTTTTAGGTTAGCTGACATGGAAAACAACACGGTACCAGTGTCAGCGATTCTTAATCCAGACTGTGGCACCTACAGACCTGATTATTAGCTTCTGGTTTATAATAGAAAGTGTATAGAGATATTTGCATGAAATATGCTTGAATAAATTTTGTAAGTTACGCTCAAATGTCTCCCAAAAATATCCTCACTGAGGCTAACCTGCTGTCCTCGCTCCTTGCTGTCCCCGAGTACCTTCAACTGTGAGTGGACACAATGCAGGTGTGATGGACATCCGAGTGGCGGGTTAAAGGGCATGTTAATAGTGCTGCAACAGGCCTTGATCTACTAACTATAGATGGCCTACTAATAAGAGAGGCGGAGCGTGAACGTATCTAGAATCTAGAATTTCCACATGTATAGCCATTCAATTGATTATGAAGTGGCGTCACCTCAGGGGACGACTTGGGAACACCCACACCTGTATCAGTTGTGAGGTGTTATCTTGTGAGTGAGGTGGAACACTGGCCAGCATGCTCATGGCATGGTGCATGAATTATCGGAGTTTGAACATGATAGTGAGTGCCTGATGGATGGGACATTCCATATCCAAAGTTGTGCGGCCATTTAACATTCCTCGATCCACAGTGTCATGTGTGTACCGGGAATATGTCATAGAAAGCATGGAAAAGGCTGATGGTAGGGCAGGTGTGTGGTGCAGACCCCATGAGGCCATGGACCCCAGTCGTCAACAAGGCACTGGGCAGGCTAGTGGTGGTTCCATACTGGCGTGGCATGTGTTCTGATAGCTTGGGTTGGGTCCACTGGTCCGCCTAAACACGGCATTGACTGGTGCCCATTACGTTTCACTGCTTGGTGACAATTTGCAGCCCTTCATGGGCTTTATGTACCCCCACATTGATGGGACCCCCTTTGAGCCGAAGTAGTCCAAAATTGGTTCGAGGAGCATTCTGGAGAGTGCTGACCAAAGGGTGTGGCCAGCACATTTGCCCAACATGAGCCCAATCAAGACTTCATGGCTCAGCATCCCTCTAGATGTCTTCCATCTGTCCTGTCTTCAACTTGTGGAATCGATGCCACATTGAGTTTCTTCAGTAGTCCCTTTTGGCAAGTCAGTGTATATTAAATTCATGTGGATTTGAATCAAATAAAAAGCAAAGCATTACGTGGTTCCAGGCTGGCGGATTTCTCTGGGAATCATCGATGTCCAGTGTTGTCTTGTCTCAAAGTGAAATGCAGGATCTAGTTCATGGCCATGGTGTAAGATAATGTGTTTGTGTATTTTGAGAACACATTAGGCAGAGACTAATCCACATCTCTTGGACCTCAAAAAGCCAGTAACTCGCCTTCTAAGAACCTGTTGATGGCGTTACGGAGGTGACTCCTTTGACCATATGGCAGCTTGTGCCTGGAGAGCTCGTGGGGAAGCTGTAACTATGGCTCAGTGAGTACCAGGAAAGCTTGGCGGTTCATTGTGAAAAGCAGCGTCTCACGTGCCTGGAGCTTCATTGTAGTCTCACGTGCACAAGGTCATGACTGGAATGGTCAGCTCACTTGAAGTGCTTGAGTCATTACACAGCAGTTTATCAGTTAGTCATCAGCACCAGCCTTAGTGGTGTTGAATTAATGTTCGCCCCATATGAATATTGCTGTTAAAGGAGCAGTGTGTAAGATGATGCAATCTGTCGAATTCTTACTCCAAACAATATGGGGTAGCAGTGGAAAGCAGCACAAATGTGAGCTCTTCTTCTGCTTTAATTTAGATCCCTTCTTCTGTTTGCTGCTGAATGTGGTTTCTTGACGAGAGCAGGCAACAGCAATAAACCTGCTGGGTGGGTAGGGGGGAGCTTGAGCCTATCCCGACCCTCATCAGGCAGAAGGCAGGAAACACTCTGGACAGGCCGCCAGTCCATCACAGGACAGACACCCAGACATGCACACCTAATGCACACCCAATGTATCATCTCCAGTCAGCCTGACTGCATGCCTTTGGACTGTGGGAGGAAACCAGAGCACCTGGAGGAGGAAACCCACACAGACATGGCGAGAACATGCACACTCCACACAGAAAGGACCCTGGTCACCTCATCCAGGAATCAAACCCTGTGAGGCGACAGTGCTACCCACTACACCACCATGCCCCCCAGGACCGGATGACAATAGTAGATCATTCAAACCCATCCTCAGAAGACACGGCCTTTACCAAGTTTTCATTCATCGTTCACTTTCATTCATCAGATTCATCCGCTCGAAGCACAGCCCCTGCTACGAAATGTTCGTCCACAAACTGTGCACATTTACACATCCCCACCAGAGGGGTCTCCAAATCCCCTAAACACATAGCTCATAGGAACCACTTCTTAACTTCCAAACTTATAAAGGACGTTAAGGTAATTTCTGTCCTATGCTTGTTCAAGTTTTGTGGCTGGATTTCATCCCTGCTTCCAAGGACGAGCTCCTCAGCAGCACAGGGTTCGTGCCCTCCTAGAAACAGCAGCTCGAACAGCAGCATGGCATGTTCTGAGAATGAAACTTCTCGATTTGATGATCTGGGGAGAGATCCACTTCACACGCAGTAAGTGGGTCAAAGGGATCGGGCTGGGCCAGGCAGTTATTCTATCATGTTGATATATTTCCGAGGCTCCTTGCTTGTTTCCTCATTACTCTAATTGAGTAGAAATTGCTTAAGAAGGTGCAGCACAGCTATCAAGCGGCTTAGTTTTATCAGATGACAGTGTAAGTCCCCCTTATCCTATTAGCGGCAAAGCGGCTAACGGTTAGCAGGCCTGTGTCAGCTTAATGAAGGGGTGGGAGAGGGGGGGTGGGTGGAAACAGTGTGAGAGAGAGAGAGAGAGAGAGAGAGAGAGAGTGCAAAAGGAGGAGGAGAGAGGGAAGAAGACTGAAACAGACTTATCTTTGTGGAATATTTGCCTGTAGCTTTTACAGAACGTTCTCAGAGTTCTGTCTTGTGTCTCGGGTTCCTTAAAGGGCCCATATCCTGGAAGAAACATGTCGTACTTAAACATCAAGTGTCAGGATGTATTGTTCATTCTCCAGTCCATCAAACTGTTTCCAAATGATGCTCAGTCACAGCGCAGGCTTCCTCAGGCAAGTGGCTTAAAGCGCTTAAGACTTTAGTCTAATGTAATTGAATTAGCCGCGTAACCTTCTTAAAACAAAACCAGTTGCATAATGGTGATTCAATTCTCAGCATATGAAAGGCTGCAGAGCTTCCAACTAAAGTATAAAATAAGCAGAACATTTAGTTTCATACTGGCTGTTTATTATAGGCCTACTACCAGCGGGTCCGAAAGCCTACCGGACAAAAAGTCCCGTCTGACTGAACCGTACCTAATAGTGTGTAATACGTCCACAAGCACCAAGAACAGCTGTAATTGGATTTGGCATGGACTGGACTGGATGTAGACCACATCAGTGTTCAGACACTCTTGCATCAAAGAATTGTGCAGTTGGGCCAGATTTGATGGATGCCTTCCCTGCCACAATTCCAAGGAGAATTCCCTGTAGACTGGGCTTTTGGTCACTGCTGGTAGACCCGTATGACCGTACGCTTCCATACACCTGCAGATTCAGCTACTTCCTTCACACTGTGGTCTTTGACACGCCCAAATGCAGTCACTCCTTTTAGCCAATCATTAACGTCTGCTTTGGAGCCATTTTCCACACATGGAACGAGACATTCCCTGCACTGTAGCACCTCTTCCCAATCTATGGATCCCGTCACTCACACCCCGCAGGGGTTTATAGCCCCGTCATCCTTGTGTAGCGCCATCTGCAGGAGCCTGAAGTTACACGCCATTGATTGATGGATTGATAAGCTATGCTAACACCTGACAGGCGATATCTATCTATATATATATATATATATATATATACACAGATAGATAGATAGATAGATTGACATGTGCAAAACATTAGCATTTTAAATGAATAGCATTAGTGGTAAATATGCATTGTCCAGTCCACACAACATGAAGGTTGTCTGTTGGTAAAGGACCCTTAAAGAGTGACAACTGAACATCCTGATCTATGGTCAGCATGTCCCTGTACTCCAGTGCACTTTCAGTTCTAGCTTCTTGTCCTGTCCCGTAATGCTTCTTGCCTCAGCTGACTTCTGCGGCTCGCGGAGTCAGTGGCCCCCTCAGCGCACAACAATGAGAACAGCATGCTAAGCCCACTTCCTAACACTTAATCCGATTCCCTTAAAGTCATTAAGAAAGATCTTGCTCTGGAGACACTGACATACTTTAGCAAGTAATGGTCTGATTAGACGCCTCACCTGTCAATCAAAAGCCTCTCCTCTGACCGCAGGCCTCTGAATTAAAGTCACACAGCAGTCAAACACCAAGAAAGGCTTGTAGTCCATCATTTATCCAAACAAAATCCACATCAAGAATGCAATTCCAGCTGCTGGAGGAATCCTGACAATCATACAAGCCCAATTCCAATCAAGTTGGGACGCTGTGTAAAAGGTAATGAATGTAAATAAAAACAGAATCCAATGATTTGCAAATCTCATAGACCCATATTTAACCCACAATAGAACATAGAACACATATCAGATGCTGGAGGGTGTGACGTTTCACCATTTCATGAACATTATCAACTCATTTAGATCTTGTTGGGAGCAACGTGTCTCAGTAATGCTGCAACAGGGCCATGACTACTATTGTGTAGCATCCCCTCTTCTTAAACCAGCAGTCGGTAAACGTTTGGGAAGTGAGGAGACCAATTGGTGGAGTTTTGGGAGAGGAATGTTTTCCCATTCTTGTCTGATGTAGGATTCTAGCTGCTGAACAGTCCTGGGTCTTTTTGGCCGGATGTTTCATGTCATGATGTGCCAAATGTTTCCTATTGGTGAAAGGTCTGGACTGCAGGTAGGCCAGTTCAGCACCCGGATGCTTCTTCTGCGAAGCCATGCTGTTGTGATGGATGCAGAACAGTCAAGGCCTTCCCTGAAAGAGTCACTGTCTGGATGGGAGCATATGTTGTCCTTAAGCCTCTATATACTGTTCAGCATTGATGGTGCCTTTCCAGATGTGCAAGCTGCCCACGCCATAGGCACTAATGCATCCCCATACCATCAGAGATGCTGGCTTTTGAACCGTGCGCTCATACCAAGCTGGACGGTCCCTCTCCTCTCGAGTCCGCAGGACACGACGTCCGTAGCTTCCAAAACGAATTCCCAGAAAACCACATAGTGACATTTATCAGAGATTACTGAACAGCTCCACACAAATTAGTGGAAGTGTGTGATGAGTTAGGCATGCAGATTAGCATGATGCTAACTGGCGAGGTACAATTAGCCACAGTAGCCCGTAGCTCCAGCACATAACTAAAGACTCCAAGCACGTCTGATCCCATCTGATCCCACAACAATGAATAACCTGACAAGGACGAGGGTGAAGCGGGGTTCATTCAGATTTTCCATTCCATCTTAAACGGCGCACTAGTTGCATTCCGGGGCTTTAGAAGACATTTTGGTGACCCGCTAATCATTGTAGGTCAGTACAGGTCAGTCAAAAACACGTTTCCATCATCATCATCATCATCACTTGATAAGGAGTTCCCTCTTCCCGTGCCTTCTGTGCTCTGGATTACGCTTCACCCAGGGGGGATTAGGAGACCCAAATCAGAAGAAAAACATAAAGATAAAAACTCCAGCCAAGAGAGGCCTTAATCTCTCCTCCTAAAACTGGGCCCAGCTCTGCAAGCTCCTTTTTCAGACGCTGTTTCCTTCTAGATTCTGGCTGAAATGGAATCTGTTCATGTGTAAGGAGTGTTGGTGAGGCAAAAATATATATTTACTGAACTGATAATTAGGTAGAATTATGCATGTTACTGGTATTTCAATTGGTATAGTTACATATTATAATATGAATAAGAATATGTTCAGAAAGCCAAATGCTCCAAAGACAAAATCTGATCTTTTATTTTTGGTCATTTCCTACAGCTCAGCTGAAACGAGAGCTCAGAAATAACCAGAAATAACAGCTGTTTTTTTATGGGTGGTGGTAATTATGTGCTTGTATACAGCTTTCTGTGTCATCATAGGGTTTTAGCGTAGCATCTGTTCATAGAGCTGCTTTCCCCAATAGGAATAAATGATGGAACACTTAAAAGATCCTCACCCTGACTGCGCCCTGACATACTAGCCATCAACCTAGCAACCACCTGGAACACCACAGGAGCCACATCCAATACAACAGCAACCACATAGCAACCACCCGGAAAACCGCAGGAGCCACATTCAATACCATAGCAACCACATAACAACCACCTAGAACACATTAGCAACCACCTAGCAAACACCTGAAATAACACATGTAACACCTAGGAACAACTTACCTAGAAAACCATGGCAACAGCCTAGGATACCTTAACAAACACCCTGGCAACCACCTGGAGTGCCATAGCAACCACCTGGAACACCATAGGAGCCACATCCAATACCATAGCAACCACCTGATAGACCATAGCAACCACCTAGAAAACACCTGAAATAACAAATGTACTGCCTAGCAACAACAACAACAGCAACAGCCTAAGATACCTTAAACACTTAGCAACACACTAGCAACCACCTGGGACACCACAGCAACCACACAGCAATCATCTGGAATAACCTCTCAACTGTCTGGCAACAACATACCTAAGAAACCATAGCATCCACCTGGAATAACATTTGAACTGCCTAGCAACAATTTACCTAAGATATCATGGCAACAGCCTAGGATACCTTAGCAAACACTTAGCAACATCCCAGCAACCACCTGGAAAACCATAGCAACCACATGGCAACCACCTGAAATAACATATAAACTGTCTAGCAACAACTTAGCTAGGAACCCAAGGAAACAGTCCGGCAAACACTTAGCAACATCCTAGCAACCACCTGAAACACCACAACCACTTGGAATAACATATGAACTGTTCCACTGTCCCAGCACGTGTGGATGGACCTGCGACTCTGCATTGGCCAGCCTCAGTAAACAGAAGAGCAGGTGTTCCACATTCTGCAGATGCTGGACTTCTAAAGCAGGACACCTCCAGCACAGTGTAACCGTCTCCTCGGCCCACATGACAGGCAGCGAGGGATTAAACTGTAATCATGAAATTCCCGTGACAATACAGCCTCCCCTCCTCTTCGGAAGGCAAACGCCCTTTAAAGCTTCTAATATGTTTGGAATTTTCCAGCTGATTCATTTCATTATTTCCTTAAGAATTTCACTTCATCCTATTTGGGGCTTAAAAAACAAAACATCTCCATCAGGACCAGCGCTGACAGAGGAGGGGAAGATCAAGACCCAATCTGCGGGCTGTCCCGCGGGTGAAAGACAAATACCAGGCTTACAGAGCCTGAAACATAATGACATCTTTAATTTAGGTTGTAACATAATGTCCCCCCAAATACGAGAATAAGCTGTCTGTAGCACAATCTGGGTCGAGTGTTAGTGTGGAAGCGCAGCAGGAACTGTTTCGAGTTTACTCAGTAAAAACCATATTTAATAACTGCAACTGGAACTCTGGAACTGTGGAACCCGCCCTGCTGTTCCAGCCCCATGAACTCACTCATCTGGAACTGTGGAACCCGCCCTGCTGTTCCAGCCCCATGAACCTGCTCATCTGGAACTGTGGAACCCGCCCTGCTGTTCCAGCCCCATGAACCCGCTCATCTGGAACTCTGAAACCCACCCTGCTGTTCCGGGCCCATGAACTTGCTCATCTGGAACTCTGAAACCCGCCCTGCTGTTCCAGCCCCATGAACCCGCTCATCTGGAATTCTGAAACCCACCCTGCTGTTCCAGCCCCATGAACCCGCTCATCTGGAACTCTGAAACCCGCCCTGCTGTTCCAGCCCCATGAACCTGCTCATCTGGAATTGTGGAACCTGCCCTGCTGTTCCAGCCCCATGAACCCGCTCATCTGGAACTGTGGAACCCACCCTGCTGTTCCGGGCCCATGAACTCGCTCATCTGGAACTGTGGAACCCACCCTGCTGTTCCGGGCCCATGAACTCGCTCATCTGGAACTCTGAAACCCGCCCTGCTGTTCCAGCCCCATGAACCCGCTCATCTGGAACTGTGGAACCCACCCTGCTGTTCCGGGCCCATGAACTCGCTCATCTGGAACTGTGGAACCCACCCTGCTGTTCCGGGCCCATGAACTCGCTCATCTGGAACTCTGAAACCCGCCCTGCTGTTCCAGCCCCATGAACCCGCCCTGTGTTCCAGCCCCATGAACCCGCTCATCTGGAACTGTGGAACCCACCAATTTTGCCTGGAAGTAGTGAAAGGGCGTGGTGCTGCCGTCACCATGTACAATTGCTGATGCTGCCATTTTCCGAAAAACAGGAGAATGAATGAAATGACCCATCAGTGGTCTGCAGAAGAAAGAACATGTTCCACCATTGCCCGCCAACTTCTACTCCTGGACTAGGGACCGCCCACATCCAGATACATAATCGCTTGGGTTTCAAACCAGTGGAAAAGGCGTACCAGCGCCAGCGCTGATAAATAAATAAATACATATTTGGTTACATAAATACGTAACCATAAAAATATTGCTGGAGGGTCGGGCCCCAAATCTGTTGAGTCATTATGAGACGTATTTGGTCGTTGTTCGGCGGAGGGCCATACGGTGGGACAGCAGAGCAGATGTGACCAGGAGTAAAGCCGATAGCGCCGACCCATCGCCGAGGCTCTGCCGGGACAAACCGCTGCCAGTGTAATTCCTTACTTATATCAGCAATAACATTCAAGATTTGCCATATTAAGCTCTGAGACGTTCAGCATATTGCAGGACAATTACAACCTACAACACTGAGCTTTAATCCCAGATAAGAGTCGGCCTCCTCCTTTATTTCTGCTTCTTTGAAATTATTTTTTGGGCCTTTATCCTCTGAAGACAGGAACAAGACGAACAAATGACGTGTGAGGGAAAAGGAGACGAGCGGCTGACTGAGAACATGAATGTAGAATATGATCAGACCACCAATAAGAACTTCACCCAGAGGGATACTGTAGGAGGGGTGCACTGCATAAGCACCTCATTACCAAGACGAGTCACTGTCTGAGAGTCCAGTGGAGTTTATCAGCGCTGGTCTACAGAGAGGTGGAAAACAGTGATCTGGTCAGACGAGTCATCCTTCACCATGTTCTCCACAAGTGGGCATGCGCCGCATTCAAGAGAGAGAGCAGTACAGGCCTTGACCTCTACAGTGAGGAGACCTCATGGATCTGTCATACTGGATGCATGGACTCAGTCAGGATGACCACAGCCTCAGCCACAGGACCCGAGGGGCCACTAGATGCTTTAAACAGTATAAAAACCCTGTAAATCATATGCTGCAGCTTTCAAAGTCACCAGATCTCAGTCAGCTGAACACTCGTGGGAGTTGTTATTGGACCAACGTGTTAGACAGCACAACATACATATCATTGGGTAGAGGGAGACTTGGTAGACCAAAGTGCATTGAGACGTGGTAGACCAGGGTGCACTGAAGATGTCCTGGCAGCTCTTTATGTATGGTTTCACACATAAAAGTCTACAACAACGTCAAATGCATATTAAAGGTGCAGTATGCGATTTCAGTCCAGTACACTTTTTGTCAAAATCAGTAAAATCTTGTCATGGCCTGCTAGGGGGGCACACCTGGCAAAAATCTGGTGTTGGAACACAGTTCTGCATCTGTCAGTAACTGGAGGGCGTTAGTACTCATGCACAGGACACCGGGGAGGGGTGGGGGGGGTAGGTGAACTCCATGCCATTGTCTACAAGGAGAGGAACAGCCAAAAAGTAGGAGACCTGAAGAATGAAGGCCGTATTAAAGGTGGAGAGCCTCCAGGAGTTAATGAAGCTGGAGTTGGCTTCCAATTTGCATTTTCCTGTTCCACCTTAAAAGGTGCAGCAGTTCCATTCAGGTGCCTGAGGCATTTGGGATCTGAAGGATCCTGAGCTTAGTGGTATTTAATAAAAATGAGTGACCTCATCAGTTGAAGCTGTTAAGTGTGAGACTGTAGACTCTTTAAGATCACCAACAACATCCATTTAGTTGGGTGTGTCTAAACTTTTGACTGACACTGTATATCAAGCATATTTTGAAAAACTGGGCACAGCTTCTGAAAGAGCACCAAAGTACAAGTATCAACAGTCGCTGTCCAGAATCGCATACCGCACCTTTAATAAATTACAATTACAGATTGTTTGAAATAGGCAGCGAATGGTGCATTTTGAAACTAATGTTTCCACATTACAAACTCATTTATTTCAAGAAAACTCCATGATACTCCATGTGGTGTCCATGATATTCACACTATTCAATTCACATAAAACAGCCAGCGCACGTTAAAATGGGCCTTCACTTAACATGTTACATTATTTATACTCAAAATAAAGACGTGTCATTTGACCCAAACCTCACCCCAGCGCCAATACCACTGCTCTGTAATGCTGTGTATAAATAAGAGAGATAATAAATTAGTCTGCAGACTACATTCAGTGTCAAACCTTCGCGAACAGGTCCTCGGCCTGACTGTCGACTGTCCACCACTGTCCACCACTGTCCAGTATAGTGTGACATTGTAAATAAAGAAAGTCTCTTCAGCTCTAAAGGAAGCGGTTACGTGGGGTCAAGACTCTTTGTCGGACTCGTATTTGGTCAGTTCAGCCTGTAGACGCTCTCGGAGCTTGTGGAATGAAGGCCTCATCTTGGGTTCCTTCTCCCAGCAGGCCATCATCAGGGCGTAAACCTCAGAGGGACAGTTTTCAGGAGCCGCCATGCGATAGCCCTCCTCCACCTGCTCCTTCACGTCATGCAGAGACTGCAGTGGAAGAAAGAAAAGGAGGATTATGAACTGCATTCACGATCACACTGCTGTAATAACACTAACTGCTGATTACTGATCCATACAGAGAGATTCAGAGCGTGTATCTGGACCAGTAACAGTGACAGCTGATGTTACGCAGCTAATTTTGCTGCAATCATGTTTTATTTGTCTGTTAATCTCTTAAAGTGATAATACTCTTCTTGTATGTGCTCTTCCTGATGGAAAGGAATTTTTGCATAATTAAATCTTCACATGTAAACAAAGTGGTTCGGGGTGACTCCGATATCAATAAATCTCTAATTTAACCAGAAATATGTTTCCTGAAGAACTGCAGAGTGATTGCAGCTTACACTTGTTGGTAGCCGGTTGCTAAGGTGTCTAAAAATGGATGGGAGTCTATGGGAGGAACAAGGGATGAATAAACGACACATAGAGGAGTGTAGGTCAGTATGGCAGTGGATTAGAGTTTGCGGATCTGTCATAAGTGTGTACATGCAGTTTGGTGGCTGTAGCTCGAGTACGGGTCTAGGGGAGGAAAGAGGGATGCAGGTCTAAGGGAAGGAAAAGAGGAATAGGAAAAAGACAAACAGACAACTGCTGGTCTGTGGGAGGAAAGAGAGATGTGGGTCTATGGGAGGAAAGAAGGATGCGGGTTTAGGGGAGGAAAGAGGGATGTGGGTGTAGGGAGGGAAAGAGGGATGGGAAAAAAGACAAACAGACAAGTATGGGTCTGTGGGAGGAAAGAGGGATGTGGGTGTAGGGAGGGAAAAAGGGATGGGAAAAGGATAAATAGGCAAGTGCGGGTCTATGGGAGGAAAGAGGGATGAGAAAAAGACAAATAGATGAGTGTGAGTCTCTGGGAGGAAAGAGGGATGGGGTCTAGGGGAGGAAAGAGGGATGGGGTCAAAGGGAGGAAAGGAATGTGGGTCTAGGGAGGGAAAGAGGGATGGGAAAAAGACAAATAGACGAGTGTGGGTCTATGGGAGGAAAGAAGGATGCGGGTCTAGGGGAGGAAAGAGGAACGTGGGTCTAGGGAGGGAAAGAGGGATGGAAAAAGACAAACGGACGAGCGCAGGTCTATGGGGAAAGAGGAACGTGGGTCTAGGGAGGGAAAGAGGGATGGGAAAAAGACAAATAGACGAGTGTGGGTCTATGGGAGGAAAGAAGGATGCGGGTCTAGGGAGGGAAAGAGGGATGGGAAAAAGACAAATAGACGAGTGTTGGTCTATGGGAGGAAAGAAGGATGCGGGTCTATGGGAGGAAAGAGGGATGGGGTCAAGGGGAGGAAAGAGGGATGGGGTCGAGGGGAGGAAAGAGGGATGGGGAAAAAAGACAAACAGACGAGTACGGGTCGGACTAACATTGCGTTCCTGCTTGGGGCTCTGTGCTGAGGTAGTGTGTGTAGAACGGTGTTGGTTGAGCAGAAGTACAGTACATGGGCGTGCACTTTTCCACCCAGTTCATTCTTAATGAGACAAAATCCGGAATTTTTTTGTTGCTTTTGCAAAAAACGTACATCCGATTACAAAGCTGTATACAAGCACATCATTCCTGATCAGAACAAACATTCCGGAGTTGGCACGGTGACAATATCTTGAAAACTGCGGGACTAGCTAGTGGGCAAAAATCTCTCGACCAAGAAGAAGAGGTAGAATATGAATCGGATAACAGCAGCGCTGCACATTGCACAGTCAGTAATAATACACCTCCATCAAACTAACTAGCCCTCATATTGCCGTGTCTCTGTGTATGTCAGGTCCGACAGCAGGCCTCATCAGTTTAACACACACCCCTGTGATCCCCTAGACGTATTACTCCATGTGATGCCAAAAGACCATATAAATTGGAGTTTATTAGGGGACTTTTATTATTTAATTTTATTTTCACACAAGGAAAAGTTTGTGCACTATTTTCCCCATCATCAACATTCCATATAACACTCGGGAGACAACGTGTAGGTTCACTGGTGGTTCTAGATAGTAAATAATGTGTCTATATGTGTGTTGTAGACATGGAGACCCCTGGTTCCCATCACCACCACTGTAAAGAACGTCTAAGTCTGCAGGTCTTCTGCCATCAAAGTGCTCTCAGTTGGTGTCATTCCTCTTCAAGTTCACTCATACAAACAAATACACTTTTTTTCTAATTATGAATCTTTATAAAAGTAAAGATTACTACTACTGTAGTACACTATATGGACCCATTCTATTTATATATTCTAGGTGACAATTATTGTGCAATATTTGCTGCTGCACCTCATCACCTGTACACATCCTGTACTGACTGCCAACATCACTTAACTCATGCACTCTGACTGCCTGTCAGAAACAACCAACCTAACTCGACACACACCGAGCTAAAAGTCAAAGGGTTTTTATTCAACGACTGAACAATCAGATTCAGCAGCAACAAGACACACACTACCATAGGACGAGGCTGAGGCATGAACAGAGAGAGACAGGCAGGGGTCGAGAACCAGAGAGTCAGAATGAACCAGCAAACAAAACTAGAGGAGAATCGAAAAGAGTAAACCAATAAACGAAAAGGAAGTCAAAACCAGAGGTAACAAACAAACCAGCAAACAAATCCAAAGAGGAGAATCTAAAAGAAAGAGAGAGAGAGAGAGAGAGAAAGAGAGAGAGAAAGAAAGAGGAGCCAAAACTAGAGAGAACAAGCAGAGAAACGCAGGACAGAACCACTCGCAAACAGAGTTTGGCAATACTTCACAGTGACTGAGTGTTTGTGAGGGGTTTAAATGCAGTGAGGGGAATGAGGAGCAGGTGTGATTAATTTAGAATTCGGGAGAGCTGGACCTAGGACGTGGGGTGTGATTGGAGGATTCGGGACATGTGACTGTGATGTCATCGGGGAGTGAACCCTGCGAGATATAGTCCGGGAGATCGGCGGCAGCAGGGAAACCTGGAAGCGTGACACTGCCTATACCCTCAGTATTTAGGTGACTGCCAAGATCATCAGTATTTGTGTAGCTGGTATAAGAAAACGTAACTGCAATATCTTTAAAATATCTGTGCAATATCTTTCAATAACTGTGCAATATATATATCTGTATTTTATATATATATGCAATATATATCTATTTTATACCCAACAATAGAGATTTATTTATTTTCTGTAATTTTTTATTTTGTATAACTTGCACTATAGTCTACCTCTTGTTCTGTATCTGTTCTGCTGTTGTTCTGCTGTAACGATGCAAATTCCCCATGTGGGTTAATAAAAGGCTATCTTACCTTATCTTATCTTAAAAGCCTCTAAAACTCAGATATGTGCATTTGGAGACCATGTATGCTCAGGAAACCATACTGCAATATAGTATGACTTATTTTCTCTTAGTACATAAACACTACAAATATAAATCCACACTCATCTGTGCAGCAGGGCACATTCACAACACCATTAGCACTGGTGTTAATCAGTGTTACAGCAGGTTGTATCAGGACTGCAGAGCGGTCAGCAGCCACTTGTGAAGTAAAGGTATGGTATAACTTGTCTCGGTGGGTCCTCTACTGGCGAACCCCTGAACTGCAGCTCAGACTGGGACCAATAGCAGATACACCCTGATTCACTCCCTGCCTGGGTTCAGGAACAGCCACTTTGGACCAAAACCAGCTCTTGTAATACAGGGCCCATATTGGTTCAACCGACTCACCATCTTGGGGTAGGGCTGCATGCCATAGGAGAAAATCTCCCAGAGGAGCACACCATAACTCCAAACATCAGAGCGTGTGGAGAACTTCTGTAAGGGCGGTGAAAGAAAGCAGGTCAGGGTGAAACAACCCACCACAAACAGCATTCGCACTGCAGCAGATAAACACCAAGTACTGAAGCACTCTGAGGCTGTTTCTTGCTATCAGCCTATCAGACAAAAACAGCTAACTATCGTCGCAGCAAAGAAAAAGGCCCGACCACCAAAACAGGAAGATGTGGGTTCATAGCAAGAAACACGCTGTAACTTCCAAATACGATATATATATATATATATATCAAGTGTATTAAGATAAACTGGTTCAATTTTAAGGTACACTATATGGTCTAAAGTATTGGGACACAATAAATGATCATTGAATCCAGGTGTTTCATTCACTCCCATTGCTGCAGGTGTATAAAATCCAGCTCCTACCCGTGCGGTCTGCCTTTACAGACACTGGTGGAGGAATGGGTGGTTCTAAGGAGCTAAGTGAATTCCAGGGTGGTGCTGTAATAAGATGCCACCGTTGCTACAAGTCAGTTTGTGAAATTCCTTCACTCCTAGATATTCCAGGATCAGCTGTGAGTGGTAATACTGAACAGTGGAAGGTGTTTAGGAACCACAGAGACTCAGCCATGACGTGTCAGACCATGTAAAGCTACATAGCGGGGGCTCCGAGTGTTGAGGAGCATAGTGCGTAAACGTCTCCGTCACTCTGACGACTCAATAACGGCAGAGCTCCAAACCTCCTCTGGCATTAGCATCAGCACAAACACTGAGAGCTTCATGGCATGAGCTTCCATGGCTGAGCAGCTGCATGCACACCTTACATCACCATCATCACCACAGCACAATGCTGAGCGTCGGCAGAAGTGGTGTAAAGCACTGCCGATGGACTCTGGAGCAGTGGAAACATGAGGTGTGCAGTGACCAATCACGCTTCTCTATCTGGCAGTCTGGTGGACGAGTCTGGGTTTGGAGAGCGCCAGAAGAACATTACTTGCCTGACTGCATTGTGCCGACTGTAGAGTTTGGTGGAGGAGGGATAATGTTGGGTGTTTTTTTAGGGGTGGTCCTAGAGCCCTTTAGTTCCATTGTAGGTGAGTCTGCAGTAGATCAAGACGTTCTGAACTATTGTATGCCTCCAACTTTGTGGGAACAGTTTGCGGAAGACCCTTTCCTGTTCCAGCATGACTGTGTCCCAGGTTCATAAACGCGTGGTTGGGTGAGCTTAGTGTGGAGCAACTTAACTGGCCCTCACAGAGCCCTGACCTCAACCCCAGCAAACACCTTTAGGATGAACTAGAATGGTGGTTGCAAGCCAGGCCCTCTCGTCCAACATCAGTCCTCACAAATGCTCTCCGGAATCTTGTAGAAAGCTTCCCAGAGGAGTGGAAGCTGTTATAGCTTAAAGGGGCTAGGGGGTGGGGTCAACTCCGTGTTAATGCCCATGGATTTAGAATGGGATCCTATGAAAGTTCCTTTAGGTGCAATGTAAAGGTGTCCCAATACTTTTGTCCACATAGCACACTTTCAGAATCCATAAAAGGACGTCTTGAATAAGGACAATGAATATTCAAAAACATTCATCCATACAAAACATTCCTGTCTTTATGAAATAAATATTAAACAGCCAGTAGCTAGGCTAAGCTAAGCTAACCTAATCATAGCTATTCATTCACCTTGTTCTTCAGGCCCTCCGGAGCAGTCCACTTGACAGGTAGCTTCGAGCTGTCGATAGTCTGCGAGTCAACTTTGTCCAGGTCGACCTTAGCCAGGCCAAAATCACTGACCTTGGCCACGTTGTCCTCAGATATGAGGATGTTGCGGGCAGCCAGGTCTCGATGAACAAGCTTCTTACCCTCCAGATACTCCATCCCCTCACACACCTCTCTGCAAAGTCCAGCAAAACATCAGTGACTCACATCTGCACAGCGAAGGACTGCATATGAGAGGATCAGCCGAATGTCTCAACGTGCTTTGCACAGACTGATGAACTAATGATTTAGTATTTGCAGTGATTCGGCATTTTTCTGTGGAGTAGTAAGCGTGAACTAGACTTGTCCATATGGAAGCTTACAGGGCGTAGCGCATGAGGTGGACTGTAGTGATGACCGAACGCCCCCGTGACCTCAGGTAGTTCACCAGATTACCCTGCAAGACAACACACACCACAATTACTACAAACACGTACGTAAGAGCGAGCCAGCGTACATCAGCAACGCAGACCACTCATGCTGCCTTTAAAGGGCCCATATCCTGCATCTATTTCCAACACCTCTTTATCCTTTAAAGGAGCAATATGTAAGATGGATCAATCTGTCAAATTCATACCCCACACAGTCCATCCTCCACCCTCTTCACTCCTTACCTCTACTCCTTACTCTAGAAGAAATGTTCAGCATCAAACTTCATCCCTTTACTCTCCAAGAGCATCTCCGGCGGTGAAAGGTAGCACCACCGTTAACTCTTGTTTGTGTTGCTGCTATTTTTGTCACTTATCTACATTTACAAACGTATTTTAGTGTCGAGGGCAGGCAGTGCTTCTTCCTCATGTGGGGACTGATGCTACAGTGACTCACTATCACCTCTTGTACAAAGTGACATTACATGGTAAGACAGGACGGGCTGGGGCTAGCCGGTTAGCATGCTAACTTCAGTAGATATCTCTGCAACACCATATTCACACACAATCAAGACCGTTTCTTTCTTCTTGTGTTCTTGTTTTATTATGGACGGTCCAGCTCTCACCGCTTCAGCTTGCATTCTCACTCGAGCTAATGTCAAGTTAGACTCTAACTTGTATCCACTTTCCCTGCCTGCTCAATCGTCACACATATTGATCATGCCATTTTACATATTGCTCCTTTAATGTGCTGTTTTCATTACTGCACCTTTAAGAGTGAAATGTGCAAATGAATTTTGCTCTGACTGGCTGCCAAGTACTATGCCTCGTTCAAAAAAGCAGTCCCAGCGTGAGTGAATGGGCGGGGCTAAACTGCTGTAGATGCTGTAGGTATATGCAAAGGTGTTGGTCACCAAAACAATAAATCGGCTAGGTTTCTGAGCCACATGGACTGGAGAGTGAGGAGGAGATTTTCAAACTTGACCAACGTTTACATTACACATGAAATTCCTTAATTTCCTAAAAATGCTGGTTTTCCATGACACGGATACATGGGAAAAGCTGAGAAAAGCTTTCCATTGAAAACACCAGCCGACCTTTCCATTGTCATATAGGTCAGCTGGTGCTTTAATAAGTCATAACTGATTTCAGGTCTGTTTAAGGCATGCATGTGTCCTCGCCACAGCCATACCTTAGCCATGAACTCTGTAACGATGTAGAGGCCATTATGCAGAATCACTCCAAGCAACTGCACCAAGTTCTTATGCTGGAGTTTGCTGGAAAAGGACACAGAGGATACGGAGATCCATCAGCGGAGTAGTATGGAAACAGTCAGGGTAAAATGCAGCAGTTATACAACAGCTCAGCTTATGAAAAAGGAACGATGGTGAGTGTGGTGGCGTGGGTTGGACAGGCACTCACGTCATGACTGACGTCTCGTCCAGGAAAGCTTGTGCAGTCACGTCAGACTTTATGTTCTTCACAGCCACCTTCCTGCCCATGTACTCTCCTTCATACACAGCTAAAGAGGAGGAAGTAGGACCGTGAGACACTGTGCGTTTCAAGGTTTCAGTACGTTACAGATGCATTACAGCTGGGAGGAGAACCAAAAACACATACGCAACATACAGCTCATGAAAGTAAAACACATTTGCAGCTGATATGTTTCTCTATAATGTACTGCATTTTACAGAAACACACTTTCTTTAGAGTGGTGGTGGTGATTTGAACCAGGGGTCTCCATGTCTACAACACAAATACAGACATTTTATTTACTATCTAAACCACCAGTGAACCTACACGTATCTTCTGAGGATTATATACTGTTTATACAGAATAGCTGCACCCAGAAGGAGGTGTGGGGGAAGGAAGATAAAGGTTACCAGGAACAATACATGATGATCAGTTTAGACTGATATGATCAATATTTATTGAGCTACACATACAGAAGTCTGTCTCTCAGTATGG
>CM067489.1:32084681-32100955 GCA_034552555.1 Semaprochilodus insignis
CTGTGCATTTCACCCCAGCCACCGCTCGCCAGTCTCTCTGTAGGTCACTTGAGGTCATCTTACGGTGGTTAAGGGACATTGGAATGAGGTGGCGCTCATCACGGTCAGTAGAGAGGGGTTTTGGCCCTCTGCCAGTCTGTAGCTGTGTTGTCCTGTGTGTTTGCTGCTTGACCTTGTTCTTATGAACCAGACGCCCACTGTATCTGCCAGTAAAGCTAGAACCCAACCTTCTGTTCCTCACCAAGAACCTGCTGTACATGTGGAGATGCTGATTGAAGAAGAACCTGGAGTGCTCTCTTATTTATTTTCAGAGCTGTAACATGATGCTTTTTTTCCTGTTTGTTATCTTTAAGTTTGGTTTCGATTATTTTCCCCTCTTTGAAGATTACTGTGAAGTTACGGCCAATCTTTGTAAATTTGTGGGTCTTGTTAGTATTTTAAGCCCATTCGCTTGAACAGGTATGTGCCAACTTGGTTGACCTTATATACAATATATCGTCGCTGTCCAAAGAAAAACATGTATCTCCATTTGTGTTGATTTTTACGCATGATTTGAACACAGCAGCTGCTGTTTACACTGTGTGAAGATTTCATGGTGAATGGACCAACAGAAATGACCCAAAACTGCTTTGTAAAAAGTCTGCTTCCATTGAGTTGCATTCAAATGAAATGAGGTTTTTGCTCTCTCCTGTAAAGTTAGCTTTTTGGAGATGCATCAGGTTTTAAGGGATATAATACAAAAACAATTAAAAACTTTGTACTTTTTTGTGGATCTGAGAGTTTAATATGTGTTTTAGCACTACAAAGACATTCTCCAAAAAAAAAAAAAAACACGGCATTATAAACATTACTAAACATTCCTAAAAAACCGATTGTAACATCCAACAAAAAAAACAAAAACAAAAACAAAAAAAACAAATCTAAGATCAAAACCATACGCCTATACGGAAATGCACAGAACGGCGCACCTCCAAATAGAATGTATCAATAATAATAATAATAATAATAATAATAATGATGATGATGATAATTATAATAATAACTAAGTATTGCATGATGTTTTTAATCACAGTATGAAATAACTAAAATATATTCACCCATCGTCTTCACATTTCAAGTAGACTTTTAATCTTCCCATCCCTTAGACTCCCTTAATTTCAGGCACAAGGAAGAGAACCAGGAGATCCTACGATCTACCATTACGTCATCAGAACGGTTTCAGAACGAACGTCTGTTCCCATTCGCGAGCTTCTATGACACTAATATAACCTCCGCCTCCTTCATAATTTAAGAACTTCACCAAATATGATATATTAATGTGCAACAAACAAAAGAAGAGACTGAAAACGATTAAAATCACTCTTTAAATTTCCACTAAGATTTTAGTTTTGAACCTTGTCTGTTTCACAAACAACTAGACAGAAAACAGTTCTCTTTTCAAGAGCTCTTACTGCGTATAACCTTTAACAGGCCGCTGATAAGCTCACCCGACACAAAATGAGTCACCTTGCGTGATTAAGGTGGTAGTACCTTCAGGCACCTGCAGATGGCGCTCCACGAGGATGATGGGGCTATAATACCTGTGGGGTGTGAGTGACGGGAATTGGGAATTGAGATTGGGAAGAGGTGCTACAGTGCAGTGAATGTCCCGTTCCATGTGGCTCCAGAGCAGATGTTAATGATTGGCTAAAAGGAGTGACTGCATTTGGGCGTGCCAAAGACCATAGTGTGAAGGAAGTAGCTGAATCNCAAATCCAGTCACATCTGTTATTGGTGCTCGTGGAGGTGTTACACGCTAGTAGGTACGTTTCAGGTACATGGGACTCCATTTTTGTCTGGTGAGCTTATATTACTTATACTGTAGTTTAGTACTATATGTCTTATGATTGAAAAGTCTCTATTCGTTTTCTTTGATATATATGTGTAACGGTTGATTATCCACCTAGCCTTAAACGTGTTTACACTATTAATGAGAAACAGAAAATCCTTTTCAGTCTAAGACCGGGCTGGACCCATAAGGTCTCGTGTAAACGTCAAACGAAAACTGGCCTCTGGGATTAAAGCTTTGGTTTTTATTTCTTTTAAGTGCTATTATTGAATAAATGTGCCTACTTTGAAGTAAAAACATCAGGTTAGTAACAAGTGCTCAGTCCAGACACTGGTCAGTCACTTTACAGTAGCAGTACTCGGACGCTTTCGGTATTCAGACGCTTCGAAACGGAATGCAGCCTTTCTCTTTTGAACGTCGGTGATTCTTCTAAATCTATTTTTAGTACAGCTGTAATAAAAAGAGGGAAAAGGAGAACAGAATTCCTCCGTTTCGTCCCCTTCGCCTTAAAACCGCAGAAATGTCGAGACCTTTTTGTCCTTTTAGAGAGACATTTTATACAGAGAAGACAGAAATTACGACGTGTAATCGAGAGGCCAGTGATTCACGGCTCCTCTCAAACGTCTTGGGAATCTTCTTTTTTATCCTTCTTTCCTTCGCCCTCCCCCTCGCCGACGTCCGTGCCGTCTCGCCGTCTTTTGCGGCTGCGAGCGCCGGCCTTGGAAGCCGGCAGAGAGTCCATCCCCAGGACTTTGTGGATCTGGCGGAAGGCCAGCAAGCGCAGGGCATGCTGGAAGAGACAATGTCAATGCCCATTACAGTCCAGGACCAGTGGTGGACGAAGTACACAAACCATGTAGCTGAGTTAAAGTAGAGACCCCTAAGGTAAAATCCTCCTCCAGTGTCAGTAGAAGTTCCTCCCTTTAGACCTCCACTGGAGTAACAGTACTAAAGTATTTCCCTTCAAATGTACTTAAGTATGGAGAGTAACAGGAGCATGATTTATTATGGCTCTAATGTCCTATTATCATTTCTGGAACAAGACTCTTAATCAGCTCAGTGTAGGTGAAGAGACTCTAGTGTCTCTCAGTCCACCAGTCTGTAATAGAAGATCAGTAATTAGTCTGACACTGATGTGTATTCAAATGATCATAATCACAGAACACTGAAGGAGAACAGGTTCCGTTAGCTAGAACTATAAAATAACATTTCGCAAACAAGAAATGTTTTGGTTTAAGACTTATTTGAAACTTAGTTCCAAGTTTAAGTTTAATAAAAACGTAAAAACTTTAAACAGGCTCACAAATGAGTTTTCCTTTGCTATGTTACATCCGTTTTTACGCGCACATAAGCCAAAAAGGAGCGACAAATTCTGCATAATGTAGTGGAGTAAACAGGAAGATGTGGTGGAGTTAAAGTACAATGTTGTCCAAAATGGAAATACTTCAGTACATGAAAACATGCACATGAATAAACGACTTAAGTACAGTAACTAATTACATTTACTTAGTTACTGTCCACCACTGTCCAGGACAAGTGGAGACGGCCTGACGTCAAAGATGCATCATTCCTAACACTAAAACACGACAAATACCTGAGCGCTCGCCGTTATATCCTCTCTGGCCTGTTTAGTCATGCTCCCCAACGCGTCCGTCTCAACCTTTTCGCAGGGGTCAAACAGCCCTGGACCATCTGAGAGCAGAAGAAATGCATTCTGGTATAATATAGCTTGCTTAGACCTTATTCTTCTGGGTCGTTGGAGCTGGAGCCTCTCGGTACTCATTGGGCGGAGGGCAGGAAACACCCTGGACAGGTCGCCAGTCCATTACAGAGCAGACACACATATAGGGGCCCTATTCAGCGTCTCCAATCCACCCGACTGCATGTGTTTGGGGCTGTGGGAGGAAACAGAAACGCCCGGAGGAGGAAACCCACACAGACCCGGTTGGACATGCAAACTCCTCTCAGAAAGAACCCCGGACACCCCAGGCGGGAATGAAACCCAGGCCCTTCTTGCTGTGTGGGTTTCCTCCTCCAGGTGCTCCGGTTTCTCCCACAGTCCAAAGTCAAGAAGTCAGGTGAACTGGCAATGCTAAAATGCCCCCTAGGTGTGAGTGAATGTGGATCTGCGCTGCAATGCACTGAGAGCCTGTCCAGGGTGTTTCCTGCTTTCCACCCAACGAGCAATAGGATAGGCTTCAGCACCCCCCCCCGCCCCCCAATCACCCAGAAGGACAAGCAACGTCTTGGAGGAGAAGAAAAAATCTGTTCTTTTGTACTGTATGATTCACCTTGCAGGAGGATCCCGCTAGCTATGCACTCCAGAACTCTCCGCATGGCCTCTCCGGGACTCAACGGACCAGATGCACTGCTGATGGCCTTCTCCACCAGAAGCTCCGTGGCCTGTGAACATCAACCACACAACGGGGTTTTCAGAACGAGCCACATCGAACTTGTACCTCCAACCTGTCTTCCTGCTACTGCTGAACTTAGTATGTGAAAGTAGCACTGAATGAAAGACTGAAGAGCAAATAGGCGGAATAAAGGTCATGCTCTGACCCAGGCTGGCATCTTCCCCCAGGTGGGCACACGCTGGCAGAGGTCGCGGAGCAGGCGGATGATGATCACACAGGACTGGAGACCGTTGGCCCGAGCCTGTGGACGAAACTCGATAAGATTTCACGCATACAAAACAAGCTCAGAAGCCGAGTAAATGTCTTGTAAGATATGAGCCTGCGTGATCGACCTTTAGCACAAGCACAGTTTTGGGGGGACGGGTGGTCAGTACTGGGCAGTATGGACAAAACTAATTCACCAACTTTTAACCTTTATGCCAATGGCCAGAAGTCGCCCCATACCTTCAAGCTTTAAGTACCGCCTGGCTTGACCAACGATCTTTCAAGATACATGGAAGACAAGTATCAAGATTCTTCTCAGTCCTGAAGCCCAGATGGTAGAATACAGCCGACTCCAACCTGTTTTTTACTACATAGGATACGTTCTCAGTAGGGATGCACCGAATGTTCGGCAAACAAAATTATTAGGCCGAAAACGAATTGAAAATAGAGAATGATTTATACCGAACAATGATGTCTTTAATGACGCTGGTAACTTTGTATAGTTCCCAGATGTAGACGGGAACAAGAGTGGAACTTTCTCCTTAGTCTAGGGTTAGCGCCAGGGTAAACCCGCTTTAACGCGTTGTGTTTCCACTGCCAGTCGTACCGTAGCGCGCTGACGCTTCCCAGCTTTTTTCAGTTTCAAGCATTTGAGTCAAACGCAACTCAAATTTTACAATGCAAAAAAAATCACAGGCAGCGTGGACTGAGGGGCTCTTACTGAACTGTAGCGTGTCGGCTGGGATGGTTTTAAGTCATATTGTGCTGTGTCGGTGTGTCTGCTGGGATGGTGTCGGTGTGTCAGTGTCGGTGTCGGTGTCTCTGCTGGGATGGTGTCGGTGTGACAGTGTTGGTGTCTGCTGGGATGGTGTCGGTGTGTGACGGTGTCGGTGTGTCTGCTGGGATGATGTCGGTGTGTCTGCTGGGATGGTGTCGGTGTGTGACGGTGTCGTATGTCTGCTGGGACGATGTTGGTGTGGGATGTTGTCGGTGTATCTGCTGGGTGGTGTCGCTGTGTCTGCTGGGACGATGTCGGTGTGTGTCTGTTGGGATGTTGTCGCTGTGTCTGCTGGGACGATGTCGGTGTGCCTGCTGGGACGATGTCGGTGTGGGATGTTGTCTGTGTGTCTGCTGGGTGGTGTCGGTGTGTGTCTGCTGGGACAATGTCGGTGTGCCTGCTGGGACGATGTCGGTGTGGGATGTTGTCGGTGTGTCTGCTGGGTGGTGTCGGTGTGTCTGCTGGGACGATGTCGGTGTGTGTCTGCTGGGATGTTAAGATGTTGAGTGTTCAGTAAGTGTGTTTACTCTGCAGGTTAGTGATTGCTTTTTCTTTGAAATCAAGACAAAAATACANTGTCGGTGTGTGTCTGCTGGGACGATGTCGGTGTGTGTCTGCTGGGACGTTGTCGGTGTGTGTCTGCTGGGACGTTGTCGGTGTGTGTCTGCTGGGACGATGTCGGTGTGTGTCTGCTGGGACGATGTCGGTGTGTGTCTGCTGGGACAATGTCGGTGTGGGATGTTGTCTGTGTGTCTGCTGGGTGGTGTCGGTGTGTCTGCTGGGACGATGTCGGTGTGGGATGTTGTCTGTGTGTCTGCTGGGTGGTGTCGGTGTGTGTCTGCTGGGACAATGTCGGTGTGCCTGCTGGGACGATGTCGGTGTGGGATGTTGTCGGTGTGTCTGCTGGGTGGTGTCGGTGTGTCTGCTGGGACGATGTCGGTGTGTGTCTGCTGGGATGTTAAGATGTTGAGTGTTCAGTAAGTGTGTTTACTCTGCAGGTTAGTGATTGCTTTTTCTTTGAAATCAAGACAAAAATACATCTCAGACAGCAAAACTGTTCTGGCCCAAATCTGGCCCACATTCCTATTTTAGTCTGGCCCACTTGCCAGATGGGTTGAAGGCACTTGGGTGGACCGATCCTGGTAGCAAGATGTGGGCCACATATGAGGGACACGTCTCACCCAAAATTAGCCAACTCTGCTGTATCTGTGCCAGAAGTGGACCAGATCTGTTTTGGGACAGGTGGGCCAAACGCATATTGTAAATATCTGGGCCAGCTTTGGTCCATAGCAGATTTCCAGTGCCAACAGTGGGGCAGCAGTGCCATATCTTTACCAGATGTGGCTCACATCCACTTGCTATCTGGGATTTAGCCCATTTAATTTATGTTCGGTATTCGGCCAATTGTCTCATTTTGTTCAGTTTCGGCTTTGGCCAGAAATTTTCATTTTGGTGCATCCCTAGTTCTCAGTATAGTGGACAGTACAGCACTTCTGTACGTCACTCTGGCTAAGAGCTTCTGCTAAAAGCTGTAAATCTAACCCTGAAGAGCAGCATGCAGACTGCGGGTCACGCAACAACCCAGGTACCAATCTCTAAATATAAATGAATGTGTGAATAAACGAATAAACACTTGTGATTTAAGATTTAAACAGATCATTTGCTCATGTCGTTTGAGTAGAGACAGGGTTTGTTGCTCTCAAATCAGCAGCTCTGCCACCCGTGACTGCATATGAGGCTGACAGGCCGATTTTCGGGTGGGAGCGAGGGGTGTTGCCTTACACTACATACAGTGAACATAAAATGTTGTGGCCCGCTGCCTTGAAAACAAGGTGCTGCTACTTCATATGCAGCAGACTGAACACCAGGAGGTGATCGAGGGACTACGGTGCTATTAGCGTCTTAATTCAATACGCTAGTTGAAACGACTTCCTGCATTGGCAGGGTTTGCACGGCTTATATTTCGGAGCCTCTGTGTTTATTGCTGGAATACAGTTCGGAAAATCACTCAAACCAGAGAATCTCAAACACCCATTACTACCCGTGGAGTGACCATGGTGTATTGATTGGGGATTAAAACGTGAACAAGATTAAGAAAAATGACACGTTAACATGTTAACAATTATAATTTGTATTTTGATTAACTACACGTGCATGTAGACCGCTCAGGACACATGGATGGTTATTGATCAATCACCTAAATTGATGATCTTGTGGCAATTATTACACATTTTTAAGGTCTTCTGCACACAGGACATCTGAACACAGAGATATCATGCAGCACATCTACCTGAAACCATTTGGCATGACGAAGGGCAGCCAGATACTCGAGGCACTTTGTCTTGCTTAGAACGTCTGGAGGGTCCTTTTCAGGCACTGGAAAGAGACAAACAGTGAAGCAGTGGGCGCAGATTTCTATATTCCACATAACTCATCAGGGCAAAAAAACATGCTTCTGCTCTAATACGAAAAACACTACGCGAAAAATAAGCCTCATAAAAGTATTTAGGGGAAACTGGGCAGTGGTGCTATTTGCAAAGTTACCAAGAAGAATGACAATATGACAATTACACAAGACGACGTGGGTGCTTTCCACATCACCAGGTTCCTAAAATAACTGTTGTGGTGGAACAAGTCAGAAACAAAATCCACAACCTAGCTTAGAGAACTGCAGTGCTTGCTAGTGCAAGGCCAACTTACCACCAAAAGTAGTTTAATATAAAAATTATATTTTCATAGTGGTGGTGATGGTGACCAGACGGCCGCCAGGAAGTTATTATGGGGAATAATAAGTCTGGACATCAGGCAGCATATACTCAACCATACATACATATATATATATATATATATACGTACATACACACACACACAGCCATAGCTAAGTTTCTCTAAAAGGGAGTATTTCATTAACTGACTTGGTGGAATTCCCCTCAAACTGTTCTTCATCTGCATCAGCTGATCACATATGCATCACATATTCAGGCAGCTCCCAAACACCTTCACACGTTAGGACTAGAGGCTCAAATGGGCAGAGCTTATTAAAATAAGCCACCCAAACACTTCTTTAAAAGACCGAGTATGTTTACATATACAAAACAATCTGCAAAAAATCTGATTTTGGCAACAACTGAGGTGATTTAGGTATAGTAAGTGGCCAAACTCCGGGTCTACATGAGTCATGCCTTAATCAGCAGGGGTGCCTCGATTATCCGAGTAGGTCAACTAAAATTAATGACCAAATTAGTTGGCAACTAATTTAACAGTTGATTAGTTGGTGACATCATTTTGTTCGTTTAAGTAAAAACCTGCGATTGTAGAATTTAGTTGCTACAGAGCGTAGACAGATTAATGCCCTGTTTACCTGTAAAATGTGAATTTTGATAGATTTCTTAATTTACCTGTTTAAGGGGAAACTTTATTGCTGCTATGCTGCACATCCTTGGTCAGAAAAAGATATTGTTAGATAGAGCTTTATTGATCTTGATCTTCTGTATCAGCAGGAAGGTTCATTGCAGCAGTGAGATTCTGAATAAGCTTTATTGCTTTCTTTGATAGTCAGCAAATGCTGTGATGCACTGTGACCGGAGATCTTTAGAGATATTCATCAATATAAAAGATGCTTAATTTAGAAACATTTTAAATACATTTCTCTGGCAAACTAAATATTTGTCTGCAGGAGCATCCAGTGTTAGTAGCGTAGCTGTAGTTCTAGCTCGTCGAGAACTCTTATGGATCCCCAACTCCAAATCAGTCAGAACACACATCTAGTGCTGGGTAATATGTCAATATAAGCTCACCAGACAAATGAGTCACCTTGTGTGTTTAAGGTGGTAGTCCCTTCAGGCACCTGCAGATGGCGCTGCATGAGGACGATGGGGCTATAAATCCCTGCGGGGTGTGAGTGACGGGATTCATAGATTGGGAAGAGGTGCTACAGTGAATAGTGAATGTCTCGCTCCATGTGTGGAAAATGGCTCCAGAGCAGATGTTAATGATTGGCTAAAAGGAGTGACTGCATTTGGGCGTGCCAAAGACCATAGTGTGAAGGAAGTAGCTGAATCTGCAGGTGTATGGAAGCGTACGGTCATACGGGTCTACCAGCAGTGGCTAAAATCCAAGTCTACAGGGATTGTGCCAGGGAAGGCATCCACCAAATCTGGCCCAACTGACCAATTCTTTGATGCAAGAGTGTCTGAACATTGATGTGGCCCACATCAAGAAACTTGTCCAGTCCATGGCAAATCCAGTCACAGCTGTTATTGGTGCTCATGGAGGTGTTACACTCTATTAGGTACGTTTCAGTCACAGGGGACTTCTTTTTTGTCCTGGGAGCTTATACTGCTATCACAATAAATTATGCTTTACTGAACATATAGTGTACATGGTCAGGCCTGTTACAACACAGGCCAGCTGCATGCTGCATGATAAAGAGAGCATGTAACCACAGTCGCCTGTCACTTGCAAACTTGTTCGATGAACAGAAGTATGCCCAACCATCTGAAAAGGAACAGGCTCCCACGTTTGCGTGTGAGTCACAAGGTTTTCTTTCACACATCATGCAACAAAAGTCATCATCAAACTCAACAGTCATAGAAAGGTCAGAGACCCGGCTTTAGGTTCCACCAGACTGCTTTAGAAAAAGCAGCGCGAAGGCTTAATGAAAGGCTGGGAAAGAAACTGGCCAGGCTGTTCTTTATCAGGCCCACAGATGGCTGCGAGGGCTAGAAGCTAAACGACAGACTCAGCCGGAGCCGAATTTGGCTTGGATGGTTTGTTTCTTAACAAAAGGAGACATACGGTGCAGTAGACTGAAAGCATGGGTTCTCTAACCTTTCTCAGGCAGCTTGTGGCCTGCCTGCTCCTCCGGGCTCGGGGCAGGGTCTTCCCGCATCACTGGCGAAGTGAGAGAGATGGTGACCTGCATTTTTGGTTCCTTGCTGGAAATAATGACGATGTTGGCTTCTTCAGGGTGAGCCTGCACCACATACTGATCTTCAGAAAAGGTCTGCCGGTTAGAAGGACACTGCATTACTCACTACAGAGGAGACAGCCGGGGAGTTGGGGGGAGTGGGGGGGTGCTATGAGGTAGACAGAGGGGTCCCCCTGTTATATCAAGGCTGTAGCCTCTAAGAATAGGGCATATCACTACTATATATCGAATGGGATGTTGCTTGTTTTTTCTTTGGCCTGTTATTGCTGTGTGTAATCAATGCCCCGGGCTCGCTCTGTAGGGTTTAGGTGTCGCAACCAGGCAGGGGAACTAAAGATCAGTTAAAGACATTTCACATACCCATCAGGCCACAGGCACATTATGTACAGGCCACACAGAACAGAAACAAAAACACCGACCTGTGGAAAAGCATGCATCAACAATGCCACACTTGGGAAAACTCCCTTTTTAAGGGACGTTTCAGCATTAATCTACTTTCAGAACCACTTTTTTTCCCCAGAAGTATGCAAGACAGACAGGCGAGAAGAACTGGTCGACGCAATCTGTGATGACCACAGCATGCTAACGTTTCTCAGGAAAGCAGAAGATAAACGCAATAATTTGATCATTTTCCATCACCCACCTACATGTGGTTAACCCCCCCAGAGAACAACCCACACTCTAAATACCTCGTCATATGACACAACTCATTGCTGCGGGACCGATTCAGGCTCCTGAAGCCGGCACTGCGATTTCACTGCTTCCTGATTCTGGTGCGACACCACTGTAACACCACAACCTGCCGGTGAGCTCCCACCACGTATGTGGGAGACTGGGGTTCGAACCCCGGTCTGGGTGACTATGCTGTGCTACACCAGTCCTTGGGCAAGACTCCTAATACTACATTGACCTACCTGTAATATGAACAACCTTGTAAGTCGCTTTGAATAAGAGCGTCAGCTAAAGGCAATAAATGTAAATGTGCCAGTGTAAATATGATGTGACAGAAGCCCAGCTGACGTCATCAGGAAGCCTTTACTTCAGTCACAGTAAACACCGCACAGAAAACAGTTCTCCACGCACTGTAGCACACAGTGCATTTATAAACGGGGCCTAAAAACTAGAACGAGGGCTGTAACAATTATAATACACCAATTTATTAAATGATTAGAAACAATTACAGGGCTGTGACTACAACCACATTACCGCAGCCATGTGATGCGTACCGTGGTGTGGAGTGAAACTAGTGCAAGTTGATTAACCATCATTTATCATACTTGCCATCAGTTTACTACTCTTCTGACAGCTCTCTGTGAGTGAGCTGAAGAAGACTGGGCTAACATTAGCCGAGACTGACCCTGATGGTATCTCCTATGGCTTTCTGTGGTCTCAACACAGCTTAATAGGGATGACAGAATGCTGACTCTGGCTCTGTGACGCTCTGAGAAACTGACCAGATCTCAAAGTCACCGAGCGCCGGTATCTTACTGCTCCAGCCTGAGTTTATAGTGTTCTGATTATCCCGATCATTATGACTGATCCGTTCAGCCCGCCCCCTCCGAGAGCTGCACCAACAACCAGCATCTTCAGTTTGTTATATTAGACTAAACTCTCACTGTAAGAGTCTGCGCTTAGCTTTAGGTCCTGTTAGTGGTGTTTGCTGGGAAGGTAAAGTCATGACTGACCGTTATTTACACCTAGGAACACTGTGAGTGTTATCTGTAGAGTCCATATGCATGTGTGCACTGGAGCCGGTGCCTGGACCTTCTATAACAACAATAGTTTGGAAATGCGGGGATGTGGCGGGTTAAGAAGGAGTATTTGATGCACTGTACGTAGAGAGAGGATGCGCAGGGCAAAAATGACGGCGCCTCCAACACCTCCACCGCTCCTCCCCGGCCAGATCAAATAATCAGATTTGGGCAGCGAGTCAGATTTGGGCAGCGAGTCAGATTTGGGCAGCGAGTCAGATTTGGGACACTTTTAACTGAACATAGCAGGAATCCGAGAGTTGACTACCAATGTAATTAATATCGATATACTGAGGCACACTATTAGGGATATACCTCCTTATCAGCGCTGTCCAAAGAAAAGAATGCATCGATATTTTTACTTTAGGCATCAGCAGCAGCTGCCATTTTGGGCCATTTCATGATGAATGGCCAACAAAAATGGCCCAAAATCACTGTGGGGGGGTGGAAAAAGTCTGGTTCCATTGACTTCCATTCAAATTAAATGAGATTTTTGCCCTCTCCTGTAAAGTTGGAGATTTTGGACTTGCTTTTCTTCAGACAGCAACAACATACATGAATAATGTGTACACTGTATATTATTTGTATTATTTGTAGTTTGTTAATTGCATGTATATTTTGTGTATTGTGAAGAGTGCATATTCTAATAGTCTGTATTTACTGTGTATATGTGGAGTCATTGTGTATATTGTGGACTGTCAGTACTAGAGAGACACAAACTGCTGCAACCAAATTCCTTGTGTGTGTCAACATACTTGGCCAAAAAAACTGATTCTGATTGAAGCGTATTTAAGAATCTTCTGAATCTGAGTTCTAATAGCGACACTTAAACATAACACGTTAATCATACTATCTACACGCAGCAGATACAGTGCTACTGTGCTAAACAAGTGCCGGGATTGCCTAAAACCGATACGGCAGCTTTGAGTTCTACAGCCCTCATTTTGCGCTTCCTAAGAATGAAATTGACTCTAAGAATGAATGTGAACACTCGTCTGGAGAACACTTACTTTTGCAGAAGGCAATATTTCACCGCCACACAAGAGAAAGACATGAAACAGGAAGACAAGAGCTGATGTCTTACCGTCAGCTGTTTGGGAAGCTGCTCGGCGATGCTGTTCAGGAGGGAAAGGGTGGGTTTTTTGGCCGCCAGCAGGATGAGCTGAACGTTCCTGTCTCCGTGTAGCAGCAGGCCTTTGGCCAGTATCCCCACTCTCATTACTCCCTTCAGCATACGGCCTTGAGGGTCCAACCTGCTTACCAGCCAGAGACAAACAAAAAAGCAGCTTACAGAAAAACCCAGGAACACTGAGCTTGGTCCAAATGAAACACTGCTGAACTGGTCAACAATGGATGAATGCTGTCTGTATGATTTCAAAATAATCCATGGCATCTGGGCCTAATATTAAGGAGCAAAGAAATATTAGATATCAGTGTTAGATTAGGAAAGACACTGCAGGCTAAGTGATCTGGGAGCTGGAGTTTAGGGCTGCAACAAACAAGCCTGTATTCAATTAACTGACTACTCTAGCCATCGTGCCAGGAGCTTCCAGTCAACGTGCCCCGTTAGAGCAGCAACAAAACAGAACCCACAGCCACTTCCTGTAGTGTACTGCAATCTCTCAGATTGACTTTCAAGGTGTTTCTCGTGGCTGCGTCGACTTCTATCGATGAATCAAATGGTACAGCTAACTGAGGACTAATAACGTGGCTGACTTATCATTGCAGCCCTAATGGAACCCCCCCCCATTTACAAACCTTCAGGGAGACATACACTAAGAACAGACATAGTGGAGTGACTCACTGCTTGTCCACTGTGTCCTTCCCCTGTGCAGCAGCCTCCTGCTCCAGCAGCGAGTCGGACACCAGCTTGAGGGCTCTCTCAGAGTGCGAGACGATCCGCTGCACGGCCTGAAGCTCCTCCTCCACTGGGTAGATGGTGGCATGCTTGGCCATGATGTGGCGGTCGTCAGGGGAATCTGGCCGTCGAACAGGCTGCAGGGTAAGGAGATGGAGCATGTGTTTAGCCTAGCATTTCCCTACTAATCAAATCCTCACAGCAATGTTCCAACATCAGTACCTGACCTTACTAATGCCCAATCAAATCCTCATACCTATGCTCCTACATTTGTACCTGACTTCACTTACGCTCAATCAAATCCTCACAGCACTGTTGCACATCAGTATCTGACCTCACTAACTATATAGACCTGACTGACTACATAAGGTCATCCTGTTGCGCATGCTTTCCATTCTGACTCGAGCAGCATTTGGAGGGCTCTGAGACTCTTATCGACGTACTGTGTGCCATACTGGTCGCCATACTGGTCATGTGGATATGTATATGCACCAGCAACATGAAGGATCTGGGAGACCCACACGAACCACGGAGAGAGAGAACTGACGAAACTGTCCGACATGCCGAGTGGCCCAACAACCACAATTGCGGACATTCAGCGAGCAGTGACGCCTCCATGAGTCATCCAGTTGGTGCCAGCACCACAGGCGGACGGCTGCACCACGCAGGACTACACTGTCCTTAACACCACGTCAACATTACCAAAGACTGCAATGGTGTCGTGCCAGACTGTCATGGAGTGACTCAGAATGGCAGCGAGTCATCTTCAGTGACGAGTCCCGCTTTTGTCTCGGTGGAGACAACCAACGAATCCGTGTGTGGAGGCTCCGTGGTCAGCACCAAGATGAACGGTTTGCTGTCACGCGCCACACGTCCAGAAGGCCTGGTGTCACTCTACCACCACCCCTACCGCACCATCTGCAGGAACTGAGTGAGGATATTCAAGCTGCATGGGATGGATTATCACAGGACACCATTAGGAACCTCTACAGCTCCATGCCGAGACGTCTGGCATGTTGGGTTAGCAAACATGGTGGCCCAACCCCATACTGAGAGACAGACTTCTGTATGTGTAGCTCAATAAATATTGATCATATCAGTCTAAATTTATCATCAGTTATTGATCCTGGTAACCTTTATCTTCCGTCCCAACAGACCTGCAGTCCCACACCTCCTTTTGGGTGCAGCTGTTCTACTGATGACGAGCGTAAAACCTTTTATTCCTGGATTAATTTTCTAAATAAATTAGTAGATGACTTGATTACTAATATAATCAATAATCACAGTGATAGGCACAATGATAAAGTACTAAACCACAGCGGGAAATGAAGCTGTACAGTGAGAAATCCTGACATGAGAGATTTTAGCTGAACTGTCACTTCAACAGCTCATAATTTACAACAGCTGCCTTCAGTCAAGTGCAAAGTTAAAAGTGGTTTTATGGGTCACAGGAAAGTGTGAAAGTTAAAGACCTGCCAACATCAGATCTGAGCTAAACGTGCGAATACGATAGCTCCTCTGTACGTCTGTTAATTGCTCCCCACCGGTTTTAACGTTATCTGCTACTTGCTTATTTGCTACTTGGCATCGGCTTGTAACCTTAGGCTTGCAGCTTGAGGCTTGTGGGCAGCCCTTGCGGTGAACAAGAAAGTGAGAAGAGAAAACGACAGTTCTAAAAACAACATTTATCAGTGCCAACCTTACGCGTGTCAACACTGAAATAAACCCACACAACAGAGATGTGGCTCATACGTGAGAGATATCCGGGGTTACTTCATGACGGCTGTTAATAACAACGAGACTAGTGACATTAGAGTCTTTAAGCGGTGCTTTTATATGTGGTGCGGAACAACAACTACCATGCCTGCTCTCACCAGTAGGGGGGGCACAGGCATTCCGGGGCGACTCATGAGAGGGGGAGGCGCCATTCTGCGTCTTTGATCTCCCCAGTATAAATGCTCCTCCTCCGCCTTCCTCCAGTACATGTCCTCCTCGTATCTCCTGCAGGTATAATTCAATGTCATGATTACAGGGACCAAGCGTAATCACGGTTATCAGTTTCAGCATACAGCATTGCTAAAATGTGCTGCAAATGTCCAAAAAGTACTGAAAGTTTTACGCTGAAACCCAACAAATAAAATTAGCAGCATTTTGTTTTGCAAACATGAGACAAATGCGCATTAACGTTAAGAGTGACACCATGAGAGCTTCAAACGATTTATTGTGTTTTTAATTTTAATGTTAATTCAGTTGAAATGCTATAAGATGATTAAGGCCCAATCCCATTTCTTATTTTAGTCCTAGCCCTTGTTCTCGAGTGGAACTCTCCCCCTTGAAACTGAGTTATAAAGGGCTGTGGTTGAAATCTTCTCCCTATGAATTGGGACCACCCTCCAAGAACCGGATCCATCATCAGTTGTCGCCAGCGGCTTTTATGTAAACAGACGAAAAGTATGGGCGCTCACGATTCATTCACAACTTCAGTTTTACACATCAATCAGTCTAACGAGT
>CM067489.1:32105866-32117413 GCA_034552555.1 Semaprochilodus insignis
TCTATCTATCTATCTATCTATCTATCTATCTATCTATCTATCTATCTACCTGTCTGTCTGTCTGTCTCTCTGGGCTATTCCAATACATGTTGCACTGCTAAAGAATCACTGGTCTGTGTCTGCATGCTTTGCCAAAGCACAGAGAGAGAGAGAGAGAGAGAAAGAGAGAGAGAGAAAGAGAGAGAGAGAGAGAGAGACAGAGAGAGAGGAGTGTAAACATACATTTAGTCCACACCTCCTTCTAAAAGTCAGAGACTGAGTGAATATGAGTGGATGTGAGTGGATGTGAGCAGTGAAGCAGCAGCACTTCCACAATGCAGGTGTTACTCCTCGGGTTCTTCTCTGTGTCCAGATGTGCGTTTGTGTTGTCTCTGCTGTGTCTTCTGGTCAGCTTCAGCACGGGACAGCGCCGCACAAGGGGGCGCAATCTAATGCCACAGAGACGTGAGGTTCACTGGGAAAACAACGGCCACCTTTTCAGCTTGACCAGCACATGGTCCAAATACTACACGCCTTCAGCCACCAGGAGGAACACGCCACTGTTCTTCTCCAGACGCACCTTCCTGAGGTCCCAAAGAGGGAGAACCAGAGGGCGACCTGCAGCAGATACTGCTCTTCACACAGACTCAAGGAATAACCTGATCCCTGGCATATCAGAGCCTAGGAGCGGTCAGCATCCTCCACTCTCAGTCTCGGAGACAGTGGGAAGTGTTGTGGAGGTGACCTCAACGGCTCGAAGTCCCTCAAACTCCCCAAACAGCACAACCGCACCAGACCAAAGACGTACAAAGCCAGCCACTGGTTCTGAAGCTGCTGGACACAGTCATTTTAGAAGCCCTGATGGTCAACAGCCAGACACCAACCCTTCTCCAGTCACACCATATGACCACAACAACACAGATAGAGCAAATGCACCACTTGAGGTTGCCCGTAGGCGAACGGGTGACAGTGTGATGGAAGATGAGCCCAATTCTAGCGGAAACAGCAGAAATTCAGTCCTCTACAATCTATACCCATCAACAGGCACGCGCAGGCAGCAGAACAGAGGATCCGGCTACGGCACTAGGTATTTCCATCATGGTGAGGCCATTTCTCTAACACTACCGTGCACCACATGTACTATACACAGTGACAGAACATGATGTGGCATGTTAGGAGGTCATGCTGCATTATTTGCACCAAGATTATTTACAGTTCTTGGATGATATGAATGTCCTGATTCATCACAACACTCACAGAAACTCATCTGGAACATCTGAGATCAGTCACAATATAACATTGTTAAATGGCTCATTTGCATATTTCTGTCTTCTGCAATATTAATATCTTGAACCAGGAGAACCAAAAAGACTGGTCTCTTGGCTTACTAGAACTAACCCCAGGTTCTCAAAATGTCCAGGTCTGCCTGACCTCGTTCCTGATCCGTACTACATCCAAGCTGCGTCCTACATCCAGCGTGTGCAGATGTACGCACTCCGATGTGCAGCTGAGGAAAACTGCCTGTCCCGGTATGTTTTGGAATCAGTGTCTTCAGATAAACGTATGAAGTTATTCTAATATGCTGGTCGTGTGCCACATCACTGTTATACTCGGGTACATGTGAAAGTTTGACCTTTTCCAACACAAGAACACCATTTGTATAAAACGTGCAGCAACTTTTGAACAGGCCACAGGGTCTGTGAAAACTGAGGCGTGTGGTAAACTCAGCAAACAAATACAAACCGTGCATAAAAATTCCAGCCAAACGCCACATTAATGGGAGTTCCCTGTAGATAAGAACAACAAACAACAAATGCATTTAATTTTACTGGGGGTGTTGAAAGTTTTGCATATGACAAATAATTAGTAGGAAGCGGTAAATAAATAAAGAAATAAACAAATTATAAATACAAGGTATATGTAAACAGAGCTAAAATGAGTGAATGAAATCATGATAAAATTCTACTAATAATAAAGGTGAAGTTTTTTATTGTATATACAATAAACAAGCATATTAATATGAAAAGTACTACTGTACACACACATATAGATAGATAGATAGATAGATAGATAGATAGATAGATAGATAGATAGAGATATCGCTGTCCACAGAAGGAAAGTCTCCAAAATCTCCAAAATGGTAACTTTACAGGACAGAGAAAAAACCTAATTTAATTTATATGTAAGTCAATGGAACCAGACTTCTTTCATGCACACATTCACAGATTGTAAATGACAGCTGCTGTGTTCAAATGATGTGTAAAAATTGGCATAAATTGAGATACGTGTTTTTATTTGGACAGCAATAATATGTTGAATAATGAGCATGTTTTATTGTTTTATCATTCTGACTTCACTTTAACACTCTCCACCTTACATATAGATTTGTATATGGTATATCATTACTTATACCAGTACTTAGTAGTACCCATATAAGTACTAGGCCATTAATACTAAAGTTAATCATTTAAATATATACATAACTATCAGCAATAGGGTGCTTTCTACAGGGAGGCATCTGAAATGTACACTTCTGATAATACATACATGACTTAATGGATCTTTGGCAATTGTTATTTTGCCAGTATTGCCAATATTGATCAAACATTTCTGGTATGCAATCAGCAAAACATGATCATCTCTGTGCTATATAGTATATATACAGCAGTATCCGTCCTAAGAGGCCCACAGAGGGTCCATATTTGTGTTCAATCTCAGCTCCCAACACACCTGAACCTCTCATAAACCTTCCCCTTTTCTTTATCCAGGTCTGCTTACAGGCAGAGCGTGCGTGATCTTGACTACCGGGTGCTTCTACGGTTCCCCCAGAGGGTCAAAAATCAGGGCACAGCGGACTTTCTTCCCGTGAGGCCGCAGCATCAGTGGGAATGGCACAGCTGCCATCAGTACGTCTGCAAAGCACCTTAAACATACGCTGAAAAAGCTACAAGCCAACTTTATAGGTGTTTCAGTGAGCACAATGAGCACACTCTTAATGCCAAGGGAAGTCAGAAGAGAGCGCTGTGACTGTGTTTCCATCCCTCAGGCACTACCACAGCATGGAGGCCTTCAGCAGCTACGACCTGCTAGACGTCTCTACAGGCCAGAAGGTGGCAGAGGGACACAAAGCAAGTTTCTGTCTGGAGGACACCAGCTGTGATCCAGGTGTTCGCCGGAGATACGCCTGCACAGCTCACACGCAGGTGAAGCCACTATCGCACCACAGGACTTCTGGGTGCATATCGTCGCTGTCCAAAGAAAAACATGTATCTCCATTTTTGTTGATTTTTACTTTTATGTCTCATTTGATCACATGAGCTGCTGTTTACACTGTGTGGAAATTTCATGAAGAATGGACCAACAGAAATGGCCCAAAACTGCTTGGAAAGACGTCTGGTTCCATTGACTTCCATTCAATTTAAATGAGGTTTTTGGCCTCTCCTGTAAAGTTGCCATTTTGGAGATACCTGTTTTTCTTTGGACAGAGATGGTATATATTTACAGCCCTGTGCAAAACTGAGATGGATGACATGCTAATAGGTGACAAGTGGCACACTACTCCACATTTTAACACACAGCTCTAGTTTATTTACTGACCGTGCACAAGTTACTGCACATATTATATTTTAGATTTGATGGTTTCTCCAGTTAAAATCAGCAAATAAATGGAAATCAGGGGCCTAATTTTACACAGAAAGGTCATATTTGAGTGTGTTCTCTCTTAGTATCACTTTTGCGTACGACTGAATTTGGGACTGTATATGGGATTTTATATGTTCAGGAGTTGCAAAGGTTCCCCAAGCCACAAGGGGGCCCATAAGTATGTATGTATATGAAGTATATTTTAATTATATATTCATACATACAGTATATGTTAATTAATGTGTATGGTGGTGCACTGGGTAGCACTGTCGCCTCACAGCAAGAAGGGCCTGGGTTTAATTCCCAGCTGGGGCGTCTGGGGTCCTTTCTGTTTGGAGTTGCATGTTCTCCCCGCATCTGTGTGGGTTTCTTCCTCCAGGTGCTCCGGTTTTCTCCCACAGTCTAAAGACATGCAGGCAGGTAAAGTGGATTGCCCCCCTAGGTGCCAATGAATGTGTATGTCTGTGTGTCTGCTGTGCAATGGATTGGCCACCTGTCCAGGGTGTGATGATGGTGAAAATCATGCAATGACTTGATTTAAATGTTTTCCTGCGCTGTTTTTTCCCGGAGCAGGGTTTAGGTCCAGGCTGCTATGACACCTACCACGCCAACATTGACTGTCAGTGGATCGACATTACAGACGTTCCTCCTGGAGACTACGTCCTGAAGGTCAGTCTGTCAGAGCCCAACTACTGTTCACACTGCTTTCCAAGAAAGCTAAACAACCTCCCCTGTTACCCCAGACCCAGTGAATCAGCCCGAACACGCTTGATGTCTGAGGGTTGCATCTACGGCTAATGTAAACATGCAAATTTGCTTTAACCTGGTACCGGAAACCATATGAGCAAGTCTTTTTAAAATGACTTGAAATTCAAGTCACGATTTAGACATGCTAATTCATTCTTTCAGTTGTTTGATAGCTGTTAGCCACATTAGCCTTGTAGCTCAAATGTGAAGCTAAAGAAAAAAATAACTTCAGACACAAACTATGGCTGATTGAAGGCATTTGGAGAAAATTGCTCTTCTCGCTAACAAACAGAGCATTCTACGGAGCCTCTAAGCAACATGGAGCGTTTTTTTTTTTAAGTGAAAATCAGGTGCGCACCAGATACTATCAGGTGATCAATAAATGTGATGCGGGAGAGCACCTAGTACCATGTGGTAAGCATTGGATACTATCACCAAACAGTATCTGGTGCATACCTGATAGAATCTGGTACAAATTAAATAGTATCTAGTGCATAATAAGCTCTTACCCACTGATCCCGTCTTACTCTCTTCCCAGGTGACGGTGAACCCTCATTTCCAAGTTCAGGAGTCGGATTTCTCCAACAATGCGGTCCAGTGTGATATCAGATACACTGGGTCACATGTGCAGGCTCACAACTGCAGAATTACTGCATAAGTTCAATCAGATAAATGTTAATAGCTGCTTAACCATGAACTGGAATCAGTACATCAGGTACTGATCCGAACGGTCAATGCAATATGTAGAAAACACTTATTTTCATTCACTTATTAAATCCATCATTTTATTTAGAATGAGAATTATGTTACGCAAATAAGCTCACCGGACAAAAACACAGCCCCCTCTGACTGATACATACCTACTAGCATGTAATACCTCCACAAGCACCGATAACAGCTGTGATTGGGCGTGGACTGGACAAGTTTCAGGATGTAGGCCACATCAATGTTGAGACACTGTTTTATCAAAGAATTGCGTAGTTGGGCCAGATTTGGTGGGTGCTTTGTCTATATTGTATTATGTGCTTTTCAAATAACATTATCCTTTAAATATGATCTGATAAATCTGATAAACAACTGATAAATGACATAAATTAATATGTTGATTTCATTTGTCTGGTAATCTATTGCAGTATAACTGTTAATGTATATATTTCATGTATATTGTTATGTCCTTTTCAAGTAAAACTGACCTAAAATATAAATAAATAGTATATGGTATAAATGATTATTATTTTTGAATCCAATATGATTTTGAATCTTGTTTGCACCAAACAGAATTTACATCTCACATGGTCTCGGCTGAATATGTTTCTAAAGTAAGCAAGCTGGGTGTGAGAAGACTTGCACACACTTCCTCTTCCTCTTCTTGGAACACATTTTTGTGCTCTTACCAATCCCGAAACTCTAATCCACAGACATACTGACCCGCATTCCTTCATGTGTCATTTATTCATCTCTCGTTCCTCCAAACACTCCCATTCATTTTTTAAAAATACCATTTTAGCCACTGGCTAGCAACAAGCTTAAGTTGTGGAATTATTCTGCGATTTGCTCAGCATAACTTTTCTAGTTATGATCTAGTAACGAATGTTTCGTTCATTCATTCATTCATTGGTCTTCTAAACCATGTATCCTTCTGGGGGCTTCTGGAGCCTATCCCAGCGCTCACTGGGCGGAAGGAGGGAAATACCCTGGACAGGCTGCCAGTGCATCAGAGCAATGGCTGTATTCAAAATGGCATACTACATATTACTCACATACTAAATCAACCTAAAAGTGGTATGTAGTATGTGACCAAACTGAAGATCTGTAGTGCACTGGAGATACCGGATGGTGTTCTACTCCAGTCAGATGTTCTAGTAAACAGGTGGAGCTATCTTCATGGTGTACTGTATCCCATCATGCACCGCGGCCTCCCCAGCTCTCAGTCTGCTTCAGCCAGAGAGAATGGCGGTGGGTAACACTGGGGAGCAAAACGCAGCCCACTCCGAGTGTAAATGTGGGTGTAGTGATTGTAGTGGGGTGTGTTTTCATCAGAATGAGCCTCAGAAAGTTAAAATATTCAGGTCTGAAGATTAATAAAAAATGAACTCGCTTTAGAGGATCAGTTTTAGAGTGAAATAGCCGAGGGGAGCTAACAGCTAGGCTAAACGTGTTTCAGGTGAACTGAGCAGCGTTAGCAGCAGCTAGCTCTAAACAGTGGATACAGTAATAACAGCTCTGAGGTAAATGTGAGGTAACTGGTCATGTGACTGTATTAGTGTACTACACTGTAGGTCAGAGTATACAGTATGTAGTATACAGTGTGCAGTATAGTAGTGTACCATTTTGAATACAGCCGTTGTTTTATTGTGATTGAGAAGATGATATGAAATTATACATAATAAATTATATTAATAACATAACAAATTATATTACTTCAGTTTAATATTTCATCTTAAAGTGCAGTCTATGAACATTATTGATGTGTGTGCATGCGGTCTAATTAGCTTTTCTCGTACTTAATGGAAATAAAGCTATTACACAATACAGCATATTCAGTAAGAGGACTGTAAACATCACTGCAGGAGCATTTTGTACTAGCAGATTTTTTAAACCCACTTGAATATTACCATAGCCGCAGACGCTGGGAGCCATTTCCCTGATGGACCCAGAACGACATGAATTTCACCGGTTAACGTACGGATGTTGAGCTGAAACCTCATAAATCTGGGTGGCTGTGCGTAAACACAGTATTCGAGGCCGTCATTTGAAGAAGGCCAACGCATTCATGGACGAGTTAATGGAGTTTTAATGGTTTAGGGAACAAGAAATGATGCTAAAACGCTTTTATTGCACAGTAGTTTATTGAATGTATGTAAACTGACGGAGGAGAAACGCCGCTAAGTGACCAGGACAGTGGCCAAGAAATCAGGCTAGGAAAACAGAACACGGCCTAACAGTCTGCTGACGTTGTGTTTCAGTGTGATTCGCTGTTGATTGACTGGTAGACAGTCGGGTGCCTGCTGCCTCTGCTTTTCCAGACAGAGAGGTCAGTGCCGGTTGAGTTTGCTTAAACGGACTGAGACACTGTGGAGGCCTCCTACGGGTCACCCTCGCCCGCTCCATTAAAAATGGCAGCAAGGAGCGAAATTCCACAGCCCACGTAGCGCTGAGTTCAACCTGCAGGTCATATACAGTGAACGTGTTTTACAGGAGGTTTTGGCCTCCTGGACTCAAACATGGGGCACAGTTCCAGGACATGGACTGGTGTGTCCACACTGTATGTTCATTACAGCTTCCATTCTTCTCTAGTCTTCTGTGCTTCTTACCCTCCAAATCACCCCAAACACATTCAGTGATGTTGAGGTTCTAGACTCTGGGGTGGTCAGTCCCTTGTTCCGAGAACACCAGCAGCTTCTTTGTTGGACGTGTGTGTCTCCTTTTCTCAGTGAGGAGCTTCTCGAGCAGCTACACCTCCTTTCAGACCTCCATAGCATTGGGGTGTCTTCTCACAGTGGAAGAAGGGTGGACAGAAACACCTGTGGATGTTCTCAGATCTGATGCATTAGTGGAGCTTGATGTGCTTCTCTCTCTCACAGCTTGATGTTCTTCTCTCTCTCCTGCTAGACTTGGGTAGACCTGGGCCTACCAGGTCTTCCGGGTGGTTGTTATGGGTGCCATTTGCTTTTGAAGCTTTTTGAACTCTTAGCTGAAACAATGTTTGGGTCAGTAACTGTCTAAGCAACAGTGCATTGTTCCGAGAACACCAGCAGCTTCTTTGTTGGACGTGTGTGTCTCCTTTTCTCAGTGAGGAGCTTCTTGAGGAGCTACACATCCTTTCAGACCTCCATAGCGTTGGGGTGTCTTCTCACAGTGGACGAAGGGTGGACAGAAACGCTTGTGGATGTTCTCAGATCTGGGTCTACCAGGTCTTCCAGGTGGCTGTTATGGGTCCCATTTGCTTTTGAAGCTTTCTGAACTCTTAGCTGAACCAATGTTTGGTTAAGTAACTGTCTAAGCAACTTGTAGAACATGTGATCACATTTACCCAGCGTTACACCAAACCTTCATCAATAAAACAGTTAATAGACCATCCAAAGTGGTTTGGTGTGAAGCTTTCTGTTCTAGAGAAACTTACAGAGTCAGAGCTGTTCACAGTGGTGGTGAATGGAACCGGATGCCCACCGCTAAAAGCTCCCACTCAGAAAGTTATTACATGAACTGGTTATGAATACACAGTCTGTAGTCATGTGAAGGCTTTGGCCCAAAACAGTGGTGCTCAATCATGGTCCTGGAGACCTACCACCCCTCAGCTCCAACACACACCTGGCTCTTATACTCAGAAGCTCCTGAAGTCTGATCAGTCAAACTCTGCAGGGTGGTAGATCTACAGGACCAGGATTGGGGCTGCTAAATAGGGCAGAAAGGTCTATACAGGGAGCTCTGAGGCAAAATAGTCCACCACTTTACCATCATCAACATTCCATATGAAACTCAGAAGACACGTGTAGGTTCACTGGTGGTTTAGATAGTAAATAAAATGTGTATATGTGTGTTGTGGACATGGTGACCCCTGGTTCCCATCACCACCACTGTAAAGAAAATGAGAAATTAGGATTCCCCTTTAAATTAGTTTCATTATTTTGCCAGGTCTAAATAAAATGTGGCATGTTGCCAAGTAAATATGCAATAGGTTGCAGTTGTTGTTTATTTCTAATACACTCATCATCAAAAGAACAGCTGCACCCAGAAAGAGGTGTGGGATTGCAGTGCTATCGAGAAGGAAGATAAAGGTTACCAGGATCAATAACTGATGATAAATTTAGACTAATATGATCAATATTTATTGAGCTACACATACAGAAGTCTGTCTCTCAGTATGGCGTGGGGCCGCCGTGTTTGCTAACCCAACATGCCAGACGTCTCGGCATGGAGCTGTAGAGGTTCCTAATGGTGTCCTGTGATAATCCATCCCATGCAGCTTGAATATCCTCACACAGTTTCTGCAGATGGTGCGGTAGGGGTGGAGGTGGAGTGACACCAGGTCTTCTGGATGTGTGACGCGTGAGGACAAACCGTTCATCTTGGTGCTGACCACAGTGCCTCCACACACGGGTTCGTTGGTCGTCTCCACCAAGACAAAAGCGGGACTCACTGAAGATGACCCGCTGCCATTCTGAGTCACTCCATGACAGTCTGGCACGACACCATTGCAGTCTTTGGTGACGGTGACGTGGTGTTAAGGACAGTCGTGGTAACGGTCTGTGTGCATGTAGTCCTGCGTGGTGCAGCCGTCTGCCAATGGTGCTGCACTAACAGGATGACTCATGGAGGAAATCACTGCTCGCTGAATGTCTGCAATCGTGGCTGTTGGGTCAGTCAGGTACAGAGATAAGGATCATCCTTGCTTATGTAACATGTGCATGTCTCATAATGTCAAACCTACCCACCAAGTTTCAGTCCTGTTGGTTGATTCCTTCTGGGTGCAGCTATTATAAGTACCCACCAATTTTTTTGATGATGAGTGTATTAAGGCAAACACTCGTTAACCTTTGACCACAGTAAATTGAACAAGTTAATTATCTGGGCAGCACAATGTTTTGGGGCTTGATATATAGATTTGGTGACTCCCGGGTAATAAAAGGTCATTTTTTACAGAACACTGCTTTGCTGGGGTTATTTATAAGGAAGGAAGTCTCATTGGGTGTGGTGGGTGATCAGAAACCAGCACTAGCAGGAAATGAATCTGCTTGGCTGGGTTCAAGTTCAAGCAGTTCGTGAATAATGTATTTCATTCAGGTGACTGTTTTTACAAATTCCACCTATTTGGCAGATCCAACGGCATCCTGAAGAGAAGGCCTAGTCGACAAACAGCTACAAAAGAGTGTAGCCTGCACTTCACTCCCAGTTAGTCTGCTTTCATCCCTACTCATAACCAGTTTCAGCAAACAGGTGATGGCTTACAATGGCTCCTTGTAGCGATGGAACAACTCTGCTGACTAACACCTGCCAAAGGAAGGCCTCGCCGGTTCTGCCCTGGGTCTGTTGTGTGTGTTGTGACAGACGTTTGAAAAATAATCTAACCTGAATAGGCATCTGTGAGACTTTATTCAGACCCTAAGCAGCCTGCCAACATTTCACAGGTAAATAAACCTTTTTGGAATTCCCTTTGTAAGCAGGACTGTTTAGGGTCTAATAATAGGATCCCCATTTAGTATCTGCTGCTCACTGCCCTGCATATTTTAGTGCCTTCCTGCTTTAACACATAGACTTTAACTCACTACTAGGCTGTTAAAGAGCTGATTAGTTTGATTAGTTGGTGTGTTGGGAGCAGGGGAACAAGTGCAAGGCAGTGGGCCTCCAGGAGCAGGGCTAAGAAACATTGCTTTGGGCTAAATACCCTGTAGGGTCCACGCCAGCCCACTAGATGGCGGAAAGCGCCAAACGGAACGTTGAGCATTCAGCCCGTGTAAGAGAATGAATTCATGGGTGCGCCCCAAACGGTACAGCTGTACCCTCCTACATAGGCCACATTGAGGAAAGAACAGGCACAGGAGATGTTTAGTACTGTAATATCCGACAGAACTGAATAGACCCTTGTCCTGGTTTGCAGACAGCGCCCTTTAGTACCTTAAGTGCCATAAAGTGCATTATTTGGGCACTGAAGCCACTATTTTATGACCCATGTCCACTATCTAGGGAACAGGGGCAAAGTAGCTAGGAAGACTGCTAGCTAGCAAGGTCACTAAACACTAGGGCTGCAACAAACGACTATTTTGATCCATCGATTGAATCTATCGATTTCTGAAACAAATACATTTACACTGCCTCCCTTTCCAATGTGAAGGGCTTAGGGAGTAGGGCCCTATGGAGTAATGGAACGCACCCCGCTTACCTCTCATTCAAATAAGAACGAGACTAGCTAAGCTTAGCGTAGTTTAGCTTATCTTGCTGGTTTCATTTATAGCCATGGCTTTCGGCCACAACATGAATGGCAACTCAGGCTTTTCAGTTTGTCAGAAACTGGTTATTTTATCGTCAGTGCTGGCGTTTGTCGGTGCCTCCAGCGAAACAGCGAAAACTGTGGAGTTCAACGTGAAACCGGGAGGTGTGGTTCACTCTTTCTCCGAGAAAATCGTAAGTTAGTTAGCCGTTAGCACGTTAGCATTATGAGGAAATGAGTGGCTTTTAGCT
>CM067489.1:32117913-32136227 GCA_034552555.1 Semaprochilodus insignis
GTACAATATACACTCTACACAGTATACACCATATACACACCGACTCCACATATACATGACGCATACAGACACCGTACAATATACACTCTACACAGTATACACCATATACACACCGACTCCACATATACATGACGCATACAGACACCGTACAATATACACTCTACACAGTACACACCATATGACTCCACATTAGGTTTAACAGTATATGAGATGCTGCGTTTGAGAGCGCTGTGGGTGAAAGTCATATTACAGGCTTCAGTGTATTTGTTTTGCTCTTTAGGTCGAAACCGTCTTCACGTGCTGCAGGTAACTGAACCAAGTTTGTTGTTTTGCAGATAACGAGGCAGTACATAATGAGACACTGGTCAAATGACCTTCAGATTTGTTTTGAAGCTACTGCATGTGAGCAGTCCACAGTCCAAGCTCAGAGACCAGTGACCAGTTTATTGTTGTTGTTTTTTCTTCTAGCTTCCCGTAATTGCAGTCCAGCAGACTTATCTCAGGAGCGTCATAGCTGAGCACGAAAAAAACAAATGGCTGGCTGGGAACCACTGACACCTTATGCACATGGCCATTCCCATACAGCTGTTTGCAGGCGTTAGGTCCCCGCTGGTGTCATTTCATGATCACCTCCACCGAGGACCACCCTCTTCTTGACATGCCCCTCTGTCCACAGCACTGGATGTGCTTGCATGTAAGTGTGCCGCGCTTAGTCAAGGCTGGCTCACACAGGCACATCAGTACAAGGCTGAGTACCCTTGTGATTTATAAGCTCTCTTTATTCGCTTTGAGAGCAGGACACTGCTGTCCAGAGCGGGCCATCCTGGCCCAGCATGTTGAGAAATGAGGCCCTGCTCACCAGCTGGTGTGCTGTTTATTGAGGGATGTATGCGTTTTGTCAGATCTTTGCTTATGTCTTCCAGCTGTTTGCTTGCAGATAAACCAGACAAGGGGAAAAGCAGTCAAGTTACAACACAAGAGTTGTAGTGATCAAAAAGGAACTGGTGTTTAGACAACCGGAGATAACCTACAGTAACCTTTGGGCCGTGGGCTCCGTCTCTGTTCTCTTGTGAACTAGAGTCACAAGTGAAAAGCACGTACCTCACATGCTGTTTTTTCACCAAAATGTCGATTCCTTATCTATTGCGATATTACAACGTCACAATGCGTTGTTACACCCCTGTCATTCATCAGTAACGTTTAGTGCATTGGCTGATGTTTTTTAAAATAACTGTTCTTGTGGTTCTGCAGCAGTATTGTACACATTGACTTGGCCTTTTAAGCTCAAATTGTCACCAACTTTTATTTCACATATTGGACTTTGTATAACGTTGAGTGCTCTAATAAACTGAAAATGAAAAATTAACTGAAAAATTAAGACGAAAAAATGAGGACAGCATCGCAGTACCCCAGCACAATCCATTGTGTTATGTCATTCAGTACACTAAATTCCTGTTTTTTCTAACTTTGACTGAAGTGTAGTGGAGTTTTTGCCCACCTCTAAGTGCCATCTGTTGTTTGGTTGCATTACTGTGTGCCAGCGACATTTACTAACCGATAATATCTTAGCATATTTTCCCGCCCCCTCCACCATCCTGACAAATCATCTAGCAAAAACACCAGCATTAGCCTAGCTCCGCTCACGACGGCCCACATGTGTCAGCAGACAACCTTATTCCTTGTTCCTTATTCTCACGTCAGTCTGTAGTGTTTTTTGAGTTGTTTCAGCTTGTTTGCGCTGACGGCCCGTGTCGATGGTAACAGGAGTGAGGTAGTTCAGATATCTGGCTGTGTGGGGGTCAGTCGATAATGGAGCGACATATGGATGTAGACGGCTGAAGTAAAGCTTTCGGGAGTTTATACCTTGTGTTTCAGAAACTCGCGGTCGCTCAACTGTAAATACACATCAGAATATTGTAGCTCTGAGAAAATATGGTCGTTTTTTTTGCCTTTAGCTTTTACGTGAAACAGACAGACACTGCTGAGCCTGACAGCAAAATAATAATTTACAGCCCGCAGATATTTCCCACTCAAGTAGCCCGTTTCCCTCATGTAGACTTTAACGTAAAGCTCATTTTTAAGCCACTCTTTATTCGCTGTATTGAAACACTGTATGTGTCTAATTGAGACACCTCTGTATTGAATGGAATCGAATAATGAGTTTTGTGAAGAGGTGAGCTAGCCTTTAGCATGAGAAATGCAGGTTTATGTTTAAGCTGAGCTTTTCAGGTCAAAGCTTGTGAGGTTAATTCGGAAACGCTGGCCGTTTTTTCACTTCAGGAACGTCCTCTTGGTTTATAGACTACCCACTGTTTCTGTTGTGAGCCAAAGGGCTCCTTGCCTCCTCTTAAGCCTCATAAATTCCAAAATAACAGGCTTTTTTCCTCCCTTCCTTTAGACTTTTCCTGGAAGTTAATAAAAATACTTTATATCTCCAAACGCTGAAGGACAAATACATGTCAGCTGATTAAATCAACACCCCCCACCAATCATATGGAGCGAAATCTCATTATAGAGGGTTTATAAACTTAAAGTTTAATTCTTCATCCTTTATGATACAATACATACATTTTCATACAGCTTCTTTGGTGTTACTCTTTTCGTCTTACAGTACCCAGAGCAATGATTAAAATATGAGCTCCATATGGTCATTGGAGAAGGATCTGCCTTGTTTCTGATAGAGAAGAAATGTTAAGTATTAGGGAGCTGTCTTGCTTAGAACTGTGAAGACCAGTTGTTCCGAAAACCCGAACTGGTGCGGCTTATCAGCAGCTATTCTAATGTCATTCAAGGGACGTCCTGCTAAGCTAAATGTTTGAACTGAGGTTTGGAAAAAGTAACTCAAAGCTCAGCCACGACTTGGTATCACAGGGACTACCTAGAGTTACACAAGATCCACTATGTGGCCAAAAGTATGTGGACACTCCTAGTTACTCATTGCTAACAGGGGTATAAAATATAGCACATGCCGTCTCCATGAACACTGGCGGTAGAGTGGGTCATACTCAAGAACCACCAGGAGAAAGGTCCTGAGAAAGAAGTATTTATGTCAGATTCACCTTCCTGCGTTCGATTGTGTCTAGATTGTGTTCTCACCTAAGACCAAATCCAAAAATAGCAAAACACTGCTGAATGTCAGGACCTTCGTGAAACCTGACGTAGTGGGTTTTGAAGGAGTCGTTTCTTTTTAAGAACACTTGGTGAACGAGGCCCATTGTGCAACCTTTCACACGCTGAGTTTGTGAAATTTCTGATCTGTAAGATCTGCCCTGGTGAACTGCAAGTGCTATTATTATGAAATGTTAACATGTAAAAGCAACAACTGCGCAGCTACAAATTGGTGTCACAGGGAGAGTGCCAAAATGCTTAGCACTTTTAAATAGTCTGCTCTCTGTTGCATCACTCAGGACTCCAAAGAGTTCCAAACTGCCTCTGGAAGCAACATGAGCACAAGAACATGAAGCATCAGGAGTTTCATGAAATGGGTCTTCATGGCCGAGCAGCTGCACCCAAGCCTGAGATTATTAGGCTCAATGCCAAGCGTCAGCTGGAGAGGTGTAAATCGCCAACACTGGACTCTGGAGCAGTGGAACCGTGTTCTCTGGAGTGATGGATCACGCTTCACTATCTGGCAGACTGATGGAGGAATCTGGGCTTGGTGGATGAATCCAGAAGAACGCTACCTACCAGAATGTATAGTGTAAAGTTTGGTGACGGGGCATAATGGTCTGGGGGGAGGTTATATACTCCTACAGTTGCTACAGTTATATACTCCCAATCTGATGGCAGCAGTTTGGGAAGATCCTTTCCTGTTCCGGCATGATTGTACCCCTGTGCACAAAGCCAGCTCCATAGAGACATGGTGTGAGGAGTCTGTTGTGGAGGAACTCCAGCGACATGGACAACCCTGTCGAACACCACCCGCGTGAATTGCAATGTTGAAATTCCCAAATTCCAAAACCTTGTGCAAAGGCTTCCCAGAAGAGTGGGGGCTGTTATAGCTGCAAGGGAGGGACAACTTTATATTAATGCTCCTGGTTTTGGAATGGAATGTCCAAGCAAGCTTATTTGGGTGTGACGATCAGGTGTCCACATACTTTCGGCCATATAATGTGGAGCTGCAGATGTAGCGTAAAATTACAGGACTTTATTACAGGAAGTCCAGACTTTTAAGGGTGATTTGGTGAGTTTGACAAAGACTGACCAAACGTTTTGGCATAAGATGAATGTATTTCTTTGCATGCATTGTGAAACAGGACGGCGGTTACATCTCTATATCTCTTTTTGCTCTCTCCAACATGTATACGGCAGTCTGAGATTTACTCTTGTCCAGTCTCTTGCTGGGTCACTCTCTCTTTTTCTCTTCCCCTCTTTAGGTGAGGCCAGTCGTTCTCTGAGTAGAGAGAGTTTAGGGCCATTTTGTGCCATTTGTGCTGCACACAGAGGAATTTGTCTTCTGCATTTAACCCATACGTGAAGTGAAACACCCACACACACTAGTGGGCAGTGAGCACACTTGCCCGAAGTGGTGGGCACCCCTATCCACGGCACCCAGGGAGCGGTTGGGGTTAGGTGCCTTGCGACTTCAGTCATTACTGTCGGTTCAGCGAATCGAACGGGCGACTCTCTGGTTACCAGGCTGGTTCCCTGACCTCCAGCCCACGACTCTCCCCTCCACCCAACACCAACACCTTCAGTCGCTTCTCGGCCTTTGCCATTATGTCCGTGCTGTGAATACCGAGCTAGCATCTTCTTACAGCTAGCTGAAGACCCATAGTTGTTGGTGACGTGGTGCCGAACAGTGTTAGGCAGTTCTCGTGAGCTACGTACCACTATAGCAGGAGTTCCAGGGTCGGTGTGGCAACGACAGAGCTGCTGTTCTCCCTGTTATTGAAGGTGAAATCATTACATAATGTTGATGTCTGAGAACTCAAGAAGCAAATTCAGGTGATGATACAAACCTTTAATACTGCAGTGCCACGCAGAAAAGTGCTGATTGATATCAAACTCTTTTACGCTCTTCTCTTGTATATGTTGTAGAATAAAACTTTCCTTCAAACACCGTTTTGTGAATCTGCTAACTCTTCACAATCTCACTGTTTGCTGTCTAAAAGATTTAAATTAACTTTCCTTCTTAGTGCAAATTTCCTGCCACCTCGATGTGGATCGAATGCCGTTGCCCGTCAGTGCTGTTATGCAGCTGTATTCAAAATGGTGCTTTAGGCTCTGTGTGACTTCTGCCAGACACGTCCGGTGTGTTGTAGCCTTAAGAATCCCATGTGGTCTAGTGATAAATCAGAATGTGGTACCATGCAAACTAATGACCGAGTCCTAACCAGCTTGTTTTTTCCAGGGTGGAGGGAATTATTTAAATGGGTTTTAAAGATTGCCTTACAAATTTGAATATCAAATTAGACTAAAATACCTGTCACAGTGTTTCCCTGGCTCCTACAAACCAGCTCCACCGGATGATTTGTGTGCTGTGATTGCTGGAAAGTTTTCTAGAACTCTTTGACCCATTCGCACTCGTCATTTAGCTGTTTAGGTCTGTTTCTGGACGTCGTCTGTCAGCTTGTTGGAGGAGGCTTGGTCGATTTGCCCTGGGTTTCAACCTTAAAGGAGAAGATGGTTATCTCCACTATTCTGCTATTTTTACATAATGAAGCCAGCATGTGGTGTTTTAGTGGTCTGTTGAACCACGTTAATAACACGCTAATGCCAGTAAACGGAGGACTCGTTAAGTGATTCATGCTTTCTCAGAGAGAGAGACACCAAGTGGAGTTAATTTCATGTTTCATTCCTGCTCAGGGTGGGGCTGGAAAGGCTGGACCTGTATCAGTTCTAGAAGCTTCCTTCCTTCTGGTGCTGCCTCAGATAAGTGCCCGGCAGACCATTAGCGCTCGGCTCGGTTCCACATGCGTGTTCACAAGTGGCTGCCGTAAATAAACAGATTGTTCCTGATGATGTTTTGCAGCAGCCGGCTCTTTTGGTTTGAGCCTTTGAGAGGAAAGCTTTGTGTTTAAGCCTGTGGGCATGAGAGGCAGAGGGGCAGGGTACCGGGGGTCCTGGCGAAGACTTTTGTGTCCCCTTTCTGACCTTTTGTCCGCTGTTGCCTCCGAAAAAAAAAGACGTTTTATAAATCTGACCGCTTTGCAATCAGGCTGCCCTACGCAGTGTTGTTTTTAGGGCTCTTATTATTGAAAACAAGCTGGGGTGGTGCTTAGGGCTGGCTTTCCTGCAGCCCACCCTGCCATCTCTGAGTGGTTGCTACAGAAACCACATGTTCATTAGAGGGCTTGCATCTGAAGAAGAAGCAGAGCAGAGCGAATTTGAGTTGCTGTACTTCAGCCAAATCTGGATGGAGTGCAGTTCAGCTCGACCGAAATGGACCTTCAGAGAGTTTCCCAGCGTGCTTCCACCAGATTGCAGTAGTGTGCAAGACTCAGATACCACATGTTTGCTTAGGCTGTTTCCTGTCAAAACTGCCATTACGCGAGTCATTCGTTTTCAGTGTCTGGAAAAAAGATTGGAGCATGTATTTGACAGACACAAAAGCCTCTAAAAACCTAGGTGTAATTCTGAATCTCTCGGATTCCAGTCCGCTCCTTACTCTTTAGTGCACCCTGCTGCTGCTTACGCTCTTCAGTCCTTCCAGTCCTAGAGTTACACCTGTGTCCTCCCAACTTGGAGTGTGTGAGTGGAGTGGAGTGGCAGGCATTTCCGCTCCTCGCTTTTCGCTCTTCGCATTTGTGTAATCACAACCTAGAAAACTGCAGAGGGTAAACAAACGCACAGGCCTTCTAACACCATGTGATCGGGGAGAATTCCAAGCACGTACGTCTGCTGAACAGCTCCGTAGCGCAAATGCTGAGCATGGATGCCTGTCGTATGCGAGCTGTATAGTCACCACCGCATCACTCATGTCACACAGGGGTAGTCAGTGTTTTCGGGGACAGCGTTTGTGGACGGCGGCGGGGGGGAAGGTGTCTTGCGTGCTCGCTGGCTGGATGGAGCAATAGCAGAGCGATTTCGGAATGGGGGAAAAAAGCAGCTACACGTTACGAACCAAAACTCACGCCACTCCACATCGCTCACGTGCTTGGCTCCCAACACATGCTGTCCCTGACATTATGTTCCCCTTCACAGAGACACTAACATGCACACATGCAACTACCCTACGTCATCATAGTTGTCTCAGAAAGTTTTGTCATTTAAGCCTCTAACATATCTAAAGGCGATATTTATTATTTAGTAATGTGCTTGTTTAAAGGAGCAGTATGTAAGATGACGCAATCGGTCTAATTCATACTCCACACATTCCCTTCTCCTCTCTCTTAACGCCTCCCACCGTTTACTTAGCAGTCTGACGAATCGCTGCAAGCTCAGCATCAAACTTCCTTCCTTTCCTCTCCAGTGGTAAAAAGGAGCACCAGTGTTAACTCTTGCTTTGCTGCTATTTTGTGTCTCCTGTTTTCACTTGTTGTTTGCTACCGAGGTCGGGCAGTGCCGCTGCTCCTTCTTCATCCACTCATGTGGGGACTAAAAGCAGACTGACGCTACAGTGACTTACTCTTGCCTCTTCAGGTCCAAACTGTTATTATGAGACAGGACGGCCCAGGGCTAGCTGATTAGCATGCTAACTTCAGTAAATATCTATACACAGATGTCTTTGACACACCATGGTTCACGTTCTGTTGTCATTTCTGTTCATTTCTGAAGGTTTTACACTAAAAACATTCACAAAAGTATTATTGCATCTTAAGCCAGGCAAACATTGCACGTTTGAATGGCTCACTGCGTACGGAGAAAACCCGCGATGCATGTACTCACACTGTACAAAAAACACTCCATCCGGCTCACATGACGTCACATGGGTGTTCACACTGCACGTGAAACGCAGCCTATACAGACAGCTCAGCTCTTTCTACAGACCATTTCCAATAAAGCTGTTTCATTCAAAATCCCTGCTCCCTACATAGAGCACCCTGTAGGATAAGTGGCTCCTGCAACCAACAGTGCATGTGTACACAATTCCATACTGGACTGACGTTTCAGTGTAAAAGCCAGAGCTTGCAAAGTGCACTACGGAAGGAAGGAGAGCCACTGACAAGCCGACTGTGCTGCACCAGCTGTGCTAACTTTACTACACTGCACTGAAACTGAAGACCAGTAAATGCAGTTTGCATTTACGGACGCTGGTACCGCAGATATCGACTCTTTAGCCTGCGTTTGTGCGTGTGCAGCTGTGTAGGAGCCGTAGTTGTGACTGTTTGTATGTGGTTTTGGGTGCGACTCCGACTCGAGAAGCTGCTCAAACTATGAGACAAGTGACCAAACATCCTGACATGTCTGAAACCCATCCTGTTGCCCGACTGCTCAATCAGAGCTCACTCAGGCAGTTAATCGGACATCACTTCCTCTCTCACACTGCACGTCACACTGGACGCCCGAGGAAGCTGAAATTCGGCCCGATTATGAAATTCAGTCAGGTCTGACCAAAATCGGCTGGCTTTTGGCGTTGACATATTGCTCCTTAGAGAAAGCAGACTGTGTTGCTAAGCGATGTCACTGCTGTGACAAGGAAATGGACATTAAATTTGGGTCACACTTTTCTTGAACCCTCCTATATAGTGTCATGACTTGTAATTATAGATCGTGCGTAGTAATATGGCCACCGATATCAGTGGCAATTGTTATGACAGATCTCATAACGTTTGATGACACACTCTTCTCAGAAGTGTCTCTAAAAAATTAATGACCGGTGTTTAATAGCCGTTTGGACTGGAGTTAAATAAATGAAGAGGTGGTCTCTGAGTCTTACGCACCCCGTATCTCTTATAGCGCGGAAAGGCAGAGGTGTTAAAGGGCTCATGCTGTTGTGAGAAGCAGCTTCGTCTATATGCACGAGACAGAGCGAGAAGTCTGATTTAAGACTGACTCTGGAACATGAACAGCAAAAGCTGATTTACAGCCTGTTTATAGTTTGTGATTTGCTTTCATTTTCACAACAAATTGTATCGTTGTGAATCTTTCTGAACATGTTGTGGGTCTTGTCAGATTTTCCACAGTTTTTGCCAATAAATCAAATCCAGATGATGGCGAGAGTCCCACAGAGCATTGTCTGGTTTGCATGTGGGATGCTGCGCTGTCACATTACCCGCCGCTTCCCCGCAGTGCTTCAGTTGCTCATTGTGGCCCTTCTTCTCTGTTCCCAGGAGGAAATGAATGTATTATTTGTGTATTATTTGTATTATTTGTGTATTCTCAGTTGACCAAATGCAGCCAGACCTCTGTCTATCCTACTTCAGTAAGCAACATCCGGTTGCCACATCCTGTCATTTTCAGTCATACCGCTTTTGTCCCGAGTACCTAATGATTTCACCGTATAGCCATGGCTATACGCTCACACTTGAAGTGCTCCCATATGCTCGTGTTCAGAAATACCTGCTTCAAACTTCTCCTCGCCCGTGGCTTTTCTTCCACAGCTGTGATCCATCGGACATGAGAAATGGCTGCTGTGTCTGGGTAGTCCTAGCCTGCTGTGGCAGTGCCTGTGCGCAGACTTCCTGCAGTGCTGTTTTCCCTGGCAGCAGCAGTGGCAAGCCGCGATTGGGTGGCAGAGAGACACTGAGAAATCTGACTGTGGGCAGACAGATTGAGCCAGGGCTGGAGTGAGTAGTGAGGAGAGAGAATGCACTGCTGACAGCTGAACTCTATAAATAACCTCTGTGGGGAAGGATGGGGAGACACAGACTTCTTGTGGAAACCCTGCCATTTTAAGAGTGCATGACTCACAGAGAGAAGGCACTCGCACTCAGTCAGAGGCAGCCTGCAGTCTGCTTAGCCCATCAGAGGCAGCCAATTCAACCAATCAGTGACAGCAGTCCCTTAAAGCTTGTTCAAAGGTTTGGACTCACTCGTCATGCACACATGTCCTACACAGTGTAGACAGACAGTGCAGTCATTTTGTGATATCGTATATCTGCTTTCAGATTTTATTCATGTTTCAAATACAAGGCTTTCTTAATGTTCTTTCATGATAGTGCTATTCTCAGTGTTCCCCAGCTTTCTCTGCAAATATGGAATCACCTACAGCTCTGTTCATCTAATATTCCCCCACTTCTCTATTAATCAGGTGAAGTCTTACGGAATTGTGGGATTGCAGTGCTGTTGGGAAGGAAGATAAAGGTTACCAGGATCAATAAATGATAATAAATTTAGACTGATATGATCAATATTTATTGAGCTACACATACAGAAGTAGTGTCTCTCAGCATGGTTTCGGGCTGCCGTGTTTGTAAATGCAACATGCCAGACGTCTCGGCATGGAGTTGTAGAGGTTCCTGATGGTGTCCTGTGATAATCCATCCCATGCAGCTTGAATATCCTCACACAGTTCCTGCAGATGGTGTGGTATGAGGTGGAGGTGGAGGGACACCAGGCCTTCTGGACACATGACAACAAACCGTTCATCCTGGCACTGACCACGGTGCCTCCACACACAGATTCGTTGGTCGTCTCCACCAAGACAAAAGCGGGACTCATCACTGAAGATGACCCGCTGACATTCTGAGTCACTCCATGACAGTCTGGCACGACACCATTGCAGTCTTTGGTGACGGTGACGTGGTGTTAAGGACAGTCATCGTAACTGTCCTTGCGTGCATGTAGTCCTGCGTGGTGCAGCCGTCTGCCAGTGGTGCTGGCACTAACAGGATGACTCATGGAGGGCATCACTGCTTGCTGGATGTCCGCAGTCATGGCTGTAGGGTCAGTCAGGTACAGCGAATACATGCGTGGTCGAGTGTGAAACTTGAATCATCAGCATGTCTCATGATGTCAAGCCTGCCCACCAAGTTTCATTGGATTATCGCCACCCCTGCAGTTAATACGGTGTACAGCCAATAAAACTCCACTCTTCTCCAGTAACATATTATAAGGTTAGAGAATGGGGGTTACCAGAGGGTCCAGGATTCTTGGTCCTCTCTAGTGCACTCTGCTCTTTCAATCACCCCACAGGGTTTTACGGGGGTTTAGATCACAGGAACGAGATGACGTGGCCGGATCTTCATTTTGTGTCCAATAAACCATTCTCGTGTTGATATGTGTGTTCTGGATCGTTGTCCTGCTGGATGACCCATTGTTCATTCCTTGGCAGAGGCAGACGGATTTTGTGCTATTTTATGTTCGTGATGCCATTTACTCTAACAGCCTCACAACCGCCTCCGCCATGCCAAACAGTGGGCTTCAGCTTCCTTTCAGTCCTTCTTTTTACACAGGAAACGCTTTTTCATGGCATTCCTTCCATGGAATCTGTTGGCATGGAGGTGGCATCTGATGGTAGTTTTGGAGACTGTAAAGCCAGGCAGACACTGTGAGACTTTAGCACGATTATATTTGTTCGGAGTTGATCGAGATTCACGATCACGGTTTCAGCTTTATCAGACATCATTTGCCATGCAGTGTGAGAAGGGAAGCGATGTCCGATTGAGCACTCACTCGATCGGATGAATTTCTGACATGTCAGAAATTTTGATCGCTTGTCTTACAGTTTGAGCAGATCTCACAAATCGATTTGTGAAGTCGCACCCAAAACCAGATACAGACAGTCACAACTACTGCTGCTACACAGCTGCACACGCATAAACAGAGCTGACATTTGCGGAACCAGTGTTCGTATTTGCGGAACCAGTGTTCGTATATGCAGAACCAGTGTTTGTATATGCAGAACCAGTGTTCGTATTTGCGGAACCAGTGTTCGTGCATGCAGAACCAGTGTTTGTATATGCAGAACCAGTGTTCGTATATGCAGTACCACTGTTCGTGGATGCAGAACCAGTGTTTGTGTATGCAGAACCAGTGTTTGTGTATGCAGAACCAGTGTCGTATATGCAGAACCAGTGTTCGTATGTGCAGAACCAGTGTTCGTATATGCAGAACCAGTGTTCGTATGTGCAGAACCAGTGTTCGTGTTTGCAGACTGTACTGCAGTGATGGTCTTTGTAGCCAGGTTCTTAGTTTCAGTGCAGCGTAGTTAGCAAAACTGTTGTACCACAGTTGATCCGTCAATGGCCGAATCCCAAATGCCCCCCTCCTGCCTGTGTAGCGCACTCTACACGTTCTGGCTTCTACACCAAAACATTTGTCCAGCTTGGAATCGTGTACACATGCCTGAATCGCACATGGTCAGTCGGACAGAGTGAGTATATGAATTGCTGGTTTTGTATGTACGCAATGTGAGCTGTCAGCAAATAACGGACAGGGTACGCCTGGCGTAATTCTTCAGCGGTGATCCTCGGGGAGTTTCGGCCTTCTCACTGTGCATGGAGCGAAAATATACTTGGGAACTTTTCAAGTGTTGTCTTAACTGTAGATCTGGGCATTTTCAGACCAGTAGCTATTTTTATAGCCAGTCCCTGACTTACGAAGGGATTGTGTGTTTTCTTGTCGTTCCCATGTTGAAGAATGGGAATTTAACTCAAAAGAGGAAAATTTAAATGGAAAAAAAACGACTAGTGTTGCCAATCATTGTGGCACGTTTTAATAAAAGTAATGACTTTTCTATTAATGAACTTACTTCAGTTAAAGCTCGGGGTTTTCTCATTTTTGTAATGTTAGATTAAACTAATTCACCAAAAATACGAATTTCTGATAAGCCTTATTAGTCATCTTTACCAGGGATGTCGGTTGTTGAGGGGACTTTATTTGGTTTCCCTCCCGGTTCTTCATCTAACTGTTTGTCAGATTTCTACCCCGTCACTTTGGAGTGACTCACGTCGTTGGTGGTGAGGTGGACTACGTCCTGTTGTGTACATCAGAAAATAGTTTTGAGGAACCTCTCAGTTTCTGTGGCAGTAACCAACGTGTGTGTGTGTGTGTGTGTGTGTGTGTGTGTGTGTGTGTGTGTATACACATATATGCACATACACTTTATTTAAATAACAATATATGCACATGTTTATTCGGTATTGTCATTACCTGCTGATACCTGAGCCCTTGCACCTATTATTACTGCACTGCCTTTTTATCTCCAATATCTTAATGCATATTTTTACATTTTTTCTACCTGTCATTCTTGCCTCATTGTAATAAGTGAGATATATTTATCTATGGCTAAAGCTTTCATTTATAGTTTATAGTTATTAATTCATTTTTGCTGAGCCGGTACTTACCCATGTTCATACCGTACACCCCTTTTTGTATTGCATCACTGTGCTGTATGTGTAACTGCTACTGGCTCCTAAATTTCCTTCAGGACCAAGAAAGTACCTATCTATCTAACGTGCTTGAAATGAAGGCGAGTCAGACAGCCGCTTTTGGACGGGATTCGGGCTAGACCAGTCAGGTCCAGATTCTAAACTTAGTGCTGCGGGTCAGGTTTAAATGTTGTCCAGCTATATTGGGGTTAGGATAGTTTTAGGCTCAATTGAAACTCTAAACCTGCTCATCTCAGCCAGTCAAGGACAACATCAAGCCTTCTCAGCCAGTCAAGCTCAACGTTACTGTGGAGAGAGTCAGCCATGGGGATTTCTAGAGTGATAGATAGGTGGATAGACTGACAGGCTGACAGACTGATGGACGGTAATTTCCCCATTGGGATCGATGGGGGGGAACAGTGTCATGACAGCACGGCTCGCGTATTCGGCTCATCCACCTTTGGCGTCCACGCGGTGCTCATCCACACTGCAAGAGAAAGCGGAGATCGGCTGAAACTAGATAGATGTAGATAAAGACACTGCAGCAAACAAAGCCTTTCACTTTCATCTCTGATTACTCAGGCCCTGAGCTTGGGTGAGCAGCCTGCCCTGAGCAGGTAAGAGAGTCTGTCATGTAAAGAGATAAGAATGAAGGTACCACGTCTGCCAGTGGCACACATGTGTGTCCGGTGTGGGGGATCTTGAAGTTCTGCCCAGGAACAGCATGGTTATCTAAGCCCAGCACATGTGGCTAAGATGCTGACTTCCTGTTTTTTACCCTCATCTGCTTGCAGTGCAGAAGTGTAAGCGGAACTTGAACTGGACTTTTATGAACAGAGTAGTCATATAATATTTCATGTCTTGAACGACCTGCCTCTGCGTCGTTGTATACCGAGTTTCGGTCAGTCGGAGGATATTGTTCATTTATGCTGATCTGAGATTGTTTTTTACAGCCTGTATTGAACTGAATTGCTTGCCACTAGGCTGTTTATAGCATATAATTGGCTTGTACAGTCTCTATTAAAGCGTGTAGTGGTTCAAACACAGCTAAGTGTATCCGTCATATACCTCCAAACTGGTACATAATGAAAGTTTATGGAAATTATTATATTGAGATTTTATTTCATTTTGGATCAGTTCTATTTGCCCCAAAATGAAAATAAAAAAAAAAGAACAACAAAAATAGAGATACATGAATATTTGTGTCGACAGCAGTGCTATACTTCCGGATGTATCCAGATCTGAGACCAGTTTACTGTGACCCATAACACTTGCTGACCCATAGTCATAGTTCTAGCTTACCAACACACCGATTCATTGGTTTAGCTAACGTTCTTACATGCACAGTAGAGTCCATTTGACATTGCAATGTTAGGTAAATGATATAACCTTTATTATTAATTAATTAAAATTATGCCTGTGTTTGTTTGTTTTGTTTTTGTAGCCATTTGCACAGTGGTGTCACCTCCAGCCCAAAGATGTGGCAAAGCTGCCGGAAAGTGCTTGGAAGTTCATCTTCTACACGATGTCGTGGTCCTACAGCACATATCTTCTCTTCTTCTCCGGATACACCTTCTTCCAGGACCCTCCATCTGTGTTTTACAGTAAGCATTCATTTGAGGTTTGGCTTCATTTCCATACAGCACTTCCTGTGAAGAAGTCAGTTGTGCAAAGTTCAACACACATTATGACAAGTCAACCTCGCGTTACAGCAGTAATAAAGAAACGTACTGTAGGCTGTAAAAAGTGTGGCACCCTGTTTGTTATGACTGTATAGCAGTTTTACAGTCTACAGTCCCCGCCACAATTATTAGCACCCCTGGTAAAGATAAGTAAAAAAAGGGTTCTAGGGAATTCACCTTTTTGATGAATAATTAAAGTAATTAATGTACATTTATTCTGAGAAAAGAATCTCTCATCAAGAAATGACACAGTTATTTGCACACCTGCATTTAATACTTGGCACAACCTCCATTGCCGAAAAACAGCACTTGGTGTTCTTCTTGAACATTGTAAATGTTGCAGAGCATTGGAATGTGAGACCACTTAGCTTTACAGCATCTCCCCAGATGGTCCAGGATTCTGTTTTGTGCTCTCTCTTCTTCAGCTCACCCCACCGGGTCGTTTTCTAGGGGGTTTTGAACAGGAGCCTGAAGCAGAAGCTTCATTTTGTGTCCAGTAAACCATTTTTGTGTCGATCTGGCTGCGCATTTTGGATCGTTATCCTGCTGGAAAATCCAGCGCCGACCCATAAAATGTCCTGGTATTTCATGGAATCTGTGATGCCATGTGCCCTAATGAGGTTCCCAGGGGCTCTGGAGGCAGTACATCTGACCATAGAACACGGTTCCAGTCCCAGTAGCTTTTAGCAAACTCTGTCCACTTACATTTATGGTTATATGGCAGGAAGGGGTTTTTCCTGGCATGCCTTCCAAATTATCTGTTAGCACCGGAGGTGGCATCTGATGATGGTTTTGGAGACCTGGTGACCCCATGATGCTGCTTTTTTCTGGAAGTGATCCCTTTTTGGCTTCTTTGCTGTGCGTGGGTGGGAATGTACATGGGTCCTTGTCCAGGCCAGCGTGTCACAGTTCCAGCTGACTGGAACTTTTAATTATTATTTTCTAGCCATTTTCTGATTTATGAACGTCAGCAGACTTTTCCCTTATTTGAATCATGTGTTCTCGTGTGTTGTCCCATGCTGAAGAACGATTAAGGGAATTTGACCTCTGTGTCACCTCATATATACCCCAGTAAAACACAAAGTCAAGGCTTACTGTTTAGTTTTTGGACACTCTTAATCAACTTAAACGTAAATTATGAAAAAAACTTTAACTTCAGTTAAAGTTCTAGGGGTGCCAGTAATAAGCAAAATAAATTTAGTGTGAGATTAATTAACTTAATGTAGAGATTAACTTAATTCAACAAAGTTTAGTCATCTTTACCATCTTTAACCTAATTGTTGAGTTTAAAGGAGCAATCTGTAAGATGACACAAGCTGTCAAACTCCCCTTACCCTCCAAGAGCCTCTCCAGCAATGGAAAGCATCGTTGTGTTAACTGCTCCTTTCATTGGCTACCTACCTTTAAATGATCTAACCGGGACTGATAGGAGGTTAGAATATGCCGTCGGAGCAGCAGAGCTACTACTTCATCCTCTCATGTTGGACTGATTCCCCTCCTACAGTGCTACAGTGACTCACTATCGCCTCTCCAGGTACAGAGCGGTGTTACGAGACAGCACGGGCCAGGGCTAACTGGTTAGCCTGCTAACTTCAGTAGATATCTCTGCAGCACAATACACAGACGCCTTTGACACATCGTCACAACTGTTACTTCTTCACATTCTGTTGATCATTTTGGAATATTTTAAACTAAAAATCTTACATATTGCTCCTTTAAGATTCATATTACAGTTATACGGCTTGCTATGCTGTGATAGCAGTATGCCTTGCACTATATTAGAACACACTAGTGAACTGATAAAGCGCTATATTCCTCAAAATCTAGGTCTCTGCTGCAATAATAACTGATATTACATGAGAGTAGCATGTATTCTAATTTGTAGTCAGCCAACTCTATGAGGAAGGTTCTTATTTGAAAGCGCCATATTCCTTCTGCTGGTCGTGAAAAGCAGAGAAGCATTCGATCAATAACCATTAAGCACAGTAACATCACATGCATTACGCTAATGCCTTTCCAACCTCCCCCCGAGGAGACACACCTACGTCATCCTCACATTCCATTTACACTTGTTAATGCTGATAAGCCCTGGACCGTTTCTTTAAAGCCAGGACGAAGTATGATGATTTTTGCTGGAAGTCACATTTTTATAAGCATAAATCAAGTAATAAACGAATTCATAATTTCTGCTTGTGTAGACTGGAAGAGCGGGATGTCTGTGCCCATGGACATCACCATCGCCTATCTGATCCAAGGGAGCTTCTATGGGCATTCCATTTACGCCACAGTGTACATGGATGCATGGAGGAAAGACTCCAAGGTCATGTTGCTTCATCACGTCATCACTCTGGCGTTGATCACCTTCTCCTACGCATTCAGGTCAGGAAAGGAATGCAGATCCGTGTTTTCCCTTTACAGCTGCATGAGAGACCATTACACAATTCCTTGAAGTATCTGTGCCACTGCGAAAGCCTGGTGTTCTCCAACTAAATGGGTTCTTCTGAATTGTGTTTCACTGTAGCTGTAATTCTTGTAAGTGAGGCTGCAGATGGAGCTGGAGCTTTTTGAGGGCATTAAAATGTGACTACACATTCTTCAGTGCCGTCATTTGCTTTGTGACTGACTGGGCTTTGTTTTTATGGCTGTTCCTCTTAAGGTACCACAATATAGGTGTTCTGGTTCTGTTCCTCCATGATATCAATGACATTCAGCTGGAGTTCACCAAACTCAATGTCTACTTCAAGAACCGAGGAGGCAGCTACTACCTGATAAACGACATCCTGTCTAATATGGGCTCTGTGAGCTTCAGCATCACCTGGTGAGACACACACACACACACACACACCACGTCAGAAGCTTTATCCCACCGTCTCTGGAGAATTGGTTTGATCAGAAAGTCATTTTCATTTATACAGAGCACTCCTGATCGAGTCTGATCTCCCCGCTGCTGATTCTAGCTATTCAGTTAGCCCTGTTTCCTCTCCTCTACAGGTTCTGGTTCCGACTGTATTGGTTTCCCCTCAAAGTGCTGTATGCTTCCTGCATCTCCAGCTTGCAGTCCGTTCCCCACATCCCTTTCTACTTTTTTTTCAACGCCCTGCTGTTCGCCCTGCTCATCATGAACATCTACTGGTTCCTGGTAAGGACATCTGTGCAGATGTGGTGTTTTCTCATTAATACTGCACAAGCTATGTAGATCTCCAGTGTTGTCAGCAACAAAAATTGGCTGGACCAGTTAAAGCAAAAGATGATTTGAATATCTAATGTATGTGCACTCACTGTCAAAAGAACAGCTGCACCCAGAAGGAGGTGTGGGACTGCAGTGCTGTTGGGAAGGAAGATAAAGGTCACCAGGATCAATAACTGATGATAAATTTAGACTGATATGATCAATATTTATTGAGCTACACATACAGAAGTCTGTCTCTCAGTATGG
>CM067489.1:32141059-32155643 GCA_034552555.1 Semaprochilodus insignis
CATTATCCTGTTGCAAGACCCATGACCTGCGACTGAGACCAAGCTTTCTGACACTGGGCAGCACATTTCTCTCTAGAATTCCTTGATGGTCTTGAGATTTCATTGTACCCTGCACAGATTCAAGACACCCTGTGCCAGATGCAGCAAAGCAACCCCAGAACATAACAGAGCCTCCTCCGTGTTTCACAGTAGGGACAGTGTTCTTTTCTTGATACGCTTAATTTTTCCGTCTGTGAACATAGAGCTGATGTGCCTTGCCAAAAAGTTCCATTTTTGTCTCATCTGTTCATAGGACATTCTCCCAGAAGCTTTGTGGCTTGTCAACATGTAGTTTGGCAAATTCCAGTCTGGCTTTTTTATGTTTTGTTTTCAGCAGTGGTGTCCTCCTTGGTCGTCTACCATTAAGTCCACTTTGGCTCAAACATCGACGGATGGTGCGATCTGACACTGATGTTCCTTGAGCTTGAAGTTCACCTTTAAAAGTTCTTCTTGGCTCTTTTGTTACCATTCGTATTATCCGTCTCTTTGATTTGACATCAATTTTCCTCTTGCGTCCACGTCCAGGGAGGTTGGCTACAGTCCCATGGATCTTAAATTTCTGAATAATATATGCAGCTGTAGTCACAGGAACATCAAGCTGCTTGGAGATGGTCTTATAACCTTTACCTTTAACATGCTTGTCTATAATTTTCTTTCTAATGTCCTGAGACAACTCTTTCCTTTGCTTCCTCTGGTCCATGTTGAGTGTGGTACACACCTTGTCACCAAACAGCACAGTGACTACCTGTAGCCCTATATATAGGCCCACTGACTGATTACAAGATTGTAGACACCTGTGATGCTAATTAGTGAACACACCTTGATTTAACATGTCCCTTTGGTCACATTTTTCAGGGGTACCATCATTTCTGTCCAGGCCTGTTTCAGGAGTTTATTTTTTTAAATAATTCTGTTGAAGCATGGTTGAAAAGCAATGTCTGACTTTCATTTGTTCATTTTCATAGAATTTTTATTTATTATTACTTTTGTCAGATTTAAGCTATTTCTGTTACCATTGTGGGTTTTTCTTTCATTAACCGAGCGGTACGAACAATTTTGTCCACGTGTGTATGTTTGTAAGTATAAAATCAATTACCATGGTACTGTCCAAAAGGTGGGGAAGCACCCTTCATGACCCACTGCAGCATCCGGCTCAAAAACCCTTGACTCGTAAACTTCCAGGCTGTTTAGCACACATATTAATAAGTAACCACCTTCAAAATAGCCCAATCACGAAAATGGCCATAATCAAAAAACCCTGTGAACACGGCAACACACGAAGCCAGAGGAACTCTACGTAGAGCGGCCTTCAGGTGTTCAACAGGCACGTCACGTTTTGCGCTCCTGCACCTATTTTCTGTTCTTATCGAGCCTCGTTTAAAAGGCCTTTGGACCAGACGTAGCTAACCCACCCCTAGCCTGTCCACGTTTTCATTCTGTTCTCAGGTAGCTAGAACAGATTACACCTGTCAGGTGTTCCGGGAGCTGGAATTGCACAAGGCCACAGTGTTACTAAAGCAAAGCTCTCAGAAAGCATCAAAAGCTATTTGACTGACTTGAGGTCATAGTTCACCCACATCCAATCAGCACAAAGTTCGATACCCCCGTCTAGGAGCTGGCTGCAGTGCTTGATAATGCTGCTCATTAACACGGCCAAAGAATAATCATATCAAACAGAGTTGCTTAGAAACTCCATCCAGTCCAGACCCGAACGATTCCAGATGTTTTGTTCTCCTTTTGGAAGCACCTTTTAGTTGTGTGTGTGATGGAGTCGATGTATTTCAGTTCAGTCTGCTCAGTGTTAAATGTTTTAAGAATGTGCCAAAAGGGAACTACTGATGAGTGTTAATCCTGAGAAGTTGGGGTCAACGTTTCTCCAAATTGTACAACAAATTGTGTTAACTACGGGGCTGTCACACAAGTATTTATAGCAAATTGCACTGTAATTTATTAATGTTATTTTTATTGTTCATTAGGAAATTCAAAAGGGGGATTTCTATTCATTTCTTTAAAAAAAAAAAGTGGATTAAAACGTCATTTTAACAGGATTTTACATTTCTCCTCGAGATCATGAATTTAGGGAAGAAAAAAAAAAAACTTGAACTATTCATGTTTTGCTGTGATTTGATTCCGACCACTTCAGTACGATGGACTGTATCGTTTTGTAATGAAACAATTTTTAATAATTCCATTGAGCCAGTGTTATTGTATCATGTTTTTTTCCCATTAAATAAAATCCTAAATAAATAAACAAAATACCGTGACAGATGTATGTCAACAAAGAAGTTTATTTTTCAATTCGTCTTATTTATTTTTTATTGATTTCTTCTGTTCGGTGCAAGAGTCAAGTTTTCAAAGATCAGGCTCACACACAATGCAGAAAACGTCGATGCATTAAACCAAAGAAACCATTTAAAATCAGTGCAAAGTGAAGCATCTGCTTCCATAAATAACAGAGGAAGGACTTGTACCACCAGCGCTTTCGCTCTCACTCATGGTGTGTCTTGAAAGTGACTGGCTCTCACGCAGAGTGGAATTAGAGAGAGTATGGAAGAGAGGTATATTGTTTTTGTTTCAGCTGAAACAGAAGAATTATGGCTATCGAGAACTGTGGAAACGAGTGCTGAAATGCCAGAGGGAGCATGTTATTAGAAAGTAAGGAAATTAATACTCTGGTTCTACAACATACTATAAAGAGGGGGATTCAAAAGAACGCCAAATAACCGTCAGCTCACTGATACTACAGACCCCTGAATCGTATTATCTGTACCATCCTGGATACGAAACGAGGAATGCCACTTGTGTCAGACCTGAGCTGTCTCTCCACTGAGCGAGCTTGATGAACAGCTTTCTTCAGCAAGCAAACATCTGAACCGGCTGCGATTTGGCCCACTTCGACTTAGCTGCCCAAGAAGACGACCAACTGTTGCTTGATCATGCAAGCCACGCTGCTGAGACTGCGGTAGACTGTGGGACGTGGGAGTGAGGCAGTGTTAGAGAGACAAGGAAGACTTTAAAAGGCTGCTCCTGACCGGTGCAGGCAGTGAACGACACACTTGGCAGGGTAAATTAAGTTCCACTTCCGGAAAAAGAAAAGAAAAGAAAAGAAAGAAAGAAAGAAAGAAAGAAAGAAATCAGCAGATCTGAGAGAACAACACACTCTTGGCTCCACCATGGGACTCCAGCGAGATCCTCATATATTGCAGGGACGAGGAGAGCCGGAGCTGGTTAGTGCTGCTTGGCTCGTGGTGCCGTGACCCGGCGCAGGATGCCGTACAGGGCCCCGAAATGCTGCATGGACAGAGAGCAGTGAGGTTAATACAGCAATAAGGCTTCGATCCATCATCGTGGATAATCTGGACAGACGGCACAGTTAGCTGGTTTCTCTGGTGTCACAGGGAGATAAAGCTAAATTGAAATGTACCTTCTTGATTGCTCTGCAACGCACTCGGGTCATTAAGATGCATTTTTTAATAAAGGCTTTTTAATTACTTTCCTCGGTTACTTACTACAGGCTTGTACGGTTCATTATTATTCAGTACTGGTCAGTTAAAACACTTCCATTATTATCAAGTCCATGAGCCTAACTTCGAGTCATATCCAAGGGGAGACCGGTCACTAGCTGACATATCAATAGGAAAGGTCGTAACAGCCTTCAGTAAAATCAGCTAGCCGCCCTTCAGAGCCAGTCGGCTTGCTGGTTACGCCGCGAGTGGACAAGGGCAAGAACACCACACCTTGCGGAAAACGATGTGCAGAACGATCTGTTAAGTGCCTTACGGAGCCAAACGCTATGAACCACTTATGAGGTTTTGTCAGATCTAATCGGTGATTTTGAAGCAGTCACCTTCAGTTTAGAGTATTTTGGTCTCTCCCCATTCATAGACAGACAGGAGTCTGGTCACGTGTGTCCAGGATTAACTGCCCGGCAGCATTGCAAAGAAAACAAGCAAGGAATTGGGAGGCAAAACTGTCACCAGAGATTTGTGCCTATTTTCCCATCATCAACATTTATTATAAAGCTCAGAAGACACGTGTAGGTTCACTGGTGGTTTAGATAGTCAATAAAATGTCTATATGTGTGTTGTAGACACGGAGAACCCTGGTTCCCATCACCACCACCACTGTAAAGAACATCCGAGTCTCTACAGTCAACCAGTTCACGCCAAATTGGTCTTTAAAAGCATCAAGACATAAGATCTGTGAAGGCATAATGGAGCTTTCCCCTCACCTGGACAGCCAAGTATATCACTCCGAGGTACGCAGCTATGCACAGGGCCAGCAGCAGGTCAAAGATGGCGGGCTTTACTCTGAAACGATTAAGGAAGTGAAAAGAGCTCAGACACAAACATTCAGAAGGCTTATGGGATATGTCTGAGACATTACAGCGTCTGCAGCTGAGTACTCACCTGTAGGCATTCATTGTCTGTTTGAGCTGATCGTAGAAGACAAACTCTGGATCCCTGAAACCAACAAACAAAATGTGTATCATTTTACGTACAGGTGGTCCCTAGAAATACAATGCCGGGGGTCACCAAATAAATTTATTCTCTCGACTCCCAACTCCACATTTACACCATTTTTCCACCTACGAAACGCTGCCCTGTCTGTCTTTCACGGAGGCCAAAACTCCAATTTATGCCTTTGTGCTTGTATGCTTTATGTAGGTCACATCCTGTTTCCTACTCTGTTCATTTTTAAATATTTATTATAAGGACGATTGAAAGCAGAAGTGTAGGTGACCACTGGTCAATGACATGCTGATTTCTCTAAATGAAACTTAGTTGCACATCCTCTACAGAGAACACACTTCTGCACACATCAGTACACAGTTACTGTGTGTGTGGAGAATTTCAATCTCAAAATCTATATATGAAAACACCAAAATGTACATGTACTGGTATGCAGTCTTGCCCCTTAGCAGTTGGCACAAGTGCTCTTCCCATCTCACCGCTCCAAAGACAAACGAGTATCTCCAAAATAGCAGCTTTACAGGAGAGCCCAAAAACCTAACTGAACTTTAATGGAAGTCAATGGAACCAGACTTTTTGACACAGATTTTTGGGCCGTTTCTGTTGGTCCATTCATCGTGAGATTTTCACACAGTGTAAACAGCAGCTGCTGTGATCATATGATGCATAAAAGTAGAAATCTACAATAATGGAGATACACGGTTTTCCTTGGACAGCGATACGGTATAAGCCCAATGTCTGCCAAAGTCTGTCTGCTTACTGTCAAGATAATCTTCTATGGGTGGCATATCATTTAGGGTCACTTCAACTACGTCTTTGTGCGCTCCACATTCACTTCTGTCAAAACTTAAAGCTTGGCAATTTGTTGGCTTATCCATATGATGTATTTTGACAGTAAATTTGTGTTCCTGTGTAGTATTTCTTTAACCCTGCTGTTGTGGAGCACCCTGTGTTTAAAAAAGGCACTATACAAGTGACCATTGCACCACCTTAAATGGGGCGGCAGTTATGTCCCGTTACCTGAGGTTGCGGCATCATTTAAGGTGGAATGGAGAAATTCGATCATGAAACTGACTCAGCTTGAAGTTCAGCTTCATATTGCTGAAGAATTCTTGGTGGAGATAATAAATAATAGTCATCCTCCTGTATGAAGGCATATGATGCCCTAAATGTATTTAAGCAGTGAGGAGCTGAACTCCACCCTCCTCTGCTGTCACTGCAGACCAGCAGGGTCGCCTACAGAGCACCGCTAGCAAGTTTAAAAGCTGTTATTAATAAATCTGTGACAGTTTTCAATGTTCTAGTAAATATATTACACTACAGTCACAGAAACGAAGGGTAATTATTATTACCCTTATTATCATCATTATTACCCTAAATAAAAAAATAAAATAATAATAATAATAATAATAATAATATCAACAGCTTTGGCCCTTCAGAACAGGAGGATTTGTCCAGGTTAAACGTACCTCTTGTCAGCTCTGACAAAATGTCTCTTGACATCCTTAAGGTAGCGTCCCAGGTAGTATTCCAGGGTGCTGACCACAGTACTGTCCTTATCCACCAGCTGGGCAGCGCGAGGCTGGGTGGTGAGCCAGTCCACCAGTGAGGCCAGCTGCTCCTCCTGTACCTGCTAACAGCACATCCATCATAATGCGAACCTTATTCACAATTCACATTTATTCAGAATGTGAAACTGGGATACAGAACACAATGAAAGTGTTTCATTACAGTGTAACGGAGCGTCTCGGAAACCACAACAGCGAGTTAATCCACACCATAACCTGCTGGAATGTAAAACTCCCAGACTGCAGGCTACCGAGACGCCCTGTGCTAATACCACACAGTCCAAGCCTGGCATCATCAGAGTCGTCCACTCACCATCTGCTCGGTGAAGATCTCCAAGTCTCCGTTGGTCCCCTGCAGGATTCACACAATTCTGTTACTCAGATATTCCCATCAGACTCCCATTTCTCCGCAAAGACTAGAAATGAAGTCCTCCGAAGTGTTTCTGTGCTAAACCACGGGCAAATGGAGGAGCGTCAATCTACCAGCCCTGAATACTGGTTCAAACACTGTGTTGGCAGTTTCTTATGCCAAAACCTCCAGCAGCTTAGTGTAAAGCTACTTACCACTGTTGTGACTCAGCAGCCAGTGGTCAGCGGAATGACAGCAGCAGGGTGGAGAATTGGACGTTGGAATTATGGGCCCATGCCAATATTTGAGATTTTCCATGTACCTGCCCATGTTGATACCCAAGCATTTCAAGGCCCAATCCCATTTCACCCCTTGCCCCTAACACGTAGCCCTACCCCTCCGTTTTGCGCGTTCACGTCTAGGGGTGTCCCGATTGTTGTTGAGGTGGAGGGGTAGGGTGAAGTGTTGGGGCTATATGGCCCTTCAAACGGAGATGTTTCAGAGGCACACTCCAAACAGAGTGTTATAAGAAAATTCCCAGAATGCCCTGCGAATCATCGGCTAGGTGGCTGCACAAGCGACCAAAGAGACCCATAAATATGAGTACTGTCTCTGTTAAAAGCCGCTGCACTGTAAGATCACCACTGTAAAAGCGTTTTATGATTATTTGTGTAAAAATCACTAGTAGTACGCTGATGTCTCGGCGGTACCTAGCTGAATTTCACGGTCCACCTTAAATGGTGCAACAGTTATGTTCTGTTACCTGAGGTTGCTGCACCATTTAAGGTGGAACGGGGAAATTGGATCATGAAGCTGGCGATTAAAAAGCTCAGTTCAGCTTCATATCAATGAAGAGTTCTTGGTGGTGATAATAAATAATGGCCCCCCCTCTTTGAAGTCATGTGATGCCCTAAATGTGTTTAAGCAGTGAGGAGCTGAACTCCACCCTCCTCTGCTGTCACTGCAGACTGGCAGGGTCGCCTACAGAGCACCGCTAGCTGTTAATAAATCTGTCACAGTTTTCAATGTTCTAGTAAATATATATTACACTACAGTATATATTTACTGCACTGTGTTCATATCTTGCACATGACCGAGTAACGTGTTTCATTGTCCTGCGCACAGAAACGAAGTGTGTGATGAATACAGCTGTCTATTTACGTTTGACACATAGGCGACTGGAATATAACACAGAAGCCTGGAACAAAACTCCTGTTACGTCGAGTAATCTGCCAATCTTGATACGATTCCCTAAAAAACGCTGGAAAAAATAAATAAATAAACGATACGATTGATTTTCAACCAGCCATACTAATTTGAGTCCTCCCTACTGCTCCACGCTCCCTCTCTGCAGGCTCACCTTCTCAGTCAAGTTGTAGATGACCCTCGCCAGAGCCTCTGCGATCAGCTTGGTGTTCCGACTGAGCTTCTTAAGATCGACGTGAGGCCTGAAACAGACGAAACCCCAGCCGTGTTAAAGAGAGAGCGCTGCGGAGAACAACCCTATGGACCACAGTGTTTAATGGTTGGGGGTTGGGGGGGTTTGGGATGAACAGCACTATGACGGGTGACACACAGAGAAAGCGCCAGTAGTCACCCACCCAGCGGTGGCCTCTCCCGCCCCATCCAGAGAGGAGGACACTGACCGCATGTCCATGATGGAGTTTCTCGCGGCACTGCGATGGCTCTCCAGGTGCGACAGCGTGAAGGCCGGCAGGCGGCGGATACCGAAGCGCTCGTGCTCCCAGGCCAGCGTGTCGTCCGCCAAGTTTATCTTCTTGTGCACCATGGAGAACTTCACGTCCGGGTACTGCTCAGAGACAACCTTAGGGAGGATACAAGGGATGTGAGATGCCGATGACGGTGACAGGATGCACCAGCTTCCCAGATTAAAGCCATGGTTCACGGATACTTGTGTGGTTCATTTGGTTTTATTACATCATATAAACAAAACACAATAAATGTAAATATATCAATAATTATATTCATCGTTTTTTTCCTGCATTTTTTGATTTCATTAATAAACGCAATGAACTGTATGGTACCGTCTGCAGCTCTTTGAGCAGTGCGTGCTGTGGGCTGCCTTCTTTGGGTGGTTTAGAGACGTGCAGGTGAAGACTGTCTCCGTTACCCAGTGTGTCCAGACACAGCACAAACGCCACATTGTCCTGCAGGAGACTGGACTCTAGAGCAGCAGTAAGAACATACGAAATGCTAAATCAAAATAATAATAATAATAATAATAATAATAATAATAATAATAATAAAGTATTGAACAACACTTTTCTGAAATCCAGACATATCAGTGATGTACAGTAAAAGCTGGAAACAAAAAAAAAAAAAACAAATACAGAATAAGAACACCCAAAAAGGCCACAGAAGGGGACAGGAAGTACCTGTGTGGTCTAAATTATCCTCCAGCCAGCGTTTGGTTCCCTGATAGTTGAACTTTCCACCTCCCGAAAGGAAGAACAGCAGGTTATACCTACAAGAACAACAGAGCTCACTCAGACGCACAAACACCATCGTTACTCAATTTCACTGCTAATGATCTCGTATCATCTGAATGAGTTGAGTTCTGGTACCCAGCGTGAGTCCTTTTGTGGGAGTAGAGTCTGGAGAAGAGTCGGGCAAGCTCAAGCAGCACGGCCACTCCACTGCCATTCGAGTCAGCACCGTACGATAGCCACTGTGATCACACGTACAGATTAGAGATTAATCTTACTGCAGACAAACTGACTAAACACCCGTGAAGAACCAAACATCAGGTTCATACACGGCACTAAGAACATTAGAATCTGAACGAATGAGTAGCCAATAAGAACGATTAGGTCCACTTGCTCACCGGAGCCACTCCGAAAGAGTCATAATGAGCCACCACCACAATAGTTGGCAAATCCTCTCCACCTACTCCTGCTAGCCTTCCCTGAGGACACAGGAGAGAAAGGTAAACATCAGAAACACTCAGGCAACAGGTAATAGCATTTCCACCGGATTTCACCAGAACTAACTTTTGGTTAAGCTGCTTGTAAATACGAGACGATACCACTTATTCCATTCCTGATGTTGATACTGATGCTGAGCGTGTGACCATCAGCTAATATTGAATGCGTATTTGTTCTTGAGCCTCAGATGGGCACATAGAACCTGAACCTAATCAGTCACCCTAATAACCCCACACGAGGAACCAAACAGCTACCTAATTAAACAGTTAAGATGTAAACAGAGTCATTCAGAGTGGTCTGGTCTTAAAAGGCTCTGTAAAGATCTTACAGTCAGAGCCAGGACTGTTCACAGTGGTGGTGAAGGTAACCAGACGTCCCCCTCTAAAAGCTCCCTCACAGAAAGTTCCTACATGAGATGGTTATGAATACGCTGTCTGATAAGACACTGTTTAATGATGGTTTTGTGATAAGGTTTTAGCTTATCCATTTATTTCCATCTATTAATGGTGGAGGGATACGTGCAGGGCGCTGAGAGGAAAACTAGTCCTCAGAGAAAACGTATTATTCCATCAACGTTCTGTATAAAACGTGTAGGTTACTGGAGGTTTACATAGTAGATAAAATGTCTATATGTGTGTTGTAGACATGGAGACCCCTGGTTCCCATCAACACCACCACTGTAAAGAACATTTACACCATCTCACACCAAACCCGCTCTCAAATCACTCTGTTTACACCCCAAGGACTAAAAGATACAGAACACAGAAACGGAGCAAAACTCACCTCTAGGCTGGTGATGGCCCAGTCACTCACAGCTTTACTCTGAGCACCACTCGTCACCATCTGAAACCCGTTGGCGGTGGCTGAGTGCAGCAGCACTGGTGAAGAAAAGACACAGGGCTTACAGTGCAACATCGCTAGATCAGCACGCAGGTACAGCTCTCATCAGTATGACCTCCCTGGCTGCAGGTATTAGGAGGCAGTCACATCCTCCACAATGAATTCTAACTCCACAGTGTGGAATGTTTAAGTTCTAGACTCATGGAGTAACTGGTGAAATTATTAGAAATCCATTATATTAAATTATACGTTAATTTATGTATATTATATTATACGTTACATTAAAGCTGGACATTTTTGGAGACAATCACAAACCAATGGACAAAAGTATTGGGACACTCTCTTAACCACTGAATTTAGTCCACTGATACAAGTGTATAAAATCCAGCAAATCAATTAGTGAAAGAATGTGTGGTTCTGAAGAGCTCACTGAATTCCGGCATGGTGCTATAACTGGATGCCACTGTTGCAACAAGTCAGTTTGTGAAATTCCGTCCCTCCTAGAGAACCCACAATCAGCTGTGAATGGTATTATTGAAAAGTGGAAGTGTTTAGGAACCACAGCAGCTCAGCCACAAAGTTACATCACCAAGCACAATGCTGAGCGTCGGATAGAGTGGTGTAAAGCGCCGCCACCGGACTCACTGGAGCGGTGGAAACGTGTTCTGTAGAGTGACCAATCACGCTTCTCTATCTGGCAGTCTGATGGGACGAGTCTGGGTTTGGCGAACGCCAGGAGAACTTAACCTGCCTGACTGCACTGTGATGACTGTAGAGTTTGGTGGAGGAGGGATTATGATGCAATGGGGTTGTTTTTCAGGGGTGGGCCTAGAGCTGCTTAGTTCCAGTGAACGGGAGTCTTAATGCTTCAGCAGACCAAGGCATTTTGGACAACTGTAGCTTCCAGCTTTCTCCGACAGTCTGAGGAAGAACCTTTCCTGTTCTAGCATGACTGTGCCCCAGTGCACAAAGCAAGGTCCATAAGGCTGCTGGGGTGAGTTTGGAAGTGTGGAAGAAGTTGACTAGTCCTGATCTCAACCCCATCCAACACCTTTGGGATGAATTAGAGCGGAGACTGCGAGCCAGGCCCTCTCGTCCAACATTAGTGTGTAACCTCACAAACGCTTTTCCGGATGAATGGGCAAAAATTTCCACAGACACACTCCGGAATGTTGTAGAAAGTTATTCAGAGGAGTGGAAGGTGGTACAGCTGCAAAGGGGGAGCCAACTCCATAATAATGCCGATGGATTTAGAATGGGATGTTGTAAAATCTCCTTGAAGCGTAACGTGCAAGTGTCCCAGTACTATTGTCCATATAGTGTATCTGCACATAAAAGGCTCTTACACAGAAACTCAAAGAAACTCAACCGACTAATTACAACCAAGGAATTATCAAATTAGGAAGTGACAGAATTCCAGAAAGAGCAGTTTTACAATACGCGAGTCGAACTCTGTAACAGCTAGGATCAATATTTCCTTCACTCAGTGGATTTAAAATCCCTCTGCAAGCTTATTACTAGAAGTTCAAGCTCCTCATGTACCTTCAGCCGCTGATGAAGACCCCTGAGAGGAGGACGACACCTGGGTCTGCGTGTATATGGACAGCAGTTCATCATCTTCCATCGCAAAGTAGACAGGAACGATGGTCTCTGTGGCCAGAAGCTCCGGCTCCAGCTCCATAAACTGCTACAGAACATAAGAAACTACACTCAGAAGACCGTTTACGAATAACTTTACATTCCTCTGATGCTTATTATTTACATGCTACTCATCTTTAATATGAGCCATCTCTAAAGGGCCCGTATGTATGTGCTCACAGCCACTGAGCGCTTTATTAGGAACACCTCCTTGTATCTCATTTTATCCATTATTATCAGCTCCACTGACCATACAGGACACTATGTAGTTCTACAGTTCCAGACTGTAGTCCGTCTGTTTCTCTGTATACTGTATTACCCTGTTCTTCGATGGTCAGGACCCCCACAGGACCACCACAGAGCAGGTATTGTATGGGTGGTGGAACATTCTGCTGCTGGAGTGTGTAAACACCTCAGTGTCACGATAGTGGGCAGCATCCTGTGACCACTGATGAAGGGATAGAGCAATGTTTCCCAACACACCTGATTCATTAACAAGCTTGATCAGAGTGTGTGTGTGTGTGTGTGTGTGTGTGTGTGTGTGTGTGTGTGGTTGGGGAGGTTGTTAACGCATGGAGCCTACTAAAACGTGCAGGGCAGGGTGCCTCCAGGACCAGGGTTAAGAAACACTGGACTAGAGGATGACCAACACTGCACTGTGCAGCAGCAGATGAGCTATCGTCTCTGACTGTACATCTGCAAGGTGGACCAGCAAGGTAGGAGTGTCTAATAGAGTGGTTTGGTGTGAAATTCGCCATTCCAGAGAAACTTACCGAGTCAGTACTGTACACTACAGCGGTGAACAATACAGAACCAAAGGTATTAGACTCTCAATACACTGGCTAGTGCCCGAGATGAAGCCTGTGTCTGCTTAAATGCTGCCCCTTACACAGTATTCCGAGGCAGGAAGGCACCCAGTCACGTCAGAATGTTCATTCATCCCTGTCCAAAGAAAAACAAGTATCTCCAAAATGGCAACTTTACAGGAGAGGCCAAAAACCTCATTTAACTTTAATGTAAGTCAATGGAACCAGACGTCTTTCCAAACAGTTTTGGGCCATTTCTGTTGGTCCATTCATCATGAGACTCTCACTTGGTGTAAACAGCAGCTGATGTGTTCAAATGATGCCTAAAAGTAAAAATGGACAAAAGTGGAGATACATGTTTTTCATTAGACAGCGATGATATAAGACGCTGCCTGCCGAGGTTCCTCCGTTCGGACGCTTTGTAAAGGCAGTGTAGAAGCGTCCTTAGTTGCCGCACACATCCTGTAATACTCTCGTGTCAGCACCGATGCAGAAAACACGAGCACTGACACAGTGGCCATCGCTGCCTGCTATGCCACCGAACTGTGAGACAGCACAGGTCGCGAGGCATCGAGGCCGCTGCCTTCAGTTTCACACAGCCACCGTTTTACAGTAGTACTGGGATGAGACTTCCCCACCAGATCCAAGGTGCTCAGCGACTTCTTACCTGTACGATGTCCTGCGGCATAGTGGACATGTTCTTGGGGAGGATGATGACGACGGCTCCAGCTGACTGCCGGAGAGCTTTCTGATACTTTTCGTAAGAGAAGTCAGCTAGTCGCATCATCACACAGCGACGGCTCAGCACCTCTGCCTCCACAGTACGAGCTTCCGTGTTCAAAATCGCATTTCTGGAACCTTAAAAAGAGAACACAATTCCGTCTGAGAGGAATATCAACAGAAGATCATACGGCAACATCACGTACGTTAGCTCTGGGAGAACGACACGCTTAGCAAAGAGTCCACTGTCTGTCATTCCATTACTGTACATCATCGGTTCTTGAGAAAAGTTAGAACCATTTAAAGGTGCCATAGAACTTAACGCTGTATTTGGAGTGTCATGGCCAAATAACGAGAGTTCAGTACATAGAACTGACACACCGTGAACCTCCTGTTCCTCCTTCAAATCCAGATCCTGCATTTCCAAAAGAGGACAGTAAAACGGGCTGATTCCAAAATCCTAAACTGTTACAGAACAGACTCACTGATATTCACACCCCCAACATTTACATACACCCACAACGGAGCTACAGAACCAACATGGTGGACCATGTGGAGAAATCCAGCGTTCCAGGCTGGGAAGGGGCATTTCTATTCCCTTCCCAAGGAACCCTACGGTCAGCGGTACATGGTTGATGTTCATCTTTAAACCAGGCTGAAGTTCTTCCTATTCACCAGCTTCTTAATCCAATGTTCCGTTCCACCTTAAATGCTGCAGCTTGTACAGGCGCCAGAATGTAGCTGCGGCTCCTTTTAAGGAGGAATGGAAAGTTTGCGAAACAAGCTGAAAAACAGGAACTTCAGCTCCCACATCTTTAACAGGACCCGGAACAACTTTAATCCTGCAGTCTGCACATTTCACTCCGGACAGTTTCCCAAACCTCTCTGGACAACATGGAGCAGCTCCGCTCTGAAGAGAGGAGCAGCTCCACCTTTATTAGCATCACAACCCCAACAGCAGCCTGTAAGTAGCAGCCATGCTGTGTGATTGTATCCGTGTTTGCCGGTTGAAGCAGATCATCTTAAACTGAGAGTTCCATAGTGAGGATCAACTTTAATCTACCGTGTGTTGATGTCCAGATGGAGGCAGTAGCTAGTACAGGGAACATTAGCTGCTAGCATTAGCTCCAAGTAACTAGCATAGCTAACTAAATAGTAGGAGGGCGGAGCTTATTTACACAGAGGCTCATTTTATTTAGTCTATTTC
>CM067489.1:32165642-32194870 GCA_034552555.1 Semaprochilodus insignis
GGCAGAGAGCATGTCCTGCTGCCTGGCTTCTCTTTCACATCTATTTCCTCTGAGCAGAGACTATCCATTAGCACAGCAGATCAGTTTCATCACTTCCAGTTTAGAAATCACTCCAGTGTGAGAGTGAGAAGCCTTGAACTGCTCAGTTCCCAGTCTCACACGGATGGGCAACTGTGAAGAAACATTACTTAAGTGTAGTGATTTTTGTAGTTTCTACTTTTTAGAAAGTCCAGGCATTTCAAAATGATGAGTACAGTGAAGAAACCGTACAGATTTGTACTGTGTACTGCGAGTCACCTTGCGTGTTTAAGGTGGTAGTAGCTTCAGGCTCCTGCAGATGGCGCTGCACCAGGATGATGGGGCTATAATTCCCTGCGGCGTGTGAGTGACGGGATCCATAGATTGAGAAGAGGTGCTACAGTGCAGGGAATGTCTCGTTCCATGTGTGGAAAATGGCTCCAGAGCAGATGTTAATGATTGGCTAAAAGGAGTGACTGCATTTGGGCGTGCCAAAGACCATAGTGTGAAGGAAGTAGCTGAATCTGCAGGTGTATGGAAGCGTACGGTCATACGGGTCTACCAGCAGTGGATAAAATCCCAGTCTACAGGGAATTCTCCTCGGAATTGTGCCAGGGAAGGCATCCACCAGATCTGGCCCAACTGCGCAATTCTTTGATGCAAGAGTGTCTGAACATTGATGTGGCCTACATCCAGAAACTTGTCCAGTCCATGCCAAATCCAATCACAGCTGTTATTGGTGCTCATAGAAGCATTACATGCTATTAAGTAGGTTTCCGTCACAGGTGGCTAACTTTTTCGTCCATTGAGCTTATGTACCACTGAATTAGACCTCATTATATATGTAGCACAGTGTGTCCCAGAACCTGGCGTACCCTGATGTTCCTGCTCTAACACACCCACTAGGTGTCTGTAATTTGCGTGGCAGTTAATTCAGGTGAGTAAGAGCAGGCAAATAAAATACATCATTGTGAGCCTGGGAAACACTGTCAGAGTGTACTGTTGATACGCTTGAAGAGCTACTTGTGATCTAGGTAAAGTCACTGTAATTGTAGTATCTGTGTGTCATTGCAGTGATGCATGTGCACTGCAACGATTCTCAGCTACACTGAGCCAAGACCAGCTATTGACTCAGACAGCAATATGCGCACAAACAAATTGCAGCAGGTCAGAAATATGTAGCGTGGGCTCGGCAGCGAAGGGCGCGAAACCAATTAAACTCCCACAACGGCCTCTGTCACTGCTGCCGAAGATAAAGAGCCCTTTCATGTTAGCAGGTCAGGAGTAGGAAGCACAGTCTGGATCACAGCGTCTTTAGCATGTATCTGCCCTGAGGGCTACTACAGCATAAGGTCAGTGTCAGGCTACTGGTCTTCACTGTGTTCACTCAAAGTTTTCCTATTCTTCATAAAGTTCATTATCATGATTAATTGGCTCACAAGATGGAATTTTGTCAGTATACAATCACCTACAGACAGTGTACAGTAGTTGTAGTGTGTTAATGTACAGTAACTCGGTAAGTGTGATGCGTTAGTGTACTGTAAGTAGCGTGTCGGTGTACGGTAACTCGGTAAGTGTAATGCGTTAGTGTACTGTAAGTAGCGTGTCGGTGTACGGTAACTCGGTAAGTGTAATGCGTTAGTGTACTGTAAGTAGCGTGTCGGTGTACGGTAACTCGGTAAGTGTAATGCGTTAGTGTACTGTAAGTAGCGTGTCAGAAATGATAATAGGACATTAGAGCCATAATAAATCATGCTCCTGTTACTCGCCATACTTAAGTACATTTGAAGGGAAATACTTTAGTACTGTTACTCCAGTGGAGGTCTAAAGGGAGGAACTTCTACTGACACTGGAGGAGGATTAAATATTGATCATATCAGTCTAAATCATATCAGTCTAAATTTATCATCAGTTATTGATCCTGGTGACCTTTATCTTCCTTCCCAACAGACCTGCAGTCCCACACCTCCTTCTGGGTGCAGCTGTTCTTTAGATGATGAGTGTGAAGTTTTGTCAGTCTGCAGTCAGATTCTGATAGAATTTCTTTGAGTTACAGTCGGGTTGATTTCAAACTTGGTTGTATGAGTTGGATTTAGTCAGACTTGAACAAGATCTGCTTTGGCTGTATTGGAATTGAGACCAATGTTTCAGGTCCATAAATCTCTCATGTGTAACTGCTGTAAAGTCAGAAAATGTGCAGTCTTGATTTCACCGTCACTGATCCAGAAATAAACTAGGAATCTGAATCTGCCTGTTCAGGAAATTAAACATCCATGTGGTCATTATTCAAGTGGCTACTCCGCCTGTGGATGTATTGTGTTAAGTCCGAGGAATGCCTATGTTGGAGGTCCAGATGTATTACATTGTGTTTGGATCAGCAAGTCAGGGAGATATCTACACATGCGAGTTGTATATATGATATCAGCTTAAGGAAACTTGAACAACGTACCGAAAAGAGGTGGTGGGTTCAAATATGTACACAGTTTTCACGTTAATAAAACATACTGCATCATCTTTCAGTTCACTTTGGCAGTAATTGTGCAGATGTATTATACTTCATGCATGTGGAACTGATGTACACATTTGAGTCATTTTAATGCCTTAGCTTTTTAGCGTAAAGTGTGCAAGATGTGTTTGGATTGGCATCACCCTCTCTTCTGCAGACGCTATGATCTAGTTGTTCACTGATGTTCCCTGCTCTACCCTCTGCTGCTGCTCATGATGGATGACCTAACTGAATAATGCGGTGCCTCAGAAGCGATGATGAATTACTTTACGTCAAGCCCCATCTCTGAGGTGAACGCTGCCCTGGAGACACAAACTCCGAGGCAGCGATCAGTCCTCAGAGCAGCAGCAGCAGTGCGGCATACAATGGCCAACAGCAACAAGGGCCACTAAAACACCTCACTTCAGGGTGCCGCCGCACGTCCTGCCCCCTAAATGTCTCGTAGCTCCAGCCTGGGGTGATCTGGAGCTCTGTAGGTTGGGGTAATCTGGGGTTTCTGTGGACTGGGGTGGGATGGGGTGAGCGGTATTAGTAAGCCACCTGTGTGCTCAGCCCCAGCGCAGCCTTTGATGTGGAGTGGAGGGGTGGTGGCCAGATGTGGAGCCCCATCTGTGGTCAGAAACAGACGGTTCAAGAAGGGGATTCTGCTGCGATCCTTTTCCTTAAGGGAAGTGCACACAGCCACACATGCTCTCTGAATCTCAGAGACAGACTCGGGAAGGCTTTTAGACTCTATATTAAAGGGCCCATATCATGGAAAACGAGGCATACGAGGCATAAAGCTGAACCACCCAACAACTATAAAGCAAACACGCACAAGGTTGTGCACTTCTGTTCAGTAGAAATGAGGCAAAAATTCTATATTATGTGGCTGAATTTGGAACCACAGTTTACCCAGTACAGACAAGAGTCAAAATCAGGTATGCCTACTTATTTGATAGGCCCCGCCCCCTTCTCTCAGTACCTAGATCAAGCGTGACTGTCTACTCTGAACTTACAACGCAGCCTGAAAGCAGCCAAAACCAGTCACAGATTTTTTCCTGGTTGTCCCGTTTTGTCCAGTGAGTGGAAGATAACAACAACAAATGGAATATTCAGACACTTGTCTGTCCTAAATATAGCCAGTGATAATTTAATAAAACAAATATTAGCAGCTAATGATGGGCTAACATTACAAATGCTATCAACGTATAGGTAAGACTAAGATAGGCTAACTTTACACATGCTACTAACGTATAGGTATGATTAACATAGGCTAACATTACCTATCATTGCTGTCCAAAGAAAAGCATGTATGAGAAATGGCCCAAAACAGCTTGGAAAGTCTGGTTCCATTGACTTACATTGGAATTAAGGTAGGTTTTTGGCCTCTGCTATAAAGTTGCCATTTTGGAGATACTTGCTTTTCTTTGGACAGCGACAATATGCTGCTAGGGTATAGATAAGATTGAGATTGGCTAATGTTACTGCTATTCACATATAGATATGATAGGCTAACATATAGGTATGATTAGGATATGGTAATGTTAAATAGGCTACTAACATATAGATAAGACTAAGATAGGCTAACGTTACGTATGCTACTAACGTATAGGTATGATTAGAATAGGCTAACATTACATATCGTTTCTGTCCGAAGAAAAGCATGTATCCATTTTTGCTGATTTTTACTTATATGAATCATTTGATCACAACACGCTGCTGTTTACACTGTGTGAAAATTTCATGATGAATGGATCAACAGAAATGGCCCAAAACGGCTTGGAAAGTCTGGCCCATTGACTTACATTGGAATTAAGGTAGGTTTTTGGCCTCTGCTATAGAGTTGCCATTTTGGAGATACTTGCTTTTCTTTGGACAGCGACAATATGCTGCTAATATATAGGTATAATTAAGATAGGGTAATGTTACATATGCTATAAAATAAAAATTAAAAAAACAAGCAAAAACAATATGGGACATCATTAAATATTGTATTGTTTCTGGCTGCTGGGAACCAAATGTGTTCACCCAGCCAAAGACAATGGTCATAAAACCACACAAACAGTAAGTGGACTTAAGAAACAAAAAGAAAGTACACAACAAGATGTTGCAGTGAAGTACCTTCAGGGCCTTTTAACCCTTCTGAGAATTCCTAATGACTTCTGGTTCTTTTAGTTTATTTCATCTTACAGAAATTATAAACCCTTTCTCAGTCACTTCCTGCGGGTTAAAAAGGGTCCAAACTCTTTCGACCCCAATCCGCTTATTAACATGTCTAACTACTATCTACTAACCTAGCTAATGTTAGCACCTACTGGCAAAAGCCAAACAAGTAATTTGTGGATCTCCTGAATATAGTATGAGGGTTTTATAGGGTGTTTCTTGCTATGAACCGACATCTTCATGTTTCAGGTGTTAGTTGTTTTTATGTGCTGCCCAGCTAAAGCAAAGATAGCTAGCTGCCTTCGTCTGGTCGTTTGACTGCCTGACAACTGAAATACAAAGTTGTGGGTTCATTGCAAGAAACACCTTATAAAACCTATAGACTATATGAAGGGTATCCACAAAAAGCCAGTTTGGCTTTTACCAGTAGGTGCTAATGTTAGCTAGGTTCGCTAGCTAGTTAACATTAGAGCCCGCTGGCACAAAACTTTGGTTTTCTTCATTTGTTTAAGAATTGTAACTCAACTGCAGAACTCTGCTCTTCTCTTTCCCATCACAAGGAAAGCACTAGAATGAAACCTGAGTAGTTTTTAGATCCACATCTATTCAAACAATGAGGGATCCGGATGTGAAGCTTGATTCGTCACAGCTTAACAAGCAGATAGGCCCTTTGAGATACATCATTGACTGTGAATATGAGTCATTGTCGAAGCAGGTCCCAGGTAGTTGTTAGGAATTGAAAACAGTGGCAGCAACTCCTTACTAAAATGGTCACTGTAAAACTGACCCATCTCAGTCTGAGTTTAATATAGAATTACCATAATATGTTATGTTATCTTATTTTTTGGTCCTAAAACGGAAGTTTTTCCTCTGCTATTCGCTTTAATTGTTTTGTACGCCTTCTTACATATTATTTGAATGTAAATTCACTGCTCGAGGTGGGACCGTCAGGAGTGAACGCAGCTTTGATACTGAATGTATTTGAATACATACTGTACATTCCATTATTCAGGTAATGATGGGGCTGTTTGACATAATAATAGCTCTTAGAAACGAATGAAAAGAGGCCTGGAGCAATTACTTTACTTATAAAGGCTATGGCCATTAGACACATGCTGGTTAATACAGGTTGGTGTGGTATATTCATCAAAGTGAACTTATAGCAGGTCAACATGACAGTCCAAACATGGTGTTGGGCCATGTTTATTAGCTTTAGTTTAGTGTTAAAGCTTTTCAGTTACATCTACATTTCAGAAAATATCTCACTGCTGTCGGAACTTGAAAATGATAACTTTACAGGAGAAGGAATAGATGTACTTTACCTTTAATGCAAGTCAATGGAACCAGAGTTTTTTCAAAATAATTATTATGATTATTTTGGTCCATTCGTCACAAGATTTACACACAATGCAAGGGGCAACAGGTACTTTCAAATAATGTCAAATACTAAAACATGACAAAAATATAGATACATATCTTTCCAACAGCAGCTTTTTTTAACAGTAAGCTTCATTTTAAAGGGTCCATATCCTACATTTTCCAGTAAAATATTTAATATATAAGATTCGCTTATATGTGTGTTTTCCGTTTAGTTTGAAAGGGCACTTTGATCTGAATCTTAGCATCATATTCCTCTAAAGGTCTAGAAAAAAAGGTTCTGTTTGGTCTGCTGAGGAGGTTCTTCCGTGCTTCTGTGAACAGAGCGATTCTTACTGGCACTGGGTGTGGGCAGCAAGCCTGGGCATCAGCCACATAGCACACAGGCCTCCTATGGGTTCAGCATGGTGTGTGTGCCTGTGTTTGTTTTTGTACTTTTCCAGGGAACAACAAAATAGGAAAACCAGAGCAAAATCCAATGGGAGCAGCAAAATGCTCTTGGCTTTATTAAGTGGTTTTACCAAAATCTTCATGTTTTATTTTTCAGAATTGAATTAAAATAATAAAAACATTTCTTTCTCATCACATACAGGTGCTTATGTAAATATAATACATATAATATATACAGTATATTATTATGATATTTTCACTACGCATACACGACACATGGGGTATATATTAGTATTTAATATAGGTACATGCATTTATATAATACACATTGGAAATTTACATTAAATAAATACTTACATATCAGCACGTATATATTGTATTTCCTTTTTTGTCATTTTTCAGCTTTGGACATCATTTACCAAAAGGACATATATTGGTTATATAAAATACACTTTAATACTTTAGTTTTTTTTTTTTTTTACCTTGGTCCTGGATCCCAGAGTTTTCCCTGCTCCCAACACACCTGATCCAATCAAATCAGCTCATTAACAGCCCAGTATTGAGTTAAAGTGGGAGCGTTAAAGCAGGGAAGGCACTAAAATGTGTAGGGCCTCCAGGACCAGTGTTGAGTGCTTTAATAGACTTCACGTCCTCACAAGGTATGAAAACAACCACGTGTGTGTGTGTATCTGTGTGTTTGTGTGTATGGGCGTTTTCTTCCGAGCAGACCAATAGACATCCTAACAACCACAGCTCACTCTGACAAAGACAGGCCGTGCTGCACTGGCACCCAGAGTGGAAAATCATCTCTGACCAGCATTCAGCAAAGTTCAGGAATTGGAATTTCTGTTGGGAAATGCATGTTAATTTAAACCATCCTCGTTTTACTGGGTGACTGACATTAATTAGCCAACCTACAGCTAATTAATTACCTAATGGCTAATTGATGTCAGGATATAATGTTGGTGGTTTTCTCTAGAGGTGAAAACTGACAATGAAAACGATCCTCCGTAAAAAGTCTGGAATTGTGATTCCCATAATAACCCTACTTTTTAAAGACAATTACAGTTATTCCTCATGCGCTTAACGAAGCTTCTATAGTGGAGGACTATAATTCCATGATGTACTCACTGACAATGTAAACAGAGCACATACAGCGCCACAGACATCCTTCCTAATGATTGCTTAATGTTTAACTAATGATACTAATATTTGAAGTTGCCGCTGCAGCTTCTCCAGTGCATGGTGGAACTCCCACAGTGCCAGGGGTTCGACAGCAGCAACAACGGCGCTTCCCCTGCAACCATCCATGCTCATGCACTTCAAGAGGGAGCACATTTGAGATCCAGTTCAGGTCAGTCATCATTGGCGCTCAAGCCAGCGTTCCCTGCCTCTCATTGACGCTGACGTGCGCGCCAATGATGACTGACCTGAACTGCACTGGACCTGAAATGCACCTCTCTCATGAGCACGACTGGTTGCAGCAGGGATATCGGCGAGCCCAATGTGTGTGATGAACCGTTTCCCATCTACACTGCACTTGACCCACAGCCTGCCTTGAGCCTCCTTGCCAGCACCGTCCCAACCCTGCAGTGCTGCCCTGACTTATGAAAGGCCATGGTCCTGCTGTAAGTAGTGCTCTGTTATTAAACACAGGCCAGTAAAAGCACATGTACACTCACAGGGGAGGTTACCACGTACCACAGGATTCACCCTCACCGTGACCAACCCCCTAACACAAGACACCCTCCAGACGGAACAACACCATGAACACATACACATACCTTTAAACTAGCAAACAGCGACAGCAATAAACAACATGAATAGTCCCATTGTTGGACAGCCATGCTTTCCAAGCTTCATAGAGGCAGCGCCAGCTAGTAGTAGGTCGCTTCACTAGTATATCTTGCATCTGATTTTGAGAGACAAAATCATGAAGGTCTAACCTGTTTATTATTGATTTTATACACAGTATATTTGTGAAGAAAGAGAATATGGTGTTATAGACTTTCCCTGAATAATGGAAAACTAAACCGTATCCCTGTAAAAGGCAGCAGAGAGAGGGGGAGGAGAGAGACAGAGAGAGAGAGCAGTTAAATAGCCATTCTCTTCTGGCTAGTGGCTAGTGGCTAATGTGATTGACTGTGAGGGAGGGAGCTTCTTAAGCAGGAAAGCAGAGGGAGAGAGAGAAAGAGAGGGCAGCACAGACTGACTCACAAATGGATTCTAGTTCTCTTGGGACGACCGGTTCTCTCTCTCTCCCTCGCTCCCTCTCTCCCTACCTATTGCGACTGGAGAACTGACAGCAGATCTCAGTTCGGGCCATCGTTTGTCTGGCTACGGCTCTACGGCTACAGATCTAAGAGGGAACTTGTTTGACGGCTGAGTGTTTACTGGAGATTCCTCCGGCTGTTTTTGCCTCAGACTATAGGCTATCTTCTCTTCAGACTTCAGACGGCTTCGCCTCAAACTTAAGGCTATTTATACCTTTCTTTACCTCCGATTACATGATGTTATTGCCTTTCTTTACCTCCGATTCCAGGCTATTGAAACCTTAAGGGTGATTTTACCTCAGACTTTATGCTGTTGCTTTTGTTACTTTAGGACGATTTTAATTCAGACCTCAGACTGTTTTTACCTCAAACTTCAGGCTACTGTTTTCTCAGACGTCGGGTTGATGTTACCTCAAAGTTTCAGCTGTTTTACATCAGACTTTAGGATTTCAGCACCTTGTAACCTTAGATTATCTTTACTTCAGATTTTGGGCTATTTTTACCTCAGACTTCAGACTATTTCATGCTCACATTTCAGGCTCATGACTTTAGCCTGTTTTACTTAAGGCTACTTCCGATTTTATCTCTGACTTCAGGATGTTTTTTTCTTTTGCCAGATTTGACTATTTTACAATTTCAGACTGCTGTTATAATATCCTGTCATTTTTTCTGACTTCCTGTCATTTCTACTAAGCTAGCGTTAGCCTGTTCCCTCAGGCGCATTATCTCAGATTTCAGGCTATTTTTACCTCAGACTTGTTCTTTTATCTCAGATTTCAGACTATAATTTTTCTCAAATCTCAGACTTACATTACTTGAGACTGTGGACTAGCTTTGCCTCAAACTTTGTACTTCAGATTTTAGGCTATCATTTGCTTTAGCCTGTGTTTAAGGCTACTTTGCCTCAGATTTTAAGCTATTCTCCAGACTTTAAGGTTTTTTTTAAATTAGAATTTAGGCTGGTTTTAGTGTTTACTGTTTTACTTTCCTGCCATTTCCTCATGGCTTATAGCTAGCTTTCGCTCACTAACCTCCAAATATCTTTACCTCAGACTTTAGGCCTTTTTTGGTTAAACTGTAGACTGGTTTTACCTCAGACTTCAGGTTGTTTTTGTCAGAATTCGGGTTTACTACAGGTTTCAGACTGTTGGTTTAATTTGCTGTCATTTCCTCAGACTTGACTTGCGTTGACTAGCGTTAGCTTGTTATCTCCAACTATCTTTACCTACTTTTTGTCAGGTTTTAGACTATTACATCGGATTTCAGGCTGTTTTACCACAGATTTCAGACTACCGTCATCATTTGCTATCTTCTAGTCAGACTTCAGGCTAGCATTAGCTTGTTGCCTCAGACTATCTTTACCCTCAGACCTCGTGCTGACTCTCTCGGCAAGGAACAAAAAGATGCAGGAATGAACTTCAGATTTGAAACAGCTGCATGGAGTTCTGACATTTCGCCACAAATATCCTCGAATGAACTCTGGAGCTCATTATTCAGCACGGTAAGCTATCCCTCTATCTCTCTCTCTTTCTCTTTACCAGATGAAATACGTTACGTAAATCATTGCTAAATAAGCCTTATGACTTCAGGATTGTAACTTGAATGCGTTTATCATGTAGTCTATACCGTATATTATATATGGTAGTGGTAAATGTGAGATCTGCCGAGAGTGCACTGCCAGTCCTTCGTTACAGGCGTTTCCCCCTTAACTCACCACTAGGGGTGTAAATCTCTGACCTCAGAAATGATTTGATTGACTGATTACAATTCTTTAGAGAATGAATTAGTACACCATGAAATCGTAAATTTAACTGTGATTCAGTTGGATTTTATTGTTTTGGTAATGTTAAAAAATGTATGCTTTAGTGGAATATGAACAAGAAAAAAATACTTTTATTTATCCAGAAAATGAACAGATACTTTACATGAGATAATTTACAGCTTTTAATATATTTTAATATATATATATATATATATATATATATACACACACATACAACTAACCAACTATGATGAGGAAGTATATTAAAACCTGTAAATTGTGATTCAACTGTATTGTGTTTGCAATGATTCTATTCAATTCTAATAAGAGTAAAGTATCTGTTCATTTTCTGAATAAATAAAAGTGTTTTTTTAATATGTGTGTGTGTGTGTGTCTATAAAACATTATATTTATTTATTTATTTATTTATTTATTTTAATTTATTATTATTTTTTATGTATAATATAACCCAATAGAATTGTTAGGATTAAACCCTGATGGTTACATACGATTAGTTTTCTGTGGAACATCATTATATCCCATTAAAAACCATCAAAGCATTAGAATCTTTTACACAGTGATATCAAACCATCAGGAAAACTCTAAATATCATTACTGATATTGGACACCACCAGGAAACCAAAGGAAACTTGTAATGGTTTTCCACAGTGGGTAATTTGGGGGCTTTTCCCCTAAATTCAGGCATAATTAAGTTGGCAAGATGGATAAAGTAATTCAGAGTGGTTTGGTGTTAAATGCTGTCTTCTAGAGAAACTTACAAGGCAAGAACGTTCACAGTGGTGGTGAATGGAACCAGACGTCCACCTCTAAAAACTCCCACACAGAAAGTAATTACACAAAACGATTATGAATATGCTGCTTTATGTCTAAGGTGTGGCTTTTTGTCATAGTTTTAAGGCTAATACATATATTTTTAAAATTCATTCATGGCGTAGGAATACACGCCAGGCGTTATACAGCAAAGTAGTCCCCAAAGAAGGTATGTTTTTACATGCAACAACATTACATATGAAAACCCAAAAGACACGTGCATGTTTGCTGGTGGTCTCGCCACGTCAGACCACTCTATATGACTTTGTTTGCATTTCAGCAATTGAATTATGCAGGCATTTTCAGGCCTGCCTGTCTGAGCTCTGTGATATACTGACCAAACACTCATATTGAACTATTTACTGAGTCTCGGAAAACAGATGCGTGTGTTTTTAATTTCACGAAGCGTCTTTATGATTCAATTCACATGCTCAAGCTTTCACCCCTTTCTCAATGAGGACAATCCTCAGCAAAGACACGCATCATCTGAACCACTTCACATAATGAAGGGGGCTTTGACAGGCCAGACTGGCGCATTTTTACTTTTACGAGCGGGCTGCCAACAGCTTGACACTAAAGCTGTGCTCTGTACGAATAATTCAAGCTCGCACATGCACAGAAAGAGAACAGACCGGCTTCTAGTTAGTCATTTAGGCTATTCTAACACACCCAAGCTAGACGTCAAGGGCTCTTTGGATTGTTTTATCTGCAAAAATTCATAAATTAATTGTGTGTTTTAATCGTGAGTCAAACAATATGACACATTGCAAGCTTCTATGCAGAGAAAATGGACCAATGGACCAAGAGTCCAATATATGCTAAAGGAAAACATTTATTACAGTCATTTTTTCCCTATATTTAGTATATAATACCAGAAACACATTTAGTCTTTCATTTAAAAATAGGACTTGACATGAAACATTGAATCTAAGGTCAAAGCAAGTCATGTCTCCTTCAATTTGAGGCTACTTACATCTAAATTGCTCTTTTTATACATGGTCCCTCAACAGATCATAAGCCATAAAACAATTGGCTGCTCAGCTGGTTTTTGGGCAGCTGTGTGCTACTGCAATTTTAGTTCCTGCACGAGAGCTAACAGTTTATTCTGGAGTTTATTTTAGATGAGGCCCTTCGCATCTGGAGTCTGTTGCTGTTTCTGAACATCAGGGCCAAAGAAGAGTCATTGCCAGTAAAGCCAGCCACCATGAGGCTGAAAAATCAGAAGAGATCAATAAGAGACAGTGCCGTAACATTAGGCGTGCCAGAATCAATTGTTTCCGACATTGTTAAGGAGCAGGAATGCGTCGGAGAGCTTAGCGATAACCTGGAAACAGCAAACCAGAAAAACAGTGGATGACCCAGGAATGAACTCTGTGGGTTTTACCATAAAATTCAAACCACTGGTAGGCCTCAAAAACAGAGCAGGCCACGGTTCATGAAGATGTAGACCTACATAAAACAGCCTGTAGAACGCTGCCATTATGGAGCTGTATGGAGTGTCGGAACAAATCCGTATCTCTGAAATGGTAACTTTATGAGATATAGGAAAAAGCTTTATTAGCATTAACGTTAATAAGACTGTGCAAATGTCAGAGACCAGCCTTCAGTTATTTATTGTCCAGGGAAATCAGCCAAGTTATTCTTCATTCAGGAGATATCTGTGAGAAGAAGTGGTGAACGAAGTACACAAACCATGTACCTGAGTTAAAGTTGATCCCCCAAGGTAAAATCCTCTTCCAGTGTCAGTAGAGGTTCCTCCCTTTAGACCTCCACTGGAGTAACAGTACTAAAGTATGTACCTTCAAATGTACTTAAGTATGGAGAGTAACAGGAGCATGATTTATTATGGCTCTAATGTCCTATTATCATTTCTGGAACAAGACTCTTAATCAGCTCAGTGTAGGTGAAGAGACTCTAGTGTCTCTCAGTCCACCAGTCTTTAATAGAAGCTCATTAATCAGTCTGACACTGACGTCTATTACAATCATCATCAGCACAGAACACTGAAGGAGAACAGGTTCCATTAGCTAGAACCAAGCTCTGTCCAACAGGTCAAAACAAGCTCAAAGCAAAGTGAGCGCTGTGCCCTGATTGGTGGGCTCGCTTCACACTTCTTTCATTTGGACATGTTACATTTTTATGCACACGTAATCCAAAAGGAAGGACAGATTTGGCCATAATGTAGCGGAGTAAAGAGTAAGATATTAGACTTTGAAGTGTAATGGAGTTAAAGTAAAAAGATCGCAACCGCATTTGCTTCCTTACTGCCCCACACTGATGGGAGGATTAGATACTATGTAGTACAGAAAATGTGAAAAAATTACATTTCAGAACTTTAAGTCAACAAATATAAAAGCTGTATAACAAGATGACCACCAAAACTGTCTCTGTTATTCTTATGGCTATGTTGCCTAGATATTAATAACCGAATGAGTATTTCAGGCTTTTGCATGATAACGTATGTCAGTGTTAAAAGTAATTTTAGAGTTTTTCTATTGTTTCATTACTCTTGAAATCTTTACACAATGTAAAGGACAGCTGGTATTTTCAACTGGCATTAAATAAAATATGTAACACTGTCAGCAGGGATATATAACATTATATAATGTAAATTAATATCTAGATTAAGAAAAGTAACTCAATAAAATAACCCCAGAATATACCTCTGTAAGTCTCTGACGTCTTAGAATAAAGATGATATAGATCATAGAACATTTGCAAACAAGCAAAAACCGTCTCGCAATGTGGGACAGACTGAATGCTTGGAATGGGTGGGTGCGTCCCTCCTTCACTGGGTCACAGCCTGTGTCTGTCAGCTTTGTTACTCTGAGCTACTGAAGCACACTCAGATTCAGATGACTTCACAGGCATGAATGCAACTGAGGGACAAGTTCAGTCAGAAAAGATAATGTTGCAAGCAAAGAATCGTGCAACAGCATGCAACAAACTACCTTTTATTAGCTGTTAGCCATGTTAGCATGTTTGGTCAAACTACAGATACAGAGTATATAGAATGTTTTACAGATTGCTCAGTGCGAATAGTCATAATTAGGGATGCACCGAAATGAAAACTTTTGGCCAAAGCCAAAACCGAACAAAATGAAACATCTGGCAAAAGGCCGAATACCGAATACCAAAGACACTTTTTTTCACAGTCTTTTAATAATTTTGCCAGTTTTTGTACCAATGCGAAATTAAATATGCTAAATGTATTTTTGTCTTGGTTTTCAAAAAAAAAAAAAACATTTACTAAACTGCAGTTTAAACACATTTACTGAACCCTGAACATCTAAACATCCCAGCAGACACACCAACACAGCACAATATGACTGAAATATATTAGTATTAATTAAAGTATAAATTATTCGGCCTTTTCACTTATTGAAAGTGGGGGGTTTTTTTGCCATTTTCGGCCGAATAATTTCAGTTGCCGGACATTTGGTGCATCCCTAGTCATAATAATATAGACGATAACACAATAATAACAATATAAGAAAAACAAGTATCTTCAAAAAGGCAACTTTACAGGAGAGGGCAAAAACCTACTTTAATGTTAGTCAATGGAACCAGACGTCTTTCCTAGCACTTTTGGACCATTTCTATAGGTCCATTCATCATGGAATTTTCAGGCATTGTAAACAGCAGCTGCTGTGTTCAAATGATACATAAAAGTAAAAATCAACAAAAATGGAGATACGTGTTTTTCACTGGACAGTGATGATATATATCATCATGATATACATCAACATATTTATATATATATATGTATATATATATATATATATATATATATATATATAAATATGTTGATGAAGCTGTTAATGAACTGTACTGTTTCATGAAAAATGGGTATTGCAATTATTAAAGGAGCATTTGAATGCTTTTTAGGTTAAACATTCCAAAATGAACTCAAATAACGTTCATAACATGTATCATGTTGCAGAGTTAGCTACTGAAGCTAGCAGGCTAATCACCTAGCTCTGGCCAGTCCTGCCTCTTAATACCACTTACCATACCTCCACTGAACATCAGGGCCAAAGAAGAGTCAATGCCAGTAAACCAGCCTGAAAAATCAGTATAGATCAATAAGACACAGAGCCAAAACATTAGACATTCCACAATCAGTCCTACGTTGTTGAGGAGCAAGAATGCGTCTGAAAGCTTAGNTCTTCCCAATCTATGGATCCCGTCACTCACACCCCGCAGGTATTTATAGACCCATCATCCTCATGCAGTGCCATCTGCAGGTGCCTGAAGGGACTACCACCTTAAACACGCAAGGTGTCTGGTGAGCTTATCTAGATATACTTTTTAAATCACAAAACAGAACATTAAAAATGGTTTGTTTTTGCAAGATAATTCAACCTCTGTTGGCTGATTGCTTAGATCTCTTATTTTGGAATAAGACATAAACAGATCGATAGGTCCCTTAACTCATTGATAGCTGCTTTAGATGAATATGAGAACTGTCAGAACGTTGTATTGCACACAGACTTGATGGTTCCCTGAACGCCCGAGTGTGGACGTATGACCTTTCATGGTTTTGTGAAAATCCTGCAGGGACGTCGATCACGTTGGCGATGTCCAGTCCGCCCTGGCCAGGTGAACAGCGGTTGTAACCTTTTGACGCTGTACAGTAGAGATGTGTGTAGGAGCGAGAGCTGACATTTCAAACATAGATCGCTTTGCCTCCCACATCCAAAGCCACGGAGCGTGAGTATTATCTCATCCATCTCGGAGCCCATCTTTCGTGACCTTTCAGAGCACAACAGCCCATTGGAGCTCGGCCTCTTCCGGCAGAGAGCTTTGTGATATTCTAAATAGGGAAGGCATGTAGCTCTGGAGTACCGTTTGCTGTGGTGGTTTTTTTAGGTCACTTCGAAGTGCTTTGCTTTTTCCTCCTTAGAGTGCATTTATTCCTTCCTTCATTGATTACCTTTATTTAACCTGAGAGCTAATAGAGAACACTGTCTATTACACAATATGTTTTGTCACGGACACGCCTAATAATAAGGCCTCAGATCATTTTGATGGAATGGATCATTGTAGAGACAGTGGTGGAGGTGATGGGAACCAGGGGTCTCCATGTCTACAACACACATATATAGACATTTTATTTACTATCTAAACCACCAGTGAACCTACACGTGTCTTCTGAGCGTTACATGGAATGTTGATGATGATGAAATAGTAGTAAATCTAACAACCAATATGGAAAAATAGGTTTCTTTGGAACCTTAATACATCCTGTGTGTATCTCTCCTTCCTGAAGAACATACATTTTACACCAAAACCTGAACATAAAACCATTTCATGTAATAACTTTCTGTGAGGGAGCTTTTAGAGGTGGACGTCTGGTTCCATTCACCACCACTATTAACACTTCTGACCAAGTTTTCTCTAAACTGGAGCATTTCACACCAAACCACTCTGAATGACTTTGTTTATACAATACCTGTCAATCGTTTAGACACGGCTCCTCATAGCAGGTTCTCCTTCTGTTTATCTTAGAACAAGGTTTATTTCTAAGCAGGTTTGGAGCAATTTTATTGGTCTGTCCATCATGAATATTCACTAGACTGAAAGGAGAACTAGAGCTTTTACACTGTGTAGAAAAAGAGATCAAAGTTTTTACACCACTAAATATATATTAGAGGTGGAGATATGGAGAAATATCATACTGTGGTATATCAGGGTATGTACTGGTTCAGACTCTCATCAGTTGGAGCTGTTAAGTGTAAGACTGTAGAGTCTTTAAGACCACCAATTCACATCCGTTTAGATGGGTGTGTCTAACCTTTTGACTGGTAGTGTAAATCCAGTCCGTTTGTTTCAGTGTATAGTATACAGTCCTGTGAGAAAATAGGACCCATTATGCTCATTTTCAATGTTCACTCTGTTTTGATTGGTCAACCACCAGAGCGGCATCCTGCTACAAGTTCCACCCCCCCACACCACTGTGGGTGTTCTCACAATGGCACCGGTTCTGCTATATCAGTTTGAGCTAGAATGTGATCCTGAAAGTGATATGTCCGATGAGGACAGTGTTGGTGGTCTGCCAGGTCTTCCGGGTGGTTGTTAAGAGTTCCATTTTCTCTGTACTTTCTCCTGCCTTATGAAAGTGGATTAGCTTATATCAAATTGTGTGATAAAATCTCATTAGTTTTGTTGTTCTCTCTTCAACCGAGGTTGACCAGAGGAGGATGGGTTCCTCCCTTGAGCCTGGGTTCCTCTCGAGGTTTCTTCAGCTTACTCCTAGGGAGTATTTCCTTACCACTGTTGCATTTGGCTTGCTCATAGGGGGATTGCCATTGCCCAGATGCCAGTTTATATATATATATATATATAATTTTTTTTTTACTTATTGATTGATTTTGCACAGTATTGCACAGTATTGTACCCCTTTGAATCAATGCATTTATTTATTTCAGTGTCCAATACATGTTTCATGTGTGATAGTACCCGCGTGGCATTCTGTCGAAACACCTCAGCGCTCCTCCTCCTTTCTTCAAGATTCAGACTGTTTGTCGAACACACAATCGGGCCTTTGTGAGGCCACTGCGAGGGTGGCCCAGGAATTTTCCAGTGGAGGATAGCAACAATAATACAGGACATTTTCTACAGCATGAAAAAACATATCACTCGTCATGAGTTAGAAATTCGGCTCCTTTTGTTCCTTCTGTTTTCTCTGCCTTTCTCTGGCATGGACATGTCTAATCGATCATTCAGGCCTGTTCATGTGTTTTGGATCGAGTGTGACAAATTGTGCAGTTACAGTTTGTGTTTGTTCCCGCGGGGCGAATGTTTTTGAGTTAGTGATAAAATTATACTCCCGAAGAAAGAGAAAATGCTTGCGTTCCATTCAGTTGCCTCAGCCCTTAAAATAGGCTTCTGGGAACACATTTGTCCAGTAGCTGTCCGCACTGCTCACTGTCCGAGCCTTTCCAAACAAGCACAGTGTTATTCCGCTCAGCAAATTCAAACGGCGAGTCTGGGGTGAACATCTGCGGCCGCGCGCTCCGACTGGACACATCTGCTGTTTAATCTCCACCCAAGTCCTTCATGCACTTCATGACTGTTCAGCAAACAAGAAAATTCATATCAAGGCACACATAATTGCATTCCAAGTTCAAGCATGCCATCTTCTGAGATTATTCCCAGCCCTCTTCTCCAGGCTTTGAAGTGAAAAAATAAAAGATATGTACCTATGAGACTTCATCCTTATGATAGCCAACTAAATAATAAACTACTCAGGGCAGAGAATAAACTATATATCTAAACATCATGGGTTTAGCTTGATGCAGTGAACTAAATATTGTTCCAATGACGAATAAAAGACTGATATACAGTACCAGTTAAAAGTTTAGACACACTCCTCTAAATGGATGTAGTTGGTGATCTTCAAGACTCACACTTAACAGCTCCACCTGATGAGAGTCTGAACCAGTACATACCCTGATATACCACATATCCTCTTGATGTACCACAGTATGATATTTCTCCATATCTCCACCTCTAATATATATTTAGTGGTGTAAAACTTTGATCTCTTTTTCTGCACAGTGTAAAAGCTCTAGTTATCCTTTCAGTTTAGTGAATATTCATGAGGGACCGACCAATAGAATTGCTCCAAACCTGCTTAGAAATAAACCTTGTTCTATCAGCTCCACTGCAGGTTAGAAAAGCTGCTTCATCCTCCTGTAGAGGTCCATTCTGGAGGGTTTTAAGGTGGACTGTATAATTCCATGAATGCTATTTTATAGTTTGATGTTTCAGTGCGGGTAGTATTTTTTGATAAGGAGATTTAGGCTAGCAAAATATCCTGCCTTGAGGCTTTATGCATGGAGTTACCCTTAAATGCTCTATGTTAAGACATTATGATAAGGTAGCACGGCTTGACTTAGGCTAGAGATGGAGGTCACATTAATGTTCAGACACAAAGAATTGGTCAGTTGGGCCAGATTTGGTGGATGTCTTTCCTGGCACAATTCCGAGGAGAACTCCCTGTAGACTGGGATTTTAGCCACTGACGGTAGACCCGTATGACCGTCTGCTTCCATACACCTGCAGATTCAGCTACTTCCTTCACACTATGGTCTTTGGCACGCCCAAATGCAGTCACTCCTTTTAGCCAATCATTAACATCTGCTTTGGAGCCACTTTCCACACATGGAACGAGACATTCCCTGCACTGTAGCACCTCTTCCCAATCTATGGATCCCGTCCTTCACACCCCGCAGGTATTTATAGCCCCATCGTCCTCGTGCAGCGCCATCTGCAGGAGCCTGAAGTTACTAGCCATACTACCCATAGTGCTAATTCCTAAGGACGTGCATAACCAACGTCCTCAGGCAACCATCATGTGTGTGCAAACACGTAGTTAACAGCAAGTATATCTCTAAGCGTCAAATTGTTGTGCAGCAGCATTAGTTTGCCTGCAGCCTTGTTAGCATTATGACTTTTTAACAAAAATATGGTGATATATGGTAGAACAGTGTACACAAAACAAAATGTAATAGGTTCGGAAAATATGTAATCAGCACAGGGCGCAATAGAGGCGATATTCCGAAGACCTCGTATATTCTTGCCATATAGAAATCCAGTTCCAAACAGGGTCGTAACATGGACTACAGAGTGGTGCATGTCTTCCGTGGTCCAGCGGCACTCAAAGAATGCCTTTCAGCCAATCACATGCACCGTCAGAACTGACAGTACAATAATACGTCTGCAGTTCAAGGGGTTAAGTTGCTCTGGCTCCCCTTCCAACTTATGCATCCAGACATAACCCACAGGGGTGGGCCGCTCTGGGTGATAAACTCTAGAATTCTGCCTGGCTTTGGGAAAGCTTACTATCTCTTCTCTCTCTTTCCCCGCAGGGCATGAGCAGCCTCCAGGGAGCATCTGAGCTGCAGCTGGTGGGGCTGCTGGAGCTGGGGAGCTGTTGTCAGGCTGGCTGTGGTGGGGCGGGTTCCTGGCACCGTGATTTGGTGGACAAACAGAAATAAAAATCACATTGCCAGGGATTTCCACCCCTTCACTGCCCTCCAGGTGCACCACCTGCACACAGGCACAGCCTTCTGGCGTGACGCATCACCTGATATCTTGTAGCTGTAGACAGGAGCAAGGGATCTGCCGGTGAAAGATGTGACTGGGTTCACATTGCTGTACATACAGTGTAATGCTTAACATGCCTGGGACTTACGGAGATACTGCTGATATTAGCTATACAGCACTAGATGTCTGAGATGCCTTTGATGCTGGGCAAGTTTTTGCGCGTTTAGAGCTCTAAATTAAAGAGCGTCCCCTCCTTGTTTGCGCAACCTCTCAGGCATCCAGTTCTTTTGAGCGCAGCCCCCTTGGTATGTTTTTCGAACTCAATAGCACAAACAGTGAATCACGTCTTTGGAAATATCATGTATCCTCAGGAATGAATAGATAATGTTTTACTGGAATAGCAAGCAGAGGGAACGTGTAGCAGGCAGATCTCTCTTAAACTCCTTAGGCACTTTATTGCATACATGGCTTTCAGTGGGCTTGTCATTAGCATGCTAACTATGGAAACCACAGTTCTAATTCATAAACTGGCTGCTGCAGGATACGTTCATTCATAGCATCTTCATACCGCAGTCTCCATCATAAGCCACCACATGTGCGTTTTACTGCCACTCCAGACCAAACGTCCTACAGATCGTCACTTGCTCAAGGCACAGAGCTTAGCTAATTGGTGAGCATTGGTCCCTTTAATATACTGTTCACAGTGGCTAAGTTCAGCGTCTGCAGTGAATGAGTTGACTGGATATTAAAAAGCTTCGTACTGGATCTACTCTGGAGCTGTGGTAGACACCTGTGAGGTCTGCCGGGCTGGCACAGATGTATGAGGGTTTGGCAAAGTGTACACTAAGCTACTTATAAAGGATGACTGAATGCTTTTAAAATGTCAAACCAGTTATGGCGTGCTAGTTTCCCGTTGGCTCTCCCTAAAGAGCAGGTTTGGCTTCGAACAATAGCACTGACTTAAGTGCCATCTCAGTTCGCCCACTGACCTGGGTTGGGCAACAAGTCAAGCCTCCATTAACAACGATTGGCAACACCATTTGGGGAGCTACTGTTTCACATTTAAGTGCCCCAAACACTTCTTGTACCATGTGTTAGGTGTTTGCATTATCCCAATTTTTGCATTATCCCGAGTCAAAAAGGAAATAAAATGAACATTCATCTTTCAGAATTAAGCAAATGGCATTAGTAGTGGCTGCTAGCTTCCTTTCAGTCTTAGCTACATTAGCATACTTGGTCAAGCTATTCCTGAATTTTGATTCCTCCAGTCACATGTGCTCGATCTAGCTACAGCCTAGACCAAGCCCCAATTCCAATGCAAGAAGTTTTTTTTTGGTTGGAGTTAGCTGGCTAGCTAATGAGCTAGCTAGTTACATAAAGTTTAGTAGTAGGGAGTGATATGCAGGCTCATCTGGTACACTGGTTGAAATTCTTTTTACTCTGCAAAAATGAGATCTTGGCAAGTAAAATGATCTCATATCTAGTTGATATATCTAAACTTCTAATTTTCAGATTGTTGTAAGCTCATTTTAAGATTATTGTACTTATGTCCATTTTTTACTGGTTTTAAGTGACTTTTGTAAGCCATTATTGTTCATTAAAACCATGATTCAAGCTAATTTCTTAAAATAAGCAAAAAGATCTGCCAATATAGTGCAAAAAAATGGACTTACTTAAAATACAAAGTAAAAAATATTTAAAATAAGATAAATAATCTAATAGCAATCTCAAAATGAGAATTTAAAGATATATATACTAGCTAATACTAGATAATACTTTTTTTTTGCGGTGCAAAGTTTAGTTTGTCATTTCGTTATAGTGGTGCGCAATTATATGCAGATTATGTGACATGCAAAACACGCTGATGCCTTCAACTCTTGTGTAGTGAGTTACAGCCTGAGGTCAGTTAGTCCGGTTTATTGTCAAAGGAGCGACGTCAGATTGGAATTAGCCTAAAGCGGGGGGCGGAGAGAGTGGAAGGAAAGCCGTTAGCTATTAGCCTTGCTTGGAGACTAAGGGTACTAGATTAACGCCTGAGTGTAAAGACCACCAGACACTACTGGTTTCAGTAAAGGTATGCACACCTCGAGCATGGTTTCCCAGCGCATCGCAGCGTGCCATTCAGCATTTTACAATAACTAGATTAGATTAAAGCCATATTAAGACCACATATAGACAGCCGCAGTAGATCACTGCGGCTTGAAACGTGCAGACTGAAAGGCAGCTAGTGTTTTAGATGAACAGATAGATGCTAATGGTCTGTTACCTCCGCTAACGTTACTAGCCGAGCCTCTTTCACCTCGTATCTTTCCACTGGAAAACAACCAGTTAGCGTGACGAGTGGTGAGGACCACTTAATTTAATCAGTTTTATATGAGTGAAAATCACATTGAGTCTAGCTATTATCAGCTTTTCCTGGCATCATTCTATAGCAGCACTTTGCTATGCGACGCTACACGGTGCTTCTTGTGTGCAGAGGCCTTAGGAGACACACATATGAGGCAAATGACTTTCGGACTTAAAACAACATTCACCAGGTTTTACCATTCGCCAGGGTTTGACACAAACTCTGCATCATGGTACATATAACTTCTTTATATATTCATATTTTAGAATGACTTCAGTTGTTAAAAACAATTTCTTATTAAAAGTGAAAGAAGATCAATAATAATATGCCATCACTAATCTACTGGAAAGGTTTCCTTAACCCTCCAATAATATTAGAAATAATAATTCATAAATAATATTCATAAATATACTATACCCTGATATATACTGAAACTGTCAGTAATCTTAATTTTACCATGATACACATTTTTGCCAACACCGCCCACTACTAAGTTTTATTGAGGAAACTTTTTTCTAATTTTAGCTAAAAGTTTGTTACTGAGCCAACATATTGGTTGTATTCAAAATGGGATACTACATACTACTTGAGTACTAAATCTACCTAAAAGTAGTATGTAGTATGTGACCTGAAGATCTGTAGTGTACTGGAGATTCCCGGATGGTGTTCTACTCCAGTCAGAGGTTCTAGTATACAGGGGGAGCTATCTTCATGGTGTACTGCATCCCATCATGCACTGCAGCCTCCCCAGAGAAAATGGCGCCGGGTAACCCTGGGGAGCAAAACGCAACCAACTCCGAGTATAAATGCGAGTGTAGTTTGTGGGTGGTGTGGGTGTAGTGATTGTAGTGGGGTGTGTGTTCATCAGAATGAGCCTCAGAAAGTTAAAATATTCAGGTCTGAAGATTAATAAAAGATGAACTCGCTTTAGAGGATCAGTTTTAGAGTGAATTAGCCGAGGGGAGCTAACAGCTAGGCTAAACGTATTTCAGGTGAAGTGAGCAGCGTTAGCAGCAGCTAGCTCTAAACAGTGGATACAGTAATAACAGCTCTGAGGTAAATGTGAGGTAACTGGTCATGTGACTGTATTAGTATACTACACTGGAGGTCAGAACTTGTTATTGTCCGTATACTACACACAGGGGGCGTATACAGTGTGCAGTACATACTCCTGTAGTATACAGTGTGCAGTATAGTAGTGTGCCATTTTGAATACAGCCAAAGCGAACAACTAGGGGTACAAATACACAGAGAACAAACTAGAAACACCTGGGGCTAATGAGATGGTGGGGATACAGATTACACACATGTGGGGGGCAAAAGGGGCAGAGCAAAGCAGGAGGTGGAAAACCAAAATGGCAGGAGAGCACATGGAGAAAGGTAAAATGGAGGATAGCAAAAATAGACAGGACTAAAAGAAGACAGGATGTGACACTAGCTAACATAACGGTAGGAAAACTAGCTAACCCTAACATATAGTTTATACCAGCTAATATGATTGTAGACATAGATAACTCTTATTAGGTGATACTTACGCTTTAACCCTTTACAGTTACAGCTGCCTGAAAGGGTCTTTTTCCTCCCAACATGCAACTCATCGCCCGCCTGTAGGACTGCAGATGCTACCAGTCAGGGTTGCAGGGGGGTTTAGGACTAGCCTGTGATACCCAGCATTTAAGAAGAGTTGCAGCTTAAACATGACGTGTCCAGAGGGCCTCCGGTGCCTGCTGAGCTGGTATCAGTGTGTCCACAGAAAGCTGGCTCAGCTCAGCAGGAACAGGAGTCCGGTCTGTACCTCCACAGCCACCATCCGGCCTTTACCACCACAGGTACCAATGCCTTGTAGGAACCAGTTGGGTTCCTTCAGAAGTGGAAACAAATGTGTTTGTAAATGAGCTGCAAATGAGTGTGAATAAACTTTTTAAAGTCCAGCAATTTTAAAACTTTCTACATAATTCAGTCATTAAAGAGACAGTGGTGGAGATGGGAACCAGCACTACAACACACATATAGACATTTTAGGTACTGCCCACACTGCCAGTGTAGGTCGTATGTTCTGGGTCATGTTAGCAATGTTAAGACAAAGTTAATGTTGATGTTAGCATTAGCTAACCCAAACCCTGCTAGTAAATTACTCTAATAAGACGTTATAAACAAGCCATTTTCATGGCTATGATTAGCCAATTTTGCTATCCATTGTGCTCTGGTTACTGACATCAAGTTCAAAGCTGGTGCAGACTAACCTCACTACCAACCACATGCTCCATCGAGGTGGAAGCTGAGGCCAGTGAAGCTGGTGACTGAAGGATATTCAAACATAGCATGAATTTTAGGCAACAGCTCTTTGTTTTTGAACAGCCACCTTCACACAAACCTTAGTCAAGACTAAACGAAGGCCCAGGCCCACACAGCATGCATGAATGGGAAGGTTGTGTGATCTGCTGGTGAAGTGCACTACCCTCAGTGTTCTGTTTCCAAAAATGAGATTTACAGTTTCTTCTCCCCTGTGGTAGAATTTTTGGGTGGAGACAAGTGCAACTGTTTCCAATACCCCACCCAGTTCATACACCAGTGTTCAGAGGTATTAAACTCTTTAGACATCTGGTTCTCATCACCACCACTGTAAACATCCTGACCCGGTAAATTTCTCTAGAACAGAGCATTTCACACCAAACCACCATCTCAACCATTTAATCCATTTAAACCAGTTCCACTTTAAAGAACCTCCACTAAATCTAAAGTACTGTGCAGAAGTATGTCCTTCCACTGTGAGAACACTATGGGTATGAAGGGATGTGTAGCTCCTCACTGACAAAATGAGACATCAAACAAAGAAGCTGCTGGTGTTCTCAGAACAATGGACTGACCACCCCAGAGTCCAGACGTAAACATCACTCAAACCAACGAAACTGGTGGTGCAGCTACAGATTTCTCTGAGAAGCGGAATGTGTGAGTCTGGGAAAGAGTGGAAGCTTCAGTAATAGGAAAGGCTGGACACATTACATACTGAAGCGCTAGATACTACATTCATCGTCAAAAAATAGTTGTCAGATTGCAGTGCTGTTGGGAAGGAAGATAAAGGTTACCAGGATCAATAACTGATGATAAATTTAGACTGATATGATCAATATTTATTGAGCTACACATACAGAAGTCTGTCTCTCAGTATGGCGTCGGGCCGCCGTGTTTGCTAAACCAACATGTCTCGGCATGGAGTTGTAGAGGTTCCTAATGGTGTCCTGTGATAATCCATCCCATGCAGCTTCAATATCCTCACACAGTTCCTGCAGATGGTGCGGTAGGGGTGGAGGTGGAGTGACACCAGGCCTTCTGGACGTGTGATGCGGGGTAACAAACCGTTCATCTTGGCGCTGACCACGGTGCCTCCACGCACAGATTTGTTGGCCGTCTTCACCAAGACAGTCTGGCACGACACCATTGCGGTCTTTGGTGACGTTGACGTGGTGTTAAGGGCAGTTGTCGTGACAGTCTGCGTGCATGTAGTCCTGCGTGGTGCAGCCGTCTGCCAATGGTGCTGCACTAACAGGATGACTCATGGAGGGCATCACTGCTCGCTGAGTGTCTGCAGTCATGGCTGTTGGGTCAGTCAGGTGAAACTTGAATCATTCGCATGTCTCACAATGTCAAACCTACCCACCAAGATTCCTGCCGGTTGATTCCTTCTAGGTGCAGCTGTTTGTGCAGCTATTCGTTTGATGATGAGTGTGTATTGAATTGTTCAGGCTTCTGAGTAGTTTTCTATTTAATGGCTTTTGGTCTTGACTGGAAACCGGGACCTGTTAAAGTGTTTCTTCCCTAGAACTACATGTTAAAGCATTCTGGGAGTCGTATAAGACCTTCTCATTTTAACCACATCCACCATCCAGAGCCTGTACTGCCAGATCCACCATGCAGCAGTATTCAGCTCCACCCCTGAATATAAAACATATATGGCCTTGATGAAATATGAATGGTTTGGCCATTGGAGGGGAATGCTCGGGGTGCATTGAATTTCCTGCATACTAATGAAAGCTCTGTCCGTCTATTTATCTATTATATTCTACCACCTGCAGGGCCACTGTTCATACAGTCAGACCTAAGCTTTATGGATTCTGGGGTTTTCTTTATGAAAACAATCTTTACCTGATTCTATCTTATTACACCCATATCTTGTGCTTAACCCCAGAACTATAGAGTGCAGTGTTGAGAATGCAGTGGTGTGGAAATCATTTAGTCCTGATGTTTAATTGAAAATTGTGGAAAGAAAACATACAAATGTTGAAACTGAAAGTTTTTATTGTTTTTTTTATGTTCAATTTTGAATTTCAACAATGTATTTACTCATATTCAACTTAATGTGGTTTTGTTCTACTAATTAAAGTAGAAAAAGTTAGAATAGGTAGAATAGAATTACACTCTGTAGGGTGCACGGTAACCTGCACTTACAGACAGCAGTGTGGCTAGTCAGTTAACTGTGGAATGCACTCATCATTAAAGGAACAGCTGCACCCAGAAGGAGGTGTGGGATTACAGGTCTGTTGGGAAGGAAGATAAAGGTCACCAGGATCAATAACTGATGATTAAAAAATTAGACTGATATGATCAATATTTATTGAGCTACACATACAGAAGTCTGTCTCTCAGTATGGTGTCGGGCCGCCATGTTTGCTAACCCAACACGCCAGACGTCTCGGCATGGAGCTGTAGAGGTTCCTAATGGTGTCCTGTGATAATCCATCCCATGCAGCTTGAATATCCTCACACAGTTCCTGCAGACGGTGCGGTAGGGGTGGAGGTGGAGTGACACCAGGCCTTCTGGACGTGTGACAACAAACCGTTCATCTTGACGCTGACCACGGTGCCTCCACACACAGATTCGTTGGTCGTCTCCACCAAGACAAAAGCGGGACCCGTCACCGAAGATGACCCGCTGCCATTCTGAGTCACTCCATGACAGTCTGGCACGACGCCATTGCAGTCTTTGGTGACGGTGACGTGGTGTTAAGGGCAGTTGTCGTAACGGTCTGTGTGCATGTAGTCCTGTGTCGTAAAGGGGTCTGCCAATGGTGCTGGCATTAACAGGATGACTCATGGAGGGCATCACTGCTCCCTGAATGTTAGCAACTGTGGCTGTTGGGTCAGTCAGGTACAGAGATAAGACCCGTCCTTGTCACATGCATGTCTCACAATGTCAAACCTACCCACCAAGTTTCGTTCCTGTAGGGTGATTCCTTCTGGGTGCCGCTATTCTTTTGATGATGAGGGTATAAAATGATGCTGCTCTTTTCATTTTGACGTCACAGGGTTAAAATTAAGCGCCTGCGTTGGGACACCGAGGTCCCTGGTGTTACAGACAGTCAGGATGAATGATGGTGAGCTCCTTATTTTAGGGCACTTTGTCACCTCCATTTACCCAAGTGAAAAATGGCAGTCATCAGGTGCGCATAGATCTCCACTCATCAGACCATTTTCACTTGCAGAAGTCTAACTTTAGCTTTCATCCTTCATATCTGGATGACACCGTATTCCACAGAGTAAGATTTACAGCCGGATGCGGAAGAAAACCCAGAGTGGAGGTCTCACCTCGCCCCAATCGAGACTACGGGCTGCAATTTCAACACACCTCAATGTCAATTATTCAATTTCCAGATCATTTCCACACCTCGACGCAATGGTGGTCTGAAAGGAGGTGCAGATGTTCAAGAAGCTCTTCACTGAGAAAAGGAGTCACATACATCCAACAAAACAGCTGCTGGTGTTCTCAGAACAATGGACTGACCACCCCAGAGTCCAGAACCTCAACGGCAATGAATTTTGAGTAAATGGTGGACTTTCCCTTAAATAGGAGGGTGAAGAGGTGAGGTTCCTGAGATGAAAGCGATGTTCTATTCTGTGTCTGTGTTCTTTTATCCTCAGCTCAGGGACTGGCTGTGTGTGTGTGTGTGTGTGTGTGTGTGTGTGTGTGTGTGTGTGAAAACCAGCTGCACAATAAAGCAACAGAGCTGCATGAAAACCCCCCCGTACCAGGACTGGACGGACTCCCGGTCACAGTGCAGGGAATGCTGAATATGATGTATATATATTAAATGAATACATTCACATCTCGACTCGATCGTGCGCTCAGGCTTGGCAGTGAGTGTGTGGATGTGATGTATGTAATTCGTGTGGATAGAGTGTGAATGTGGAGTAAAGTGCCTGGAGATTAATCGTGTGTCCTGAACAGGAGTTTATGAACTGGTGATGACAGGACCGACACAGCTGTGCTGTGCGCCTGTCTGTCTGTCTGTCTGTCTGTCCATCTTTTTCATTGCTGGATGACGTTTTTAAACTTTACTGTATGCAAATCAAGAGAACAAGCCAAGACTACATCCACACAATCTCTCTCTCTCTCTCTCGCTCTGTCTGTCTCTCTCTGTCTCTTTCTTTCTCTCTCTCTGTCTCTCTCTCTCTTGTGAAACCGCTACTGGCTGCTAAATTTCCTTCGGGATCAATAAAGTATCTATCTATCTATCTATCTATCTATCT
>CM067489.1:32204853-32256301 GCA_034552555.1 Semaprochilodus insignis
ACACTTACTGAGTTACCGTACACCGACACGCTACTTACAGCACACGAACGCATTACACTTACTGAGTTACCGTACACCGACACACTACTTACAGCACACTAACGCATTACACTTACTGAGTTACCGTACACCAACACACTACTTACAGCACACTAACGCATTACACTTACTGAGTTACTGTACACCGACACGCTACTTACAGTACACTAACGCATTACACTTACTGAGTTACCGTACACCAACACACTACTTACAGCACACTAACGCATTACACTTACTGAGTTACTTTACACCACAGCTAACATAAACCATTTAATGAGTTAATTTGATGAATTGATTTCCCCCCTTTAGAAGGAGATCAATTATCACAAACGTGCTAATAAACAATTAAATAAATAAATAAATATGTTTAGTTTGTTTATTCTAACTCCACTTTTGCCTTTGACCTACATTTCATGTGTGATGAAGCACAAAAAGCATCTTTCCTCTCAATTTAAGGCAGGTTCCTCTTTCTTAGGTATCATCAACAGACCGAAAAACAACATCAGTCAGAAGATAACTGCTGGTGCTGTTTTTTTTTCCTTTATTTGGTACCAAAAAGCGTCTCTGTGTAAAGGAAAGACAGCCACATCTGAAACCAACACATCCTGAAGTGACAGCTACACCCTTAACAGTCACCAACGCCCTGTCTCTAAAAAAATCAAAACAAACGTCACCGGGCGTCAAAAATGCGCACCACTGTGAAAAAGCCCCTTGCACTTTTACGTGTGCCCTTGCAGGTGGAGTCAAGGGCCTACACGTGAAGCTGTTACACGTGTCTTTGCGAGTATTGTAGATGATATGGTGAAATGTTGATGTCAGTGTTTTATTAAACATCCATAAAAAGTTTAAATGGAAATCAAAAAGCCAGCCACTGCTCAACCAGCTCAAAGGTCCCACTAAGGTCCCATACTGAAGTCCCGTATAGTTGAAGTATAGATTCCATGTTAGTTTGGGGTGCTGGAAAAATTATTGACATCAGTAGCAGCAGTAGAGAGATCACTGCATAGTGCCTCCCGAGAGCCTCCTTGCATGGCCATGCTTTCTGCCCTCCTATGGCTGCAGAGGAAGTGGCAGTCTCCACATAGCCCCCCTCAAAGGTCAGCCTTCCTGGCAACCCCACAGGGTTTGATCCTAGAGAGTCCTTCATTGGGGGTGCTCCTCTGGGCTACGTCCTGTTCATCAGTGTGCCAGAGTGGAGGGACTGAGTGCTGCGTCCTCCTCCCATAGTGCAGGTGAACTTGTTGCAGTTGTGTGCACTGGAGCCCTGGCTCTCTGCAGGCTGCACATGTTGTCTCAGGCCAACAACACTGCCAGCGCCTGCTTAAAGCATTACTGGAGGGCCATGCCACCATGCCACTCCACTGGCAGGTCCTGGCAATCAGCTGCAGTACATACATCCAGTCACAGCCACCTTGTTTGCCATCCTCTAGCCAGGCTGCTTTGCCAAGCCTCACCAAGCTGTTTCTTTTTCATTGCCATCTACCTTTCAGTTCACTGATGTGTCATTCCTCTCCAGGCCAGTGGGGGCGCTATCCCATTTCACTAAATGTAGCGTCATGCTGTAGAAGTGTGATAAATGGCCATATACACTGATATACCAAATGTCATGGGAGTATGTAAATGGATTATGTGGAGTTACCTCAGGGGACGACTTAGGAACACCAACACCTGTACAAGTTGTGAGGTGTTATCTTGTGAGTGAGGTTGAACACTGGCCAGCGTGCTCATGGCAAGGAAATGTGAATTATTGGACTTCAGATGAGTTAAAATAGTGGAATGCCTTAATTGAGCTCATTTCGGGCAAATGTGAATTCTCCAGAATGCTTCTTGATCCAATTCTGGATAACTGGGGCCCGATGGCACGGTGCATTGCCCTGCTGGAATATCCCATCGGTGTGGGGGTACATGATCGGCTGCAATGGTCATCAAGCAGTGAAACATAGTGGGCACCGGTCAATGACCTGTTTAGGCGGACCAGTGGAACCAACCCATGCCACGAGAGCACACCCCACACCAGTATGGAACCACTACCAGCCTGTGCCTTGTTGGCCACTCGGATCCATGATTTATGGGGGCTGCACCACACACAAGCCCTACTATTAGCCCCAAACAACTGGTACCATGACTCATGTTGACAGTCCTCTAGGGTCCAGTTAGCAACCCTCATGAGCCCAGGTGAGTCCAGTAATTCACGTGGCCTTGCCATGAGCACGCTGGCCAGTGTTCAGCCTCACTCACAAGATAACACCTTACAAGGTGTGGGCATTTCTAAGCTGTCCCTTGAGGTAACACCACTTCATAATCAATATACACACTGCTATCCCATGACTTTTGGTGTGTGTCAGGTGCACATATCATAAATGTATATATTTGTAAATGTATGTACATGTATGTTGTGTACATATACTATAGTCCTAAAAGTATTTGCTCGTCTGCCTTCACACGCATATAAACTTGAGCTACATCCCATTCTTAATCCATAGGGTTTAATATGATGTCCCTTTATGGCTATAACAGCTTCAACTCTTCTGGGAAGGCTTTCCACAAGGTTTAGGAATGTGGTTATGGGAATTTCTGACCATTCTTCCAGAAGCGCATTTGTGAGCTCAGACACTGGTGTTGGATGAGAAGGCCTGGCTCGCAGTCTCCGCTCTAATTCATCCCAAAGGTGTTCTATCGGGTTGAGGTCAGGACTCTGTGCAGGCCAGTCAAGTTCTTCCACACCAAACTCGCTCATCCATGTCTTTATGGACCTTGCTTTGTGCACTGGTGCGCAGTCATGTTGGAACAGGAAGGGGCCGTCTCCAAACTGTTCCCACAAAGTTGGGAGCATGAAATTGTCCCTTGGAATTATCTCTTGGAATGCTGAAGCATTAAGAGTTCCTTTCACTAGAACTAAGGGTCCAAACCCAACTCCTGAAAAACAACCCCACACCAAACTTTACACTTAGCACAGTGCAGTCAGACAAGTACGGTTCTCCTGGCAACCGCCAAACCCAGACGCCTCCATTGGAAACCTGATTGGTCACTCCAGAGAACACGTCTCCACTGCTCTAGAGTCCAGTGGCGGCGCTTTACACCACTGCATTCCACGCTTTGCATTGCACTTGGTGATGTAAGGCTTGGATGCAGCTGCTCAGCCATGGAAACCCATTCCATGAAGCTCTCTACACATTGTTCTTGAGCTGATCTGAAGGCCACATGAAGTTTGGAGGTCTGTAGTGATGGACTCTGCAGAAAGTTGGTGACCTCTGCGCACTATGTGCCTCAGCATCCGCTGACCCCGCTCTGTCATTGTACGTGGCCTACCACTTCAGGACTGAGTTCTTGTCGTTCCCAATCACTTCCACTTTGTTATAATCCCACTGGCAGTCGACTGTGGAATATTTAGTAGGGAGGAAATTTCACGACTGGACTTTTTGCACAGGTGGCATCCTGTCACGGTACCACGCTGGAATTCACTGAGCTCCTGAGAGCGACCCATTCTCTCACTAATGTCTGTAGGAGCAGTCTGCATGTCTAGGCGCTTGGTTTTATACACCTGTAGCCATGGAAGTGATTGGAACACCTGAATTCAACAATTTGGATGGGTGAGTGAATACTTTTGGCAATATTGTGTATATGTAAGCATCAGTTATTAGATATACATGTCAGATAGACATGTTAGATAGACATGTTAGATATACATGTCTAGGGAGATGCTATTGCTAGCACATGCTATCCATCCACAGTAAATAAATAAAGCACTGAAGTCAAACAATGATCTACTTAGCTGACTGGCCTTCAGCAAAGCTGCTGTCTCTCCTACAAGAAACATTGTACTGTATGTTTATTTACAGCTTGAGAAACTGAGGAGACAAAACTGGGTTTTCATTGGCATTAGCTTTCTACGAACAGCAGTCTGTGCCTAGTACTGCTGCTCTTATTTCAGAAACTGAAGTGACATGAAAAGGAAGAATATAAAGAGCCATTAATGACACGATTTCTATCTCTTTCACTCATTCACGCTTTCACTCTCTGTGAGACCATATAAGTGCAGACAACTGTAAGTGTGATTATTGTGAAATGTAAGTGTCTAGGAGCTCAACAGCTCAGCCACTAAGCAGTACACCATGCAAACTCACAGAGCTGCCGAGTGCAATATCAGCACAAGAACTGTGAGGCAAGAGCTTCTTGAAATGAGTCTCCATGGTCGAGCAGCTGCACACAAGCCTAAGACCACTATATGTAATGCCAAGCATCATCTCGAGTGGTGTAAAGTGCCACCACTGGGCTCTGGAGCAGTGGAACCGTGTTCTCTGGAGTGAAGGGTCACGCTTCACTTCCAGCTTAGAGGCAGCAGTTCGAGGAAGAACCCTTTCCTGTTCCTGTGTCCCTGTGCACAAAGCCGACTCCATAAAGACATGGACTGAGGAGTTTGGTGTAGAGGTATTCAGTGTAGAGGGCAGTAGCCTGCATGTAGCCTCACCCCCACTGGACACCTTTGGTATGAACTGAAACATTGATTGTAGGCCAGGCCTTCCTGTCCAACATCAGTACCTGACATCACAAATGGGCTTTTGACTAAATGGGGACAGCAAATTCCCACAGACACACTCCAAAATCTTGTGGAATGTCTTCCCCCAAGAGCAGAGGCTGTTATAGCCGCAGACTATATAATATATAATATTAATATATAATCTCACCGGACCGGATGTATGTATTGTGGTGTGGGTGGGTTGGAGCTGCTGCCATTCCCTCCAGAAGTGGGCACGTGCTCCCCACTGATCACGCACAGGTGTGTGGGATGACAAGGAGGAGCATCGTGCCCTTATAAACTGGCCCTCGCTCCAGTGTGAGGAGGGAGGACATGTAGCTTACATGCCACACACTGGAGAGTGAGTGTAGGACGAGGGACGTGTGGACTACATGCCACATTGGAGCCAGCGAGTGAGCGAGCCTCAGGGTCTGGAGGACCCATAGAAAGGGCTGAGTAAGCCTCGCATTTAAGTTATGTTTTGGTTTATTTGGTGCAATGTGTAAATAAAGCACTCTGGTTCGCTCGTGCTGGGTGTTTGTGTGTGTGTCCCGTCGAGGTCTTCCTGGTCAGTGTGCTTGGCCCCTACCCTGGTCGAGCCACAGTATATACAGTATATAATATTAGTGCAAATGACAGAACTGTGCAATAGCAGCCAATTATAGACTCAAGTATCCTTAATAAGTGCACATGTATTGTACACGTACACTGAATCACCAGTGTAAAATGTGCAGTCTGTGTAATTAAGCAGTCTGGGCTGAGCATGAACAACGTTACTGGTCAGATGCTTGTGGCAGAGGAGCATGAGGTGGAACGGTGGTTGGAGGGAGTGTGGTGTTCAGAGCTCTGATGGCCTGGGGGTAGAAACTGTTCTGTAATCTGGTGGTATTTGATTTCATGCTCCTGTGTCGTCTGCCACATGAGAGAGGCGTGAAGAGGTTGTGTTGAGGATGAGTTTTGTCCTTGATGATCTTGTGGGCCCTCCTGAGGACCCTGGAGTTATGAATGTCCTCTAGTGGTGAAGAAGCTGTCCCAGAGATTGACTGGGCTGTCTTGACCACCTGCTGCAGACACTTACAGTGGAGCAGTCTCCAAACCAGACTGTGATGGAGCTGGTGAGAATGCTTTCAATTATGCTTTCAAAGCACAGACGTAGCATTCACAAAGCTTACAAAGGTTTACCACTATTTTATTAACTTTCCATATTGTAGCATCCCTCCGACGGCACATGTGGCCGTGGACCTACGGAAGGCGTGGCCATGCAGAGCAGCCACGTGCATGGGTTTACCGGAGGCTCTGCGGCTGCAGTATGAGTTTCAATTGTAAACAGGTAGTAGTTGGGTTGGAGTTGTGCGTATGTGTTGTTTATCTCACTCTCTGCTGGGATGTGTGGTAACTCGTGTGGGTTTGCCATCTGCCATATGCAGGAAATTTGTGGTTGGAGGTGATCTACAGGCTTCCCGACTTTGTCAGCCAGTGGTGACAAGCCCATGTTGTTTTATGACAATGTCACACCGGGGGCAGGGGTGGGATAGCTCCTCCAGGTGGTCTGGAGATGAAAGATGCTATCCCACTTCTGACACTAGTGTAGCATCAGTACAAAGTGAAGGCCGTTACACACCAAACGTGAGGCGAGAATTTGACATGAACATGTTAAATATTCAGATGTAATTTTTTGCATCTAAAGTATACAACGAGCTGTGAAGAGCTTTGGGAGTGAGTTCACTGGCGGCTGGGATCTCAGGTCTTGTCCACACGTACACAGGTATTTTTTAAAACATGGATTTTTGTGTTTTGGCCTTTTGTCCACACACTAACAGTGTTTTAGGGCACTGAAAATGGAGCTTTGGAAAAACTCAGAAAAGATCCAGAAATGCAGTTTTTGGCTTGTAATGTCAAGTGTGCACAGTTGTCTCCTTTGTTTACATGAGGCGGTTCTGTGTGATGGTGGTCATAGCCAAAACAGTGCTAGCTTTAGCAGCGCTAATAGGACTGGTTACATGTTTACACATAAACATACAGTCTCTATTACACTGTACTGATGAACAGAGGTGCCAGAATGTGCTATGGAGGTCACTGCTATATCCAACACTCCCTTGACACAGGAGCTGCGTCCCAACCTGCACACTGCAGCACTAAATAGAGGGCATGTGTAGTATGTAAAATATATTAATGCCTGGTTTGGACGGAGCCAGGCTTCTGATTGGCCAACATGGCTTTAGGGTTAGGGTTATATCGCCACCTGCTGATCAAAAAATCTTTTTGAGATTTTTGAGATTTTTTAAAACCTGAACAAAACCTTGTCTCTTCATTTTTGTTGTTTTTCAGTTTTTGCTTTAATTTGAAAATGCTTTACATTGTGCATAAATTTCACGATAGATGGACCAAAGAAATGGCTCCAAATTACTAAAATGTTTGGTTCCACTGACTTACAACATACAGCATACTTATAAGTATGTTTTTCCATCTACAGTGCTACAGATCTCCACCTATACAGCCTACAGCAGTTTCACCCCGCCCATTGACACTGAAGTTATAGGTGGTGTCTCAGCCCAGACGGCTTTTTGAATAAGACCTAATTAGAGATTATATATTAACCTTATATCTTTTTTCTGTTTTTTGACACTTCGAAAGAACCTGTTGTTCTTTACATCGTGTGTAAATTTAATGATAAATGGACCAAAATAAATGGTCCAAAACTGCTTGGAAAAAAGTCTGGTTCCATTGACTTACATTAAAAGTAAAGTATATTTTATCCTTCTCCTGTAAAGTTACCATTTTGATGATATGAGGGTTAGTTCCGACAGCAGTGATACAGATTACGTCAAGCTTTTTTATGTGTGATTTTTGACATTTAAACATTTTAAGAGCCTGTCAGATTAGTTCCATTCTATTCTATCGAGATGGGCTGTTGAAACAGTCAATAGGACTGATGTATTGAGAATTACGACGCTGTATGGTTTTTGGTGTCTAAAATGCTTAAGCGGTACAGAAGACTCTCCATCTGTTGGGGCTTATGAGTCAGGATCTTCATCCACTAAGAGTCTGCCAGGAAAACTGAGCTTTTACAACCACAGGAGAAAGTGTTTCTGACCAGTGCTGAGTGAAGTCGCTGGGATAAATAAACCCACACTGCCACCTGTCCCCATTCTTTACTGTGGTGGTGATAGTAACCGAACGTCCGAAGCATTTAATGCCATTAAAATCTCCCTCAACCATTATTATTAAAGGATGTTAGGAATACTCCATAACCACAGGAGGAAGTACTTCTGACCAGTACTGAGTGAAGTTGCTGAGATGAATCAGCCCGCACTGCCACCTGTCTGTGGTTTTAATGTCTAGCAATATCACTCCCCATATGGAGGTGAGAGTGTGCTGCTCCAAGTCACCCACAAAGGGGCGCTCTCAGTTCACATACTGATAGTGAAGGGTTCCTGACCAGGCCAGTGGGGTCAGTCCTCGAGAACAGACAACACACTTAAGCGTACTTTCCAACTGTGTTTAATATGAGAGTGCATATGTAGACACAGACTGTATTACATTCTATATACATGTGAAGTTTATGAAGACACTAAACTATAAAATAGCACTCATGGAATTATACAGTCCACCTTAAAACCCTCCAGAATGGAACTTTACAGGAGGATGAACCAGCTTTCTTAACCTGCAGTGGAGCTGATAGAACAAGGTTTATTTCTAAGCAGGTTTGGAGCAATTCTATTGGTCGGTCCATCATGAATATTCACTACACTGAAAGGAGAACTAGAGCTTTTACACTGTGCAGAAAAAGAGATCAAAGTTTTTACACCACTAAATATATATTAGAGGTGGAGATATGGAGAAATATCATACTGTGGTACATCAAGAGCATATGTGGTATATCAGGGTATGTACTGGTTCAGACTCTCATCAGTTGGAGCTGTTAAGTGTACGACTGTAGAGTCTTTAATATCACCAACTACATCTGTTTAGAGGGGTGTGTCTAAACTTTTAAGTGGTAATATATTGAACTTAAGTTTCAATTATATGACACAGGAAATATAAGATTAATATAATGCTGGATACACTGATACACCTTAGTGCTACTTATAGAGTAATAAATGCCCTTAGTTATGAATTTTTAATGGTACAATTATCAAATAATTCAGTATTACTAAACACACACACACACACACTTAAATACATTTAATATAGTTTACTAAATAATAATTAATGGCAGACATATATATTACATAGACATTTTTTGGTGTAACTGATTACAACATTTGTACCATTCATTCATCTTCTACACCACTTGTCCTTCCGGGTCACAGGGGGATCTGGAGCCTACCCCAGTGCTCATTGCGCAGAAAGACAGGAAATAGCCTGAACAGGCCGCCTGTCCGTTACAGGGCCAATACACATTCAAGTACACCTATGGGGCAAATTTGAATCTCCAACTCACCTGATTCCATGCCTTTGGACAGAAACCCATGCAGAGGAGAACATGTACACTCAGAAAGGACGCTGGTTGCCCGTCCAGGAAATTGAACCCTGACCCTTCTTGTTGTGATGCAACAGGCCTACCCGCTGCGCCACCATGGTGCCCTAAGCATATGTTATACTATATGTAAATTACAATAACTTATTTATGATAATGATGATAAGTAATGTTAAAATACATATATGCCTATAAGTTGTTTTATGTTGGAACAGCTTGTAGCAATAAAACAAATGCTAGCAGTTATTACATATACTCTCTGGTGTGCACTTATACCCATATCCAATTGCTAGTTAGTTTAAGATACCCTCTTGCTCCCTTCTGGAGGGAAACATACCACTTCTGATTTCTTTACTGTGGTGGTGATAGTAACCGAACATCCAATGCTTTCAATGCCATTAAAATCTCCCTCAAAAATCATTATTAAAGGAAGTACTTATGAATACTGTCTGATATCTGAGTTGTTGCTTCATGGTGGGTTTGATCTAAGGTTTTTGGTCTGAAACATATTGTAACCAGTCACATTTAATCCTTTCGTGGTGGAAGGATACTCGAAGGATGTTGTAGCTCAAAATAGTCCCCATAGAAAACCTCATTGTCCTATTTCCCACTACTTTACCATCACCAACACTACATACAACAACTCAGAAGACACGTGTAGGTTCACTGGTGGTTGAGATGGTACATAAAATGTCTATGTGTGTGTTGTAGACATGATGACCCCTGGCTCCCATCACCACCACTGTAAAGAAACTGGAGTGTGTAGGTTTCCCTGCAAATGGACCATTTTATCTTTAAACCCTCTGAATGACTCTGTTTACCTCTCAACCACTAAACTGTACTGAAATTTTGAGAAGTTGCCCTTTAATACGGACCTAACTTTGCTTTAATGCGTCGAGAGGGCGCTGCAGTTCCGCCTCCGTCCTGTAGGTGTCGCCCCAGCAGCGGGAAAAATTAAACTAGAAAGTCCCAAACCCCGCGCGCGGAGTGGAAACTCAGAGAGTTTACAGAGAGTGATGAAGTGATCACTCACTCACTCTCTTTCGCCTCAGAGGGCTTGTGAAAAACATGCCCAAGTCCTCTACCTGCTTTTTATCTTTCAGAGTAAAGGCTCGGCATCTTTCTACCGCTTCCAGTGGATGTTTTGAAGAGTTTTTCGAGACAAAAATGAAAGACAAAACTGAGGGTTCGCTGAGTTAGCCGCCGTGCTAACAGTCAGTTCCACCGCTGCGCGTGAAAGTGTCGGTCGGCGTTTCTTGGACTTTCCTGGTGAAACATTTCAGTAAAAATCGCCCATGAAACGTTTTTAAATCAGCAAGGAGATTATCCCGAAAACAAGGTGAGTTGATAAGCTGTCCATATTTGATAATGCCACTTGTTGGACCTTGCCAGCTTTATAAAGAATTGCCCGAGTATGAGGAAAATAACTGAGGGAAGTAGGAGCTTTTGTCTAATAGCTAGCTGGCTAGCTAGCTGAAGACTAGCTTATCATACATTACTTCATTCAAACCTCCTTTGTCTGAAAGTAAAGACTATTTACGTTTACGTTTTAGATGCGTTTGGGTGAAAATGTCAAGTAACGAAGCTGAAGACATTAGCTTGTTTCTCACGAAGCCAGAAGTCAGCTTCTTGTTCGAGGTTCCCTGTTCCACCTTAAATAGCGCTGCAGTTACTGCACTATTTAAGGTGGAACGGCAAAGAAAATCGAACATGAAGCAGACGAATGAAGCTGTTGTGTAACAAGTTAGCCAGTTAAACATGGTTATTGTACAGATTCGTTGTATTATCCATTACAGTCCATAGAAACACTTGTTTCTGCCCAGATCCGATTATCCTATGTATTTGTCTGCCAGTGGGGATAAGTTGGGTTGGTCTCCACAGCCTTCCACAGGTTGCATTTATTTTTCAACCCCCTTTCTTTGCTTCATCGTTAGATCTGTCATGTTCTAAGGCAGGTCAGCCGGCCTTCCTTGCTACTGCAGGCTGCATAGGAAAAATCTGCAGGGTTTTTTCTTTTAACCAAAACTCCCAGTTTATTCCACATCTGACCCACCAAAATCCTGCTGCTCCATTTGTGAGTAATGTCTGTGCGTAGCCATGGAAAAACAGGCTCACCAAGAAGGCAGAGAGAGAGAAAAAGGAAACGAGAGAAGAAATGTTGGCATGTCAGTACGTGGTTAGGGTTTTCTTCTTCTACATTTATGTTTTTGTTTGTGCATTTATCAGCAAGAACAGTTTCCAATGCCTGCATGACCAGATCACTGAAAATGTAACGCTGACACAGTTTGCCCACATTCCCCAGTTCCCCAGTTTCCACTGGAACCACAAGGCTAACTAAGCTATGCCAACCAGTCTAATCCTTTTTGGGGTAACTTCTGTTTAGGAGTGCACCAATATGTGGATTCTAGGTTGATGCTAGTACCTCCTAGTTTTCATGTACACTCTTAAATAAGAGGCAGATTCTGTTTAGAAACACGAGTTATGTATGGAACAGTTAAAATGGATCTTTGCATAAGGAAATGCTTCTCCAGACTGGAGGATGCACTGCATATGGTTCTCTGGAGAACCCCTTTGAAAGTGGTTCTCTAGAGGTCCAAAAAGTTTTCTGCTGTTGTTATTATACCAAGCCTGTAACAATGCTTAAGGTGGTTCTTCAAGGGTTAATTAGTAAATGATTTTGCTGTATTTATAACCATGCGTTCTGTGTAGAATCATTGGCACTCCTAAATGGATCTGTGCATGCTGAAAGGGTTCTTCAGATTTCTGGAGAATGTGTTTTATGTAGTCCTTAAAATGCTTTTGAAAATGGTTCCATATACCACCAAAAATGGGGTTCTATTAATGTGATGTCAAGCTTCTAACAATAGCAGGACGCTTTTTGGTGCTATGTAGAACCATTTTAATAAGGTTCCATGTAGAACCATATTCAGCATATTGTCCATCAATCTGATGAATGGTTCCATATAGCACCGAAAAGGGGTGTGTGTGGGGGGTTTTCTATTGTTGTGATGTCAAGCTTCTAACAATAGCAGAAGCTTTTTTGGTGCTCTGTAGAACCATTTTCAAAAAGGTTCCATGTAGAAACATGTTCTCCATCAATGTGAGGAATCTTTTCATCCTCTAAGAAACCCATTTAACTATGAAAATGGTGCTTTGGGTGTCCATGGTTCTAAATAGAGCCGTTGCCTTTGCTAAAGAACATGCTTGACATTGTAACAATAGCAGAACCCTTTTTGGTGCCCCGCATAGCCATTATCCAAAAGGTTCTATGTAGAATCACACAACACGTTCCCCACCAATTTGAAGAACCATTTTGCAACCACCATGCAAAGACCTTGCTAAGCATGCAAATGGCTCTGTGTAGAGCTCATGGTTATATATAGAACAATTCCTCTTTTTAAAGAACCCTTGAAGAAGCATCTTTTTTTAGAATGTATCTCTGCTGATATGTATGGTATACAGAAATTGGAAGTAATTCTCTCTGAATTCACATCAGTTATCATTTTACTGTGTTGCTTAAATCGGAACATCTGTCCAGAGCATGTATCTGCCAGTACTGACACAATGTTGAGATCGTTGTGTGTGTCTGTGTCGGTCCTATTGGCCGCAGCTCCGGAGTAAAGCTTCATGTCTTGGCTGATTTATTATGTTTGTTGATGGTAATTTTGTATGGTTTGGTGACCCATTCTTTTAAATGGGTTAAATTAATGGACCCCGGTCTGGTCCCACTGTACAGTTCATTGTCCCAAATATCCTCTTTTCCGTCCAGTCTACTACAGAGGCAGAGTGGGGTCATGCTTTGGAGTCATTCCCCATGACGCAAGCTGGCGATGACAGTGGACTTTCATGAGGCAATGACAGGAAATTAATTTACGCTGAGGAGTATAGAGCTGCTGTGGGCATGGTAAATCCCTTATTGGCTGGAATGTATTAACGTGCTCAGTTGTGCAAGGACATGAAGCACATTGGACTGTTCACAAAGTTCTTTTTGTTAGCTGTAGGGGGGAAAGAGAAGCTGTATTTGATTTGAGAGAGCGGTAGTGGGTTGAAAAATGAGACAGATGGAGAAACGGTTCACTGTGTGCATATCGTTACTGGCCAGTGAAAAAGAAGTATTTCCAAAATGCTAACTTTACAGGACAGGAGAAAAATGTTCTTTATTTTTAATTAAATTAGATTGAACTTTATTGTCTCTGTGCAGAGTACAGCTACAGAGCCTAGTATCTAATACAATAGTACAATACAGACCTAGTACAATACAGATGTGTGTGTGTGTGTATATGTGTGTACATATATATAGAACCATTTGCATGCTTAAATATGTTTTTGCATGGTGAAATGGTTCTTCAGATTTATGAGAATGTGTTTTATGTAGTTCTTGAAAATGCTTTTCAAAAACTGGTTCCCTATAGCACCGAAAAGGGAGGTTCTATTGCTCTGACATTAGGCTTTTAACAATAACAGAACCCTTTTTGGTGCTCTGTAACTAACCATATCTTTAAGTGATATTGGCTGTAAATAGAGCCATTGCTTTTGCTAAAGAACAAGATTGACTGTGTAACAATAGTAGAAATGTTTTTGGTGCTATACATAACCATTTTTTAAAAGGCTGTACACAGAGCCATATACAACACATTCTCCACCAATTTGAAGAACCATTTTGCCATGCAAAGAGTCTTTTTAAGCATGCAAATGGCACTATATAGAAGCAAGGGACATGACAAATGCAGTTAATGTTGTATTACACATGCACTCTTTTATAGGGACCGTTGTGATTTGCAGGGCGCTATTAGAACTCCTGTAGCACTCTATTTATTTATTAACGTGTCTAATGTCCACATTTCACTGCTAAAACACCTTTGTAGACTTTCATAACGTTAAAGCTGCAGTAGGTAAGACTCGAAGAGAGTAGACGTGGTCTTTATATTAGAACAACTATAATTTCTAGGTTCCTCCTCCATCTCTGCTGCGTGTCAGCCATGGCTCCAAGGCCCCTCCCTGCAGGGCAGCCATGCTGGCTAGCACACATTTATTTCTGTGCCTAGGTGTTTGATAACAGACTGTGGTGAGCTGTACCGCCTGAGCAGTAAACCACGTGTTAGAACAAAGGCACCATAAATATAAGCACAGGCACCAAACCAATATGACTGCCTGGTGATTTCACAATGATGTTTTAAATTGAATGTGTTTGTTTTCTAATTGCTAATACTTCATAAAATATCCATATATGGATATTAAGCTCCGCCCATTCATGCTGACCTTATAAGGAGTGTTTCAACCTGTGCTGCATTTTGGATGAGGACAGCTTGCATGTCAATCTTACACGTCAATCTTAAAGGCACAGTAACTCATGAAAACAGTGTTTTATTTCTAGGTAATAAAGAGAAGTTGGCAAAAAGGTAATACAAATATGATTTATGTCTGTATTTTGGGACATAAAGCTGCATAATGTCATAAATAGACCTTAGGGGACGAATTAATATAACAAGCGTGTAGGTCGCAATCGATCTAAAGCTCTAGTGATATGCTAGTCATGATAACAAACCCAGTAGCTATGAAAGATTGTGTTTTTAGGCAATGCATGAAATTATGAATTGAATTTTTTTGACAAAACTGAAGAGCTAGCTCCCTCCTACAAAGAAGACACTCCCAAACAACACTTCTGGAAAGCTTGTTGCTTGTTTGCTAACTTTCAGAATATGCATTAAGTTCATTTTTGCCCAGGGCTTTTGTGCATTTTCTTTTTTTTCCTCCCTTTTTAAAACTGTGGTAAAGAGAAGCCTTTAATCCAGAAGTGGCCAGAAGCGTTCTGACACGGATGCTGGAGGGTGTGTCATTTGTGGAAAGAGAAATGCTTTCAAATCTGCATCAAATAACCGGCCAGGCTGCATTGCGGTGTGGATTTCAGATGATGCAAATGTGGTGGAGATGTACGGAAATTGTTTAAGTCGAGACCTAACTCTAGAAAGTTGGCATGCCAAGGTTGGCATTCCGCAGCCTTGCCGCAGTGGGCTTTCAACTCCAGTTTATAAATAGCCATAATTATAGCTTATGAAAGGAAAGGAAAAAAAAGTGTAGTTTTGGCTCTATATGCTCTCGGGGCTGTTTCCACTTAGCCATACTCACTTTATAACACATCTACAGACTGCAGAAACTCTTAATCGTGAAGTTTGTACTGATTCCAGGCCAGTGACAGTGATGGATATTTTTTCAGTGGAAACTAGAGCTCCATAACATGTGTAAAATACCTCTGTGGCAAATATATTGCTACATGTTTTGATAGTGAAGCCTTGCTGTATGTTACACATTGCACACTGGTGAGTCAGTAATATTGCGTGGTGAAAGATTGCCCTGCGTTATTTTGATCGAACTAGTTCATTTGATTATGATTATAAGACCCGCAGAACGCCGTCTACAGCTGTGATTGGTCAGGGTGCTCACAGCACACTGTAAACAATGCTGCGAGGCCCATGGAGAGGCCCATGCCAGATCTCGTTTGTAATTGATGGTTGTTTGCTATGAAAACATGTTTTCAAGTCAGCTCGTGTTTGGTTTATTTGTATATGGCATATGTGAATTCAGTAGATTAAAGGTTGGTGCCTTGTCGAGACCAGACCGGGGCACGTCTCTCTGCCTTTAGGTTTGAAATTAGCATGCATTGGTCAGTGAAGGTGAAGGGAAAAACAAAGTAATAAGGTAGTATAATAATTGGCTAACTTCCCATAAGCACACAGTGGTTGATAAACAGTATGCTACACTGAGCATGTTGTGGATCTTGTCAGTACAGGCTAATATCTAGAGTAACCGCCGTGTGCAGCAGGGACAACAGCTAAACGGGCTGGGAGTGACTCAGTAAGGTCCTGGTAGGTTGTCACAGGTATCTGGAGCCATACTGACTGCTGTGCATCCTACAGCTCCTGGAGGGTACGTGGGGGAGGATCCATAGAGCGAACACGACGATCGAGGTGGTCCCACAGATGCTCAGTTGAGTTCAAGTCTGGGGAATTAGGGGGCCAGGGTAGTACTTGGAGGTCTTGGTCATGCTCTTCCAACCAGTGTCATACTTTTCTAGCCATGTGACATGTGGCATTGTCTTGCTGGAGGATCCCATCTGCCCCAGGGGAAGACAATCAACTTGTTTGAGTGTAGGTGAACTGCAAGGAGTGGGCCCAAAGAGTGCCATGAAAACATGAGTTCCTTCATGAATTATGCTCTGCCATTGTCAAGAGTAGGACATGGGTCATATTAATGTGACTCAGCTGTGTAATTAGTCCTGTTTAACTGGCTTTTTTTGTTGTTGTTGTTTATATATTTATTTATTTTTTTTTTTAAACGGGAAAGCAAAAACCTTAGACATTTTAATGCCAGTTTTTTTGGACAAACAAAAGTGGTATGTGTGCATTGTGTCTGTTCTGTGTCAGAACATCATGATAACATGTTTTGATATGACATTTTGCCATGTTGCCCAACCTCATGCCCTGTTATACTTTTATTTCCAATTATATATAATCCATGTTTTAAAGCGGATTGCCTTATTATTTTTATTTATTTATTTATTTATTTATTTATTTATTTTTCTTCCCCCTTCAAAATGTCTGCATAATTCAGTGGTTGAGACAAAAGAAAGTCCATAGAATTAGCCTCAGTTAATATAGTAATTGTAAAAATAAATAAGTAAATAAATAAGTAAATAAATGATAAAATAGTGTACAATGCAAAGAAAAAAATTAAGAGAGTAATAAGGGAAAACTTTGGCCCAGTCCATGTGAAACATCATATCTAAAAATGACTCAAGATGAAGACGGATGCCTTTTCTAAATACCCAAATAAGGAAGTACATGCTATGATGAGTTTCAATAGCCATATGTTCAGATCCCCCCTCCTACCTTCTAAGCTAGTATGTAGATTATCTCATTGCTATACTGGTATTTGTTGTTTTCACAGTCTCTCGTAGTAGTCTAACTCTGTATCTGTCTTTTTATGACCCATGCAGGTGTTCACTGTTCTAGAAGTGCTTACGATGCAGGTGTAATTTATCACCATAACACAATGTGATTTTGCCCACACCTAACTTGCAGATGTTGTGGAGGTCTGTGTGTGTTTTGTTCCAAGTTGTGAAATTTTCAATCCAGTTTAGTCATAAAAGTTTTTGTCTAACGGGGCGATGACTTTATGACGTGGCAGCTGGGACATTCAGATTGAAAGGCAGAAATGTCTCGGTTTGGGCTCAGGCAAGTGTGATTGAAATTCTGGGAGCGGTTTGCATCAGCTTTGGGCCAGAAACCAGCAGATCTAACCCGACCTCTTTCTGAAACGTTTCCCTTTCGTCCAAGAGTGAAAACCCTGGTGGTCTAAATAAGCTTGCATTGCCAAGTCGGGGCTTAAGTCATCCCAACGGCACAATTCCTCACCAGTATGCATCATCAGACTCCAGGACCAGCAGAATGAGGTCGTACCCGTGTTAGGAATATATTTATATATTAATTTATTTAAGGAGAAGTTTGTGCACTCATCAAATTAGATGAGCCAGACGCACTTCTATTGTGGGTATCTAGAGTGCCTGGCAACCCATAAACTGTGAAATAAGCCAACCCAGCCAGTTTTGTGTGGCTACCTAGATCTAAAAAGCAAGGGATTCAACAAGCCGTTTATGTTTGGCTCCCCTTCCTACCTCAAGTGGGAACTTCTGAGTAGCTCTGTCCATGGCTTCAGGGCTACCTTAGTGCCAGAGCCGCTAGCATGATGTGGAAGCTAAGAGCTAATCATGGGAGCTGCCACGTTGGTGGCTGCTCCTGGGTGGATGAAGGTTATTTTTCATTGTTTTCAGTCGACAAAGCTGTACATGTTTGGTGGTCACTTTATGTGACACGTCTGTCAGCTTCTTATTTGCCAGCTTCTTGTAAGAACTTTCCTGTTTCACCTTAAATGGTGCAGCAGTTACATGCTGGCACCTCAGTCAACTCCTGTTAATTACTGCACTATTTAAGGTGGAATGAGAAAATTTTAATAAGGAGCAGCCAAGGCTGACAAACAAGGTTGAAGTCAAGAAGAATCAATACCAACTGTCCATGGTATACTTGTTGTATACTGGTACACATGGTATACTTCACGATCATTTAGCACTAGATAATGCTAAATAACTGCTGAGGTAATGTATTAACAGAGATACAGCGTTTTGTATAGGTCTTGGTGTTAAGCGCTAGCTAATGCTAACCACTGAGGTAATGTATTAACAAGATACAGAACTGTTGTGCTTTGACCAAAGCATGTCCCAGACAGTTCATTAAAACTCCAGAGAGAGTGTGTTAGCTTGTGGCCAGTTTTTAGCTAGGTGGTTTGCGGTGGAGGGGTGCATCTAGGGTGCTGTAAGTACAAAATAGTCCCCAAAGAGATTATTTTGTCCTCAGCGTGCCATATAAAAATTCATAGGACACGTGTCGGTTCACTGGTGGTTTGGGTAGTAAGTAAAATGTCTGTATTGGAGACCTCTACTGATCACCAACACTCTGAAGACATGCAGGTAAGTTTCTCTAGTTTCTCTACAAAAGATAATTTCACATCAAAGCATGTTTAATGACTTCTACGCCTTAATCCTTGAATTATGAAGAATTTGTATTGTTTAGTTAGTTACCACACTGTAGTATTGACTAAGCAATTAACTCTCAGGTACTTTGGAGCAACACTGCTGGGTCCAGGCTTCTGCAAGAATCCATTCAGTATTTTTGTTCTGTGTATGCTGGTAGGAGCGGTTCTGTAATGGCGTAGTTCTAACATTCACCTCCTCCCTGTTGAGTCGGCCTCTGAGGTCATGCAGGAAGTGGCCTGTCTGGAGTCTGTGCTGTGGACAGAATGACTTGTGTGTGGTAGACTTTATAAAACATGTCCTTCATCTTCAGTGGGCAGTAACTGAGGTCATTCATTATATTTCCGTTAGCCGTGTGACTCTGAGATCGATACTGTAGCCAAAATGTTTTAGTCATACCTACAAACCAACCGTGGCAAATGTCATTCTGATGAAACATGCCGTACTGAACTAAACTTAGTATTAGGATCATGCAGAGGTGGTGTACATGGCATGGCACACCCATGTTCTTCCAAGAGAGTCACAGTAGAGGTGGGCAATATAACTGTATCTTTATCAGGATAGCTTATCGTTGTTGTCCAAAGAAAAACCAGTATCTCCAAAATTACAACTTTACAGGAGAGGGCAAAAACCTCATTTAATTCTAATGTAAGTCAATGGATCCAGACTTCTTTCCAAGCAATTTTGGGTCATTTCTGTTGGTCCATTCATCATGAAACTCCCACACAGTGTACACAGCAGCTGCTGTGTTCAAATGATGCAGAAAAGTACAAATCGACAAAAATGGAGATATATGTTTTTTTTGGGGGGGACAGTGACATAGTCACAGTGCAGTTCTCTGAGCATATTATAGATATCGTCATTTCTTAAAGAACACTGATGAAGTGCATGTGTCACTACAAATTATGCCTGTTTGTTGTACGTGTGTTACTGTTGTTGTTATTATTGTTATTATTAGAGTGCTGTTATTAGTGTAGCATTTTCTCTATATGGCAGTACATGATCTGTTTTGTCTGTTTCCGCTTATTAAATGTCAAGATCAAGATGAACTAAAGATCATGATGCATATTGTATATCGAGAAAAGTGTCTTGAAGTGTCTTGATATGGTATTTTTCATATATCGCCCACTCCTAAGTCACCGTGAACAATCATATATGGTAGAGCTGAACAATATGGGCAGAATATCTAATCGCAAAGTTTCTGACCAATATTGAAATTGCGATGTAAATTGTGATCATTTTCGCCCAGGTTTGGTTTAAGTTTTTGGTTTGAGGCTTTAATTCAGCTAGTTAACTCGCCAGACAGGCTGCCTATTAATTAAGGTTGTGTTCATATGCATAGCACATGGGTTCCTTTGTTTGGTCTAAATTATCTGTAGTTGGTTCACAAGCTTCATGCTTTTACTTCTTACCTTTGATGAAGGTATAGGCTATTTTTAGAAATTACAACTTTTGTGATTTGAAAATTGCACCTCTGCAAATTATGATTTCAATATAAAAACAATTAATCTTTCAGTTCTAATGTACAGTACAATGAAATACATATTAATGGACTTTTCTCAGGCATATGACAATAAATGTAGGATATGCAGAAAAATAGTAAAAGTTTAGTTTCTGCAGTTGATCAGAATGTTAAGTATACATCAAATTATTTTTGGAATGTAGAAGTATGATGAGATGCTGCTCAATCAATGCTAATGGAGGTGGTGGTGTTGACTTCAGTGTATCCATAGCTAGCTAAATTCTTTACCAGGGTTTTTGTGTGGCAAGTTAAATTCTTATTCACCTTCTGCTGGGTGTGCATGCTTTTGGACAAATAAATGAACATAGGGATGATGGGCAGGCAGACAAATGTGCTAACATGATAGCTCAGTTATGTGTGCTAGGATAACTTTTGTTTGGTTGCTAGCTTTTGCTTTGATTCATGCTTTTTGCTTAGATTCATGGTTTTTTGCTTGGTCGTTAGCTTTCGCTTGGTTGCTGACTTTTGCTTTGGTTGTTAGCTTTAGCTTAGTTGCTAGCTTTTGTTTTGACTGTTGGTTTTTGCTTAGATTGCTGGTTTTTGAATTGGCTGGTAGCTTTTGCTTTGGTTACTAGCTTGCTCTGATAATTTGTCACAATATGCGTTTATAAGTATTATGCTTTCATTTAGATTATTATGGATTATAGCAAATATGCTTTAATAAGCATGTTGTGGATAACATCCGCACTTAAAACCATTTTCAAGTGTATGCTTTGTTACAGGATGTCATAATTGGTCTCGGGTGATTGGATTTAGTGCAACAGAATGTGAAATGTTATGATAATTTGGCGGAAGTTTTTTTTAAACGTGCCACTGTTCCAACTTACCAAATGTCCAACTTACAAAATAATGTGATGTTTCGTCTTCTAGCACATTACATTTACGTTACTGCATATACAAGCTATACCCGAAATTAGGACCGCCCAAATATAATGTCGGAGGTGGTCCTTACTCAGCACAGCAGTAGCCTAACACTGATGTTTGTGATGCCGGTGTGAATGGACACACAGAGCAGTGTTGCTGGCATTTTTACATAAATCGTTTGAGATTGCACCGCCACCCAAAAACAGTAATCCATATCCCATTATAAAATGATCACAGAGCCGCTAGAAGGAGGTGTAGGGGATGACTAACTCAGCAACAGATTCACCCCAGTGAGTAACCGCACAGTGTGCCTCTATGGTGGGTGTTTCTGTTAAAATGGCCACTGAGTGTTTCTTACAAGTGTACCTAATAGACTGGCAGCATGTCTGTGTCTTGTTGTTGCTGTTTGTAAAACATGACACTGTCCCCCAAACCAGAGCATACCTGATAAGAATGAGTCATTTCCTGGATCTAGGAGTTCACGGAGGTTCATTCGAGAGTGGCTTTGGTATCGACCCTTTAATCTGCCTTTCAGCGTTCATCTGGATTTTCAGAAAGCTTGCTGTTTACCTCATTGGATCGTAGACACAAACTTTGATTATAAACCGGGCCATTCATTTGCGAGTGTTGGCGCAAACATAACTTGGTTCTCTTCTAAAACGAAGTAAACACACAGGCTTTGGGGGAGGTTTAGTAAAACTGTTTGTGACTTTGATGGAGTGTAGACATCAGACACATTCTTTCAAAAAAACAAAAACAAATTTCTGCTACAGATGAGTACAGATCAGCATGGTGACCTACTTTTACATGATCATCTTAAATGAAGTGCTCCATTAAAATTTGTTTTGTTTTGAAGGTTTTAAGTAGCTTTTAGGAAGTATTGTGTCGTTAATGGTAACAGACGTTACTGAAGGTTTCAATAATGGTATCAGAACGGAAAAAGCGGTATCGCTCCATCTGTGTTTTACTACCCATTTTTTTTTTTGTCTTGATTGTGGTATTATGTCTGGGATATTGTAGCAGATTGAGAGCTCAGCTTGCTGGCCTTTTTTGGTGTAGAACCATAAAGATATTCATCTGTTATTGCACCTAAATGCTGATATTATCATAGGGTTTACTGATGATTTTGTTTTTTGTAGGCTTGGCATGTAAATGATTCAAGTAAAAAGTGCGACATGTCACAAATGTTTTATATATATTTTATAGAGAGAGAGAAAGAAATAACCTTTTATACATGTTCTTAGAAGCTTCAGAGCAGCAGTAGAACCCCCTTTTTTGGTGCTGTATGGAACCAATTTTTGAAAAGCATTTTTTCTGCATAAATCTGTAGAACCATTTCACCATGCAAAAACACATTTAAACATGCAAATGGTTCTATACAGCAAACATGGATATAAATACAACATTCTCTTTACTAATTAACCTTTGAAGAGGTTCATGGGTTAATGTCGCTGCTGCATACCTCCTTCTATCCACTTCCGCCAACAGAGCGCTATGGTAGTATCCGCACGACCACTATGACACGCAATACAGCAATAAGACCATCCCACTCCCCGGGAGCCCTATGATGCGACCTCTCTCTAGTTGCTTTCGAAACTCTTCTTGGAGGTATACTTCACCCGCAGAGGATGCTGCCAACACAACAGCACGAGTCAGAATGGAAAGCACCCGCAACAGGACGACCTTATATAGTTAGTCAGGTACATTGATTAAAAACTTCAGTTATTTGCATGTCTCATGGTGTCAGACCTACCCACCAAGTTTCATTCCTGTTGATTGACTCCTTCTGCTGTGTGTGATCCGCTCACACTTACGTCAGTGTCACTGCAGTGCTGAGAATGATCGACCACCCACATAATACCTGCTTTGTGGTGGTCCTGTGAGGGTCCTGATTAGATTTTAGGTAGATTTTGACCTTTATAAGAATAAGCAAACTCCTTTGAGTCCTTATTTCCACCATGACTGCAGAACTTTCGTGCTTGGAGCAACAAGTTTACAAGCTTTCTACAAGCCTGACTTCATGGCAGAGAAACTAAAATGAAACTACAGAACAGATTGTATCTAGCATCTGAACTCCTGACATGTCATGGCTTATGTTGTGCTGAATTATTGGGCAGTTCTAGGTCCTCTGCACACAGAGATTTGGTCTCCTAAATCAAGAACACGAGAGAACTTTGACCTACACTTCTTAAAAAACTAAAGGTGGTCATTCTTGACTAGATGTTTGGTATAATTGGTATGGAACATTTTGCGTTATGTGCCGTTTAAGTTGCAGACTAACTGAACAGATGTTCAGTGAGCAGTGATGCCCTCCATGAGCCATTTTTGTAATTGCATGTTTTTAATTACAAGCATTCATGCATTGACCCAAAAGTGGTTGTTCTATGGAATCATAGAATAAAGTATCCTGGAACTTGAAAGAACCCTAAAGAACCCTTGTTGGTGCCTCTGTTTTAAGAGTGTAGGCTTTTTTTTTCTGCTTTCTCAGGTCTTGCCAAAGCAGATCAAATTAATGAAGTTAATATTCTTTTTATTAAGTTGCTCAGTTGGAATTTCTACAAGCCCTTGTTAGGCACAAGCTGGCTCTATATTTGGCACTTGTTGGAATGCTGACAGAATGAGTCTGAGAGCTGAGCTCCAGAGGCTCCTCTAAAGCAGTCCACATCAAATAAACTGAAAATAAAGTGGAAAAACAATAAAGTAAGGGTTTGGGTGAAAAAGTAAAGAAATTAGCAGTACCTTTTAGAGAACAGGGTAGGAGTGTTAAGAGTTGTTGTTGTTGTTTACAGTATTTTTAGGTTGCCAGAGTATGTGTTGTGAATCAAATTTGAATAGCATAAAATATTTGGCCAGGCTGACTGACATTTGAATGTTTTTTAATGGAGGCCTACAGATTTGGATAATGAATGCAGTTTCTGGTTCTGTGTTTTATGCTAAAACACAGCTAAAATAGTTCAGTTCAGTAAGTAGTACTCAGTTTTTCATATTATTAAATTGCAGGCGCTGCAGCTTTGATCACAGCCTACATTAAGTTGTGCAACTTAATCTAATACAGCTAAGACAGCGAGTTACCTAGTGTTCACACTGGCTGCAAATTTTGCCATATGATGTCCGAATCCCTGTGGAAATCCCATTTCTGAACTTGAGCTGAAAGTTGATTGCCATGGATTCACTGACACCAGGCATTGCCAGAAATCTTGGTGTGGACGGGTAGGGATCCAGAGATCAAGGAAGCAAAAATGGTGCATGCCATTTCACTGTCACTGATATTAAGCACATACCACCTGGCTCAATTTTCACTGGTAATCGGCACGCTGTTTTGCTTCTGATTTGCATGAAGTTAAACTTTTCTCAGTTTTGTTGCAGCACCAACTCCCAGATATCAGTGTCCTGCCTCCTGTCAGTGGTTATTGAAAAATGAATGAATTTTGGCGGCTTTGTCGCTCGGCTAAAAAGTGAGAATGCAGAGTTAGACCAATCAGAGCCAAATATCTTTGTGCTATGTACAACACAGCCCTGTGCATAATATGACCTGGAACATGGAAATAAATCAGTATGAAAATCAGAAACTGCATCAGGAAATGTGTATTGTTACACCTCTACAGCAAAAGGATTAACAAAGAAAGTCTTTCTCCAGTTTCCGAATCTGACTTTCATCTTTTGCAGCTCTGAGCCGACTGGCAAAACAGAGTCAGAAAGGCGAGGCTGCGAGATTCCGTTTGGAGATGCCAACTAATCCCAGAGCCCTGGAGTGGAGCAGAATCAACGGCGGTAGTTCATCATTCTCTGATTAATGGTGCTGTAGTGTCAGTTGGTTTAAAATAGCAGATAAAGTATCCTGGAACTTGACAGACTTAAAGGGAACCAGGCTCTTTAAACAGACAATAATCCACTCGGATTCCACAGGACTAAAGGAAGAAAGTCCATGTTTAGCTTTAGGAGTGGTGCTATTGATTATTTACTAATCTATTAACTGTTCTGAAGATTAATCGAGTATTTAGTGTTTTAAGATTGCAGTAACAGACCATGCCAAGCCATGGACTCAGAGCTATAAGAGAGCTGCAGGAGAATATAAAATATTTGTTTTTATCATGAAAATAGGTGTTGACTAACAAGTATTGCAATTAAATTAATACAATGTGCATTGCTGTGATTTATTAGCCAGTTAACTGAGTAATCGTGATGGCCCTAATTAATTAATTGATTAATTGTTGATTAATTTTAGATACTAAACGTTCCTGCAAACAGAACCTGTAAGAGGGTATAGACTCACTGCTGCACCCTGCAAGGCATTACGTCATTTGGTCTTCCCCTGTTAGCAGTCTGCTGAACTGCTGAAAAGTTAATTATGGGGCTCTGTAGTGTGTCCAAGTGAATTATGGTGTCCCATCATGCTTGTTACTTTCAGCATAACTCCAGAAAACCACAGAACGGGATCCTGTATGATACAGATTAGTGCTGGACGATATGTTGGTGTCTTTGTTATTGGTTTTCAGTTTTAGTGATGAGCAATAAATTCAAGATGACAGTGATATATTTCTTGCAGTTTTTAAGGTGAACCGCTAAATGCTATGCGAGCCATTTCGTTGGGTGTTTTGAGAGAACTGTAAAGGAAACAGTTCGACAAGCTCTGTTGTGGTGTGCAAGACATTTGCATAGAAAACCCTCACCCCAACGCTGCTCAGTTCACCTGAAATACGTTTAGCCTAGCTGTTAGCTACCCTCAGCTATTTCACTCAAATTGAACCCATAAAGCAAGTTCATCTTTTATTAATCTTCAGACCTGTATATTTTAACTTTCTGGGGCTCATTCTGACTAATGTTACTCTCTGTATAATGAAATGTGCAGTTTCTACAAGCACTGACCACATACACCATATGTTCAGAAAAGCATATTGTACAGAATGCATTGTATTGTGATGTAATTCATCACAATAACACACATTATTGCCATACTGCTCAGGCTCATCCGTAAGATCAGAATGTTTAGAATGTTGATGCATTTTATACATTTGTAACCCTGTAGAAATACATTTTATTGTTATGAATTTATTTTATATAATTTATATTTTTTCATATGTATTATTCTTCTGCAGAGCTCGTTGTGCCTTGAACTGTTGATATTATTCAGACCTAAAAGTCAGGAGATGACCATCCAATTGATCTTACGTCAACATGACTGTGTTCAACTGAAGGAGATGCAGGAAGTGAAGTGGTTGCTTGTGAAGTGGTTGGTTGTGAAGTTGCAGTATCACACTTGTGAATGTAGTTCATTAGATGTTTTGTAATTGTTTGGTTCTTCTGGTATTTCTTTTACATTTTAGATTTGTTTTTAGAACGTTCAGTAAAGATCTATATTTGAAGAACCTTTTAGTTTTGGTTCTTGGCGAAACCTGCTTGGGATTAATCTTTTTCAGGAGATGTTCTACAGAGAATGGTCTCTTGTTTTTAATGCTTCTTTGTTGCATGAGCCAAGAAACTGGGCCATTGAAAGGTTCTTTAGGGGACCGCAAGAGGTTAATATATGGCTTCTCTCCACTTTACTTGATTTTTGGCAAACTGCAGCGGTGTCCTGTTTCAGCCCAGGTCGAACACCTGAATCTGATTTGATTGTAAAATTTTCTGAAGGGTTTTAAACAGAACAGGTCCGGTGACGACCTGTATGTGAACCTCAGATATGGATCACATTGAAATTTCAGTAGCGCAAGTGTACTGGGTAATTATTATTACAATAAATAGTTATTAATATGCTGCTTTATAGTTTCAAGAAGGTATTGGCATAAAACCAGGGACGTAGCGAATGTTCGGCAACCAAAATTATTTGGTCAAAAAAAAAAAATCCACTTTTAGTGTTTGGCCGAATAAGTGAAAAGACCAATTTATACCATTCGAGCCAAATGGAACTCCAGAAAGAGTAAATAACAGAACAGGCGTTACAGCGAGGCAGACAAACGCACACGCGCATGCTGACACACTCGCACTCTATTTTCCCCCTTTAAAGTATCCTGGAACTTGACAGACTTAAAGGGAACCAGGCTCTTTAAACAGACAGTAATCCACTCGGATTCCACAGGACTAAAGGAAGAAAGTCCATGTTTAGCTTTAGGAGTGGTGCTATCCATGCTGACACACTCGCACTCTATTTTCCCCCTTTAGCTCTTTTTTTAAATTTTTTTTTCTTCTTTCCGTGAAACACAAACCCCAAATTTACAGCAAAAGCGCAGCCAGCGTGGAGTGAGGTGCTCTTTGTGAATGTAGCGTGTCGGCTGGGATATGTTTGTTGTATTGTGCTTTGTCAGTGTGTCTGCTGGGATGTTAAGATGTACAGTGTTCACTAAGTGTTTTTAATCTATAGTTTAGTGATTTTTTTTTTTTTCTTTGAAAACCAAGACAAAGATACATCCCAGACAGCAAAACTGGCTCAAATCTTCCCCATTTTCATCTGGCCCACTTACCAGATGGGTTAATGCCACTTTGAGTGGACTGCTCCCGGTAGCAAGATGTGAGCCACATGTGCACCACATTAGGGCCATGCCTCAGCCAAAAGTAGACAGCTCTGCTGTATCTGTGCCAGAAATGGACCAGATCTGTTTTGGGACAGATGGGCCAAATCCATGTTGTAAATATGTGGGCCACCTTTGGCTCACAGCAGATTGCCAGTGCTGACAGTGGGTCAGCAGTGCCATATCTTTGCCAGATGTGGCCCACATCTGCTTGGCCGCCAGCCAAATGTTTAATTTTGTCTGGGCTTTGTCCATCTTTTGGCTTCAGCCAAAAATGTTCATTTCGATGTATCCCTGCATAAACATATCTATACACATACATGCATGGTGGGGGGGTATATGCAGGGTGTTGAGACAAAATAGTCCCCAAAGAAAATTTCAGGTTCATCACCATTTTCATCAGCATTCACTCTGAATGATTGAATTATGCAGAAATGGTGAAAAAGTCAGTTGAATTCCTGGTTATCTGGTATCACACGTAGACATTGATTTAAAGAGCAGTTTAGTTTTACAAGGGTGCTAATTTCTTGTCTTAATGGTTGTTTGACCAGGGGAATGGTTTCCCCTCCCCTACACCACCCAGTGTCCTGCTGATAGTTCTCCACGTTATGATCTTTGTTCAAATGTGGGTTCTTTTCTGCTGTTTAGCCTCAACTTCCCTTCTACAACTTCCTCTTCTTTTTGCAGCCCATGTGCTGCATAGCTAGCCAAGGCTTCTGCATCGGCTAATGGAACTCAGTAGTGTGAATATTTCCAAATATCGTTTAATTGATGTTTTTAAGTTTTACATTAATAACGTTAGACTCTATCACACAGCACTAGTCTTGTTTTTCGTTTCTCGTTCTGGATTCATTCTGGAAGTCATATTAATGGGTTGTGTGCTCAAGTTATGCAGGGCTCGTCGGGATGTGGGCATGTTTTGCATCCCAAAGCCGTTGTTGATTTAGTTGCTTTTTTAATACTTTATTGTAAGTCGCCAATCAATGCGCATCACATTAAGCAAGAGTATATTTCTGTCAGTCTTCTGTCAGACATGCTAGCTTCTCTGAAGGATGTGTGGTTGTGCATATTGTTGCGATTGGAGGACTGGCATGCGATTGACCTAAATGTTCGACTGGTTCAGACTCAAAGTCAGCATGCAGCTTGCAGTGATTTAATCAAATTCAAAACAGCCATGCGAGTGAATGCTGATCATTTCAGCATTGTGACTTTACAGTATTTTTCTGAGATACTTTCCTTACTGGAGACGGTAATCGAACTTGATATGTTTCGGTAGACTACTGACATAATTCCAACACGTTTCTATATTCCAACATACTTCTCACAGTACTGTTAAGGTGCCACAGAATCTGTTTATTCAGTATTTTAAGTTGGTTTCTGATGTTCTATATGGAAGGTATGTGACTTTGGTCATGGTGAAAAACGGCCGGATGTAGTTTTAGACTGTGCCCATTTCCACCCTTTGGTGTGGTCCTAGAATGAAATGAGCTGCCTACCCTTTATTGGTGAGCTCATGAATAATTAGATGAGCTCTGCTTTCATTGGCTGGCTACAGTGAGACTGTGTAAACTTGATAGATGAGAAGACTTGCAAGAAAATGAAATATGTTTCGGTTTGCGTCAGCAACAAGTTCTGCAGGACAGATTTCACCCCTCGAGCAAATTGACGACATTGTTTTGTATGCACACCTCCGTGTTCATTCATTGGAGATAGAGTTCACAGACCTCCCAGGTGAGTCCTCAGTCCAACTTTACCAGTGTGTCTGACGTTGAGGTATGTTAAACCTAACTAACATAGGAAACGTTAAACTACCTTTCTGTCCTTCAGTGAATTCAGTTAGCATTTACGTTAGCCACAGCATTGCTAACGTTACCGACCTGTTATTGATAAAGTTCCATTAAAATATTGTGCAAGAGACGTCAACACACTGTAGATTAAATTTGTTCCTCACTGTGAAACTCTCAGCAAACACGGATACAATCACACAGCATGGCTGCTACTTACAGGCTGCTATTGGGGTTGTGATGCTAATAAAGATGGAGCTGCTCTTCAGGGTCAAACGCTGAGCAGAGCTGCTCCATATTGCCCAAGAGTTTGGGGAAACTGCGTTTGAGGTTCATGGTATGTCAGTTCTATATAATGACCCCTCTTTCTTCAACCCTCTGTGGTGAAAGAATGGCCTGTTTCCCCAATACACCTACTTTAGCGTTTTTGGGAAAGGTGGGTAAGAGAGTGACTTTTATACTTTTAACTGCAGACATATCAAAACCAGCTGTCTTTTACTTTGTGATCGTTTATTGATTAAGCAATAACAGAGGCCCAGAGCTAGTCAGAGAATGATCTCATTACATGAATCTATGGTTTGAGTTAAGAACAGTTTGTCCGTCTCTATGACTGTGTTCGTCTAAACTGGGATTAGGAAACTGAGAGCCGGACTCCAGTTTGCTGCTTTATTTGCTCTGATGCAACAGCTAAACCTGGTAATCAACAACTAAGTCAAATCAGGTGTGTTTAAGCAGGAAAATCACCAAACTGTTCAGGAATTTTACCCTCCGGGACCGGAGGTCTCTACCCGTGGTCTAAACTTTAAACTCATGCCACCTGGTAGCCTCTGTAGAACTTATCCTAAAAGGCTAAAATGTTCGGCAACACAAAGGAAAGTGCTAAAGCACACAAAGGAGTATTTCTAAGAAACGTCTAATTTTTCAACAACAATGTTCAGTGTCTGATCATTGAAGCACTGGATGGAATGGTGGAGCGTCAGTACAACATGTTGTGCCCTTTCCAGGGAACCCTGAATCACATTGCCGGCCTTCGGGAAACCAGAGATATTGACCCTGAAATTATCAGGATCCTCCTTGGTTGTCTTCTCTGTTTGTATCATAATCACATGATCAGCAACTAACTAATAGACACCAAGCTTAAAGCATCATCGCCAAGCAGTAAAGTCAACTAGTTACTAGTCAACCCCTACTACTCATCTAATTGAGCTAAACATTTTTCCTTTGTTATTTATTCTGATTGGAAATGATGGTAAATTACTTGTTAGTAAATATGGTACCCCAAAAGAAGTTTCATCCAGAATCTTTTCAGCTTCAGCAGTGAGAGATAAATGGCTCCACCCTCCATGACATGGCATGGATCTGAAAGATGGGATGTTTCCCTTTTCTTAGCCTGATAGCTCTGACTAATTTGCTGCCACCATCAATTTCACTGCAGGCTTGTTTTGAGGAGTTTTGTCCAAACCTTTCGTTTTCTGAAGGGAGTAGTAGCAGACCGTAGATGTTCAGATGTGCGTTATTTCGTAGCCGTTTTTAAATCTGATGCTACCGTTTTGTCGGGTGGTTGTTTGATCCAAGAATTTCTTTCTCAGTCTTCGAGGTTTTGATATGACAGCAACAACATTTGATCAGAACATCTGAATACTGATTATAGTAATATAACACTCATATATCCCATATTATGAACATAGGAAATAAACAAAGTGACTCGGTTTGAGCTACACAACACTTCTTCTCGTCAGGCTGGGTCTTGGTCATCTGTCCTTCTTGGCCATCCGTGGAGTTCAACATGTAGCCCCTCCCTTTCCCCCTGCATTGTGCATTAGCTCGAACGCCCCCTGTTACTGATTGGCTGGAAGAGTGTTGTGTAGCTCAAACTGAGTCACTTTTTTTGTTTCCTATGTTCATAATATGGGATACGAGTATTATATTAGTATAAGCAGTATTCAGTCGTTTTGATCAAATGTTGTTGGTGTCATATCAAAATCTATCTAATAACAATCACTCAACGAGTGAGCTTTTTTGAAGAGCTGAAGTTTACCTCAGCGATGGTTTGTTTGCTTGTTTGATTGAGGCTATGTTGCTCTGTCGGTTTGTTCTGTCCATTCCATGCTGTTCACCTCAGACTAGACAGAATGTCCCTTGTTTAAAAAGGCTTCAAGTGATGTGGTGATATAACATTAGTGCAGCCTTGTTGACCCGTTTATGGCCCATGAGGAACATTGTTTGTTTATGTCCTGTGAAGGTGAGTCTACTCGTCCTCCTGACGCTCTTTAATGGGGTGAAACTCTTTAGCTAAAACTGGACCACATGTGTGACAGCAGGAGGTCCAGGCAGAGTTACTGAGTTGCCTGCTGCTTAAACTACCAGAAACGGTTTATTGAGCTTGTCTAAGACCGGTGTAGAATTCTCACAGGAGGCGGGCCTGCTTGAAGTTCTTCTTATTCATCCCAGTAGCTCCGTCCAGACGTTCTTTCAAGAAAAGAATGTCTGATTTTGTTTGTGTGTTTGCTCTCAGATAAAGGTAGTGTATACTTTATAACCTCAGAAGAACCTCCTTAAAAGGCGCTGTTTACATTTTCAGTACATCCGTTTGCTTGCTAATAGTTCTATTTATTTTGAGCAAATCCCTGGCCTAATCCACAATATCAAGAGTTCTAGATACAGAACGTTCTCAAAAATACCTCAAAAGAACTTCCTTAAAAGGCGCTGTTAACGTTTTTAGTACGTCTGTTTGCTTGCTAATAGTTCTATTTATTTTGAGAAAATCCCTAGCCTAATCTATGAAGAGTTCTAGATAAAGTACATTCTCAAAAATATGTTCTTTAATAGTTCTTAGTGTGGATATGGTTCTAGAAGAAACCTGGTATAGGACCTTTTCACACACACAGTCTCACTTCTAGCAATGGTTCTTTAGAGAGCCATCTGTTAGGAACGAAAAGTTATTATATGGCATTGAACCCTTTGTAGCAGTGCAGAACCAAATAAGAGTTTGTACCTTAATAATAGGAGAACGCTTTTAAGTTCTATGTATTAGTTTGTTTAAAAGGTTCTTTAAAGAACCATGCACAGTAACCAATCATATTGTGGATGCAGCAGATATATAATTAGCGTACCACACATGATGCCCCACTTAGCATTCAGAGAAGCATTGACTTCACTCTAGAACCCTTTTGTGGAATTTTATTGTTAAGGTGCAAATTTGGTTCCACACTGGGTGCAAAACCTTTTTTTGTTCCAGCAGAAGCCCTTTCTGTTCTTCAAGGTTCTTTAAATAACTGTAAACACTCTTCTTAAACTTGCAGCTGAAATGTGATTAGTGTGCCACACTAAAAGACGACCCTGTAAGCATTTGAGGAACTATCTCTGCCTACACTCTAGAACCCCCTTCTTTAAGGAAGATCCTTCATCTGGATTAAAGTCGACATCTAAGCCAGCATGGCTGCTGTGGAGTATTGTGCACTGCTGAGTGGACGTTTTTTATTTTACCCTCTTCTGGTCCGTCCATCTGCTAAAAGACTTACGGGCCTTAAATCGAGGTGATCTTTAAACAAAAGCCCTATTTCTGTTTCACCCGCACATTCCTATTTGGAGACAGCCCTCTCATTCAGAACAACTCCAGCTGCATCTGGCCTCCATAAAGAATCTATGGCTGAATTACCTCAGGACTTTTTTTTTTTTTTCCCTTTTTCTTTCTCTTTTTCTTGTTCCGTTCCTCCGGGACTTCAGACTGGGAGCACGGCCAAGTACACACTTCTCCAGCAGCGAGGTGTTGAGGGAGGTCTGAGTCCCGCTTGTCTGTGTGCTGTGAAACTGTTTGGCCCGATTACGATGAGTCATAATCTGAAATCCTCATGGTTCGGTGGTTAAAGTATAATTCAGAATTATGTTTAAATGTGCACGTTTTGGAGCAGCTAGTTGTGTTATAAAATAGCCAGATGATTTTATTGCGTACTTTTTTTTTTAATGAATATTATTGTAATTGATAATATAGCGTCAATGGCATTGCTTCCACATGATTTAAAGCATGTATGAGTGAAAGTTAATTAGTTGATATTTTGTTTTTGTAATCTGTATATGAGTGTAGTCATCTCTTATGCGCATTTCTGAACTCAACACAGATTAGAAAGAGCATTAAAGGTGCAGTTAACGATTCTGGAGAAAAATTATTGATATTTAAACTTAACACTTCCATTGAGCACTACTTCAGTAGTTCCGAATTCATGGCAGTGCATTCCCAAAATGAACAACACTGGGCGAGCAAAGTTGTTTTTTTTTTTTTTTTTGTGTTTTTGTGTGTGTGTGTGTGTGTGTGTGTGTGTGTGTGTGTGTGTGTGTGTGTGTGTTAGATATATATGACCATAAAACTCTTTGCTGCAAGACAAACATCATGATATAGCATTAGAAGGAGCAACGACATAGCAAGCAATGTAATGTTAGCAGGTTGTGGGTTTGCAAACTGTCAGCTGATGCTAATCAGTTAGCAAACAAAAAATAATACTGGCCTATTGAGTCTGTAATACAGCAGAGATGACGCTATAGCCAGGTTCTTTTTTGCCAGCCTAAATGGTGCAGCAGTTGCATTCTGGAACCTCAGAGCAGGAAAACTCAGACAAGAAGTTGGCAAATAGGAAGCCAACTTCAGCTCTGCGAAGTCTCTCCGCTGTTGAATCGCCTCATTGATGTTAACCTGACTCTCTGCTCTTGCCCGATATAAGAAGTTCTTTCTCAGTTTTTGTTGTTTAGATCTTCTCCTCAGGCTGGTTCTCAGTCTTCTGTCCTTCTTGGCAGTGCGTGGCAACAACATGTAGCCCCTCCCCTTCCCCCTGCATTGTGCACGAGCACGAACGCCCCCTATTACTGATTGGCTGGAAGAGTGTTTCTGTAGCTCAAGCCGAGCCTCTTTGTTTATTTCCCGTGTTTATAATATGGGATATATAAGTAAGTGTTGCTGTATTCAGTCATTTTTACCAAAGGCTTATGTTGTTGCTGTCATATCAAAACCTCTTAAACAGTTCTTTCTCTCTTTGAAGAGTTGAAGTTTACCACAGCGATGGTATGTTTGCGTGTTTTGTTTTTAGGCTCTGTTTCATCACAAAGTGTTTGTAATCTACAGCTAACCACTTATCTCTACAGTTTTGAGGATTGTCTCTGTGGCCCCCTTGTTTGTGGAGGAGGAAGCCAGAGAGATCGGGTTTTTCTGGTCGGTTAAGATCGTTTCCTCTGAACACTACAGACAAGAGTGCAAGAGATCGCTTATCATCTGCATTCAACGATGATTCGCTAGGGTACTGCGCTTAGCTAGTGTGACGGTTTAGGTGGCTCACTGCTGACTCTGTGTGCGAGAGTTACTGACGTCTGCTCTCACCACTTACTAATGACTTGTCTCTTTATCCTGTCATCAAGAATATCCACAAAAGAGCACTGTGACCATGTAAGGCCATTCCATGTGCTGTCCTTAAAAGAGTTGTTTTATATGAAGCTGATTCTACGGTATAAATAGTTTTGTCATTATTGCTGGTGTTTTGCGGTTACATACTCTGCATAGGTTACATCGGTTTCCATTTGTAAAAACATTAGCCGTTCATGTTATCAGCTAATGCCATGTTTTGCTTCAGGAAGAAGTGTTACCTGGTTGTTTTTGTAATGTTTTATTGCTTGAATGTTGGAATTGAAGCCGAATCACAGGGCACGGTGGAGCTTTAGTTTTTTTGGGCTGTTTGTTAGCAGAATGGGCTGTTGTCCAATGTTTGCACTCTTTGGGCTAATATAACATTGTCCCGGTAACCCAGCACTGGTTTAGAATATTTAGACAAAGCAGGTTTAATTTGCCTTTTTGTCCCTTTACTGCCAGCTGCTTAGCTTCACACTCAAAGTTGAGTCTAAACATGTTTCGGTGCTTTAATTGAACATAACAGCAGAGCGGTTGTCATGCTAACTATGTCAATCGCTATTGCTAACTAGCATCACTTTCCTAGTTGGCACAACTGAGTTGTTATATAGATGGTTTAACATTTGTTGAATGGTGCGATGAAAATTGTGCACTGTGGTTTTCCTGTTTGTTCATGAAAGCAAACTCAACTTTGTATTCTTTCCCATTTTTAAATACGCAGATTGTTTCTTCTTTTAACGCCTGTAAGAGACCATAAATGCAGCTACCAAATCTCAGGGATTGTTTTTTTATTGCGGTAAGAAAGACAGCGTAAGCTGTGAAATTGAATGATTATCAGAGCAGAGCTTTGTCAGTGTAGATTTTTTGTAAGGTGGAGGAAGGCAGGACGACGTGCTGTGCACTTTTTGCTATATGATGATGAGTGTATTTAACAAGAGGTGTTTGAAGTCCATGGCATGTTGATGGAGCACATATTTGGGCTGGAATTGGCCAATCATCAACATGGCTGATTGATCATTCCAGGTTAACCTGTTATATATAAACAAATCTAATACCCTTTAATTATTAATGCACTCTGAATGTTATTTGACTGGAAAACAAATCATTGATGCACATTCTCATGAGGTTGCCAGGAATCCTAAAGTTTGTCCAGCCTGGCTCCATGCATCAAGACAACTGGCCCGTTTCCTTAGTTTGTAGGTAGTCCAGAGTATGTAAGTAGCTTATTTGTCCTAGTTCCTCATAAGAAGTTGAGCTTTATCTTTAAGAAGCTAAAGCTCAACTAAGCAGTCCAGCTGGGGGTTCCTTATCTGTGGATTTATCTCCTTTATCCTCTGAAATGTCGCAGTTGTCAGAGATGGGCTCAGAAGATCCATTGTCTCTTTTGATTACGCCTCAAGATGTTCTCCACAGCTTTGAAGTTCAGCGGACAGGACAGAGTTAAGCAGGCTGGCTTGTAATGGAGCGTAATGATGACGCTTTTTTTTTTTTTTTTTTTTTTGTGGCAACAGAGCTTTTTGCATGTCTTGGAATTTTATTGATTCTGGTTTTGTGGTCAGCAGCCTACTTGAGGATATGCTCTACTTTCATAAGTGCTCTTTCTCCTGAGACATTCGACTAGTTAATAGAAACACACACGGCTAGTTCTCCAGCCAGTGTTTGTTCTTTTTGATTGGGTCAACATATTCCAACCTGCAGGACGGTAAAAAGATCATTTACTAGCCTACAAGAGGAGTAGAGAAACTGCTTCTACACTCTACTACTACGCTTTCGTCTGTGCAGCATCTGAGTTCATGGCGCGTTTTAGACTCTAACCTTTCGAAACATTCTCCAACGGAACACTGAGCACAGTTTTAAGTCGCTCTGCATAAGCCGTAAATGTAAATGTAAAAGAACACTCAATAAATGGTTCCTCTTTAGTATAGTCAGTGGTTGGAGAACAGTGATGGTTCGAAGAAATTGGCTGTTCCCTGTTGCATCCATGTGTGTTCATTGTCATTATTATCATCATGTATAAAGTCCAAAGCAGAAAACCTGTTGTTATAGTCCCTCAAAGAAAACCTAAAAATGGTTCTGTTGTTACTATATAGAACCCTTTTTTGAGTGAATCTTGTACTTGCAACCATTGTATAACATTTATTGGCTTTAACAGATTATAAGTCATTGTTTTGTAGTGTGATTGTGTTGAACTAGTAAACAACCCAACATCAGTGGCGGAAACCATATCTGAGCTTTTCTACTTGGCCCATTTTTGCTAAATTGCCCATCACACAGCGGCATTCACATTCAAATAACTTTCCAGAGTGATTTAATTTGGGTCACTACGAGCTGCCAAATGTTTGGAGTTAGCTCAGTTGTTTTCCCAGGAAATCCCTTATAGTTCAGAAATGAGCTAAATACTCAGTGTTTATCCTGTTTTTCAGTTTGGACTTGATTCGGTGATCACTGTGTCTGTATGAGAGAGGAGTCTGCAATTACATTGAGACTTGACTGAATTATCTCTGGTTGTGTTGACCGAAACCTGAACCAGTGCAGTTTTTCTGTTGTAGGTACACATGGACTGGATTTAGGCTCATATAAATGAGTCTGCTTTGAATCAATAGTGATCTGAGAAATTTGAGTAGTTTATGTGTTCTGTTTGTTCTGTGATGCTCTGACATACCAAAGACATGGGATAGCAGTATGTGTATGTTTCACTTTATCATTTGAACACAGCAGCTGCTGTTTACGCATTGTGAAAATTTCATGATTTAGGAACCAAAATGGCACAAAACTGCTTGGACTAAAGTCTGGTTCCATTGACTTGCATCCAAATTCAATTATGTTTTTGGACTGTCCTGTAAAGTTGCCATTTTGGAGCTACTTGTTTTTCTTTGGACAGCGATGATGTGTTATTGTGAGTAAGGTTGAACACTGGCCTGCGTGCTCATTGCAAGGTGATTTTATTAGGGCTCAGACGAGGAATGATGGTGGAATGCTTTGATTAGCTTAATGCTGGAAGAACATGCAGGCCGCACTGTTCGTTGGAACTCTCCAGAAAGTTCCTCGGACCAATGCTGGACAACTTGGGCCCCATGATTGTGGAGGTACAGAAAGTCAATGAAGGGCTGCAAATGCTCACCAAGCCGGGTCCAGTTAGCCAAATGCCGCCGGTCAGCATCCGTAGGCGGGGTGGGTGGTAATGCTTCCTGTGACGTATTCCTGGTACGCACGTGACACACTGGATTGAGGAATGCCTTGTTCGAACTCCGATAATTCACATCTCCATGCCATGAGCACATTGGTCAGTGTTCACTCTCACCAACAAGATAACAACTCACAACTATATATAAGAATCCTTCTAAAGTGATTGGGGTGATTTTGTAAGGAAGCATCTGAATAGAAAGGCTAAAAAAATATGATTTTTTGCTCTGAAGACTTTGTGTGAGCCACCCTTTTCTGAACTTGAATCCTATGCAGTTGATTTGAGTGCACCAAACACAAGATCAGGTGAGCGCTGTGCTCTTCTGTAGTGATTTTGCTTGGGAATTATGTAGCTTGATGCACCGGTCAACTCACAATCATGCCACTGTATTCATATAATACTCTTCTACCAATCCAGGATGAAAGTTTGATCTAATATTTCATGGTATTAATAATGGATATTGCATCCTCTAAAATAAGGGGCTTATCTCCATGTTATCTTCAATTAGGACTGAATTAGGGCAGAAGCTATTACAGAACCACAGTTCTTAACTTCATCATCTTCTTCATTAACCCCAGATCAGAAAACAGTATAACACAAATATAACACAAACTTCCAAACTAGACTAAACTTCCTAAATACTGTCCTAACTTTAGTATACTTCTGCTTTAGTTATGCATTTCTATGGTTTCATGCAGTGATGGGCAGCATAGTGAGCATGACTATAACTAGCATTTATCTACACTGTAAAATGGAGCTTTCACATTCACCCAAACACTGCACACATTATCTCCACCCCATTATCTCTGTCTTATTACATTCCTGTCTTAATGTTGGTAAAACGAGTTTGTTAAAATATTACAGCGGTGGTGGTTAATAATGAGGAGGCAGATTAAAACGTGTCTGTCTTATTAGAAGGAATAACATCAGCACTGCCAAATTTGGACCTCTCTTCTTGTGCACACATGTCACGTGCAGTCATGTGGTTGCTACAGATTACGCTTGTTATTTCTGTTGTTTCTATGTGTAACTAACAGCTAATCTTTAAATTCCCTATACAGTAGAACACCAAAACAGGACCTAAAGCCAAAAACAGTTTAATATAACGAATGAACCGGCTAAAGTGTTTGAGGGAAGTGAAACTGAAACCGAGAAGCTTTGAAACACCGGACGGCATACTCTCACAATATCCATAACTTCTAATTCAGCAGCAGAAGCTGTCTAGGTTACTAACTTTCAATTCTAACGTTATTTTAGTTATGTATTTACGTTTCTGTTTCTGCAAAAATAGCTTTATAACAGACATGACAGTTGATTGTTGACTTGGATTGAGTAGTTTAAATAATGAATCAGAGTGAGTTGCGTTATCAGACAGACTTCTCTTGTAGATTACTTGGTTAAAATGAGACCTGTGTGAGTTCATTTTGTGTCTTGCAAAGAAAAAGTTGTAACATGACGTGTTTTATTTGATTTGAAACTTGCTTTACTTGCTATTGCGCGTCTTGTGCACATGTACATGCGCACATTGCGATGTCGATGCTGAAATGACGTATCTTATAACCCTGACTTGAACTGTGGAATCTGTATCATGATTAGATTCATATCGTGAAGTTGCTGATGACACCCTTCTGTCCGCACATGAGCCCTCCTGGTAATTTCCTGGGAATTGTAAGCTAGTGCCGATTGTTTGCTGAGTTAACTTCTCCGAAGGTTTTGACTTCTAGCTGATGTTCACTTTGACGATTAACTTTTGTTATTTAATTAAATTTAATGATTAAATTACATTCATGGATAAAGGTGCATGTGTGAAAGCAGTGCAATACTACAACCACCGTGCTTTACAGTGACTAAGATTCTATCTGGAAAATGTAAGCAGAAAACCTGTCATTAGCAGACAGAACTTCATTTGCCACAGAAAATATGACAGAGCATGTTGCTCTTGAATCTTATATGTCCACATTTTTTGTGAGTTTAGCTCTACAGTCAGCTGATCTTACAGTAAATACAGATGCATCTTCCTTCCTGACCATGCAGACCAAGTTGGTGAGCAGTCAGTTTTCTGATGCATGCACATTGCAGCAAGTCATTCCTCTAGTTCTTTTTGAGGTGGAGCTGGAGGACGTTTGAGAGTCTTTTGGTCCACGCAGCAGTGAGCAGTCATTTTCGTGTTTCGTGTGTCGTTGGACCTGGTTTTATTGTTTGAGTTGCTCAGAGGTAAACAAGTCCATAACAGAGAGACTTCTAATAGGGAACTTGATGTGTTGCTGTTGATGCATTGCAGAAGTGGTCTTTGGTGATGCGGATTTCGTGAGGAGTTTATGGCTGGTTTAAAGGCGTTGTACGCAGTTCTAGAGAACGACTGTTGATATTTGAACTCAACAGCAAAACAGAAACTCCCCTTTAGTGATCCTTCAGAAGCTCAGTTTATTTACAGCCTCTGGCAAATCTGTAGGTCATGAAGCTAGTGCAGTCTAAGTTAAGATTAGCACAGGGATGCTAGCATGCTAACAGAAACAAATCCTCCAAGCTTTCAACAACAGAGCTTTACATGTCCACACAGCAGCTCAACAACAGAAAAGGAGCTTAATAATAATAATAATAATAATAATACACTTCAGGAAATGTTTTTATTAGTGAAGTGAATGTGACGAGGACCTGCAGTAAATGCAGCAGCATTTGCATGTGGAATGGGAACATTCGGCAAAAAAGCCCGCCAATCAGAGATTTCTTCACTGTTGAAGTCTCCCCGCCCTTCACCTGAGCTGAAATCTCCTTTATTAATATTTGTTCTTTAGATTCATATGGTAGTTATATTTATTATTCCCTTTTTCCTAGTATATATTTTTGTGTTTGTATATATCTTGTATATATAAATTGTACATATAAATTATTTGTGGATAGTTTCTGTCAGAGTGCCATTAATGCCATTACTAGTGTTTTGTTTTGTGAGTATATAAACTATGCTGTTGATTGAATAAGAAGTGATAATCTAAGAAATGTCAAAAATCGGCATGTTGCCTCACACTAGTCAATGTTAATTTATATATATATAGTGCGTTTTACAACAGGTGTTGTCACAAAGCAGCTTTACAGAGAATCCAGATCCAAGCCCCCAGGGAGCAAGCCAAGGTAAAACTCCTTCAGAGCAAGAGGAAGTAATCCTGAGAGGAACCAAAACTCAAAAGGGGGGTACCCACACTGGTTAGCAAGACGAGCACAAAAAAGTATCAAAATGTACAATTATAGGCAATACTGAATAGAGAACTACCGATAACTGTTAAAGTCCTATGAGAGCAGCAATGAGAAGCAGACCTGAAAGTCTGAATGAAACTCTGTCAGTGTTAGCAGTTGAAACAGTGACCACTGTAAGGGGTTTATCACAGTAAAAACCTGGAGCATCAACTGCTGCTAGAAGCCCACAGTGATGATCCATTAGTAAGAATATGAGCCTATGTGAGGCAGAGGAAGAAATGTCTGATTAGTCTGTGAAGCAGGGAAGGGAAAAATAAAAATTAAAATAAAAAATATAAAATAAAAAAAATAAAAAGAATAAAATAATAAATGTTAAAACTAAAATATTTAGTTTCAGCTTTAAATATGCTGCGATAACTTTAACTTCACTCTAAAAGGGGAATTCCATGGAAATGATGGTGCACATCTTTCATGACTGTAACAATTTCTGCAAGCCAGTATGACGAATTCGGCATTTGCAGAGTCTACCCGAACGGCGCTCAATGGCAGAAGTGCACAAATAGCCAAATGCAGCGCAAATTCAATCACACAGTCGCAGTCACCCATGTGGGCTGTGCCTGTCTACAAGATAAAATCAAGCGGTTTCGCTAGTGAGATATGTGGCACTGTGTTTTTCACGCTAGCGTCATGGTCTCCTCTGCTGTGCTGGCCATTACCAGAAGCTTTTGTTACCTTTTCCTGCTTTGTAGCTCACTTTTTTTTTCCCAACCTCAGCTCTCTGTTGTGTAGCGTAGGGATACAGTTGCTATGCCGGCGTTGACTCCGATGACGCAACGGCTATGCGGCTTTGTGTTGTATATTTATAGAGATGCAGTGTGTCTCTAGTGAAGATGAGGGGGCTGATTCACAGCAGCATATTGCCTGCAGCTGGATGACCACAGCTTCCTGCGTTCCTCTGCACTCCACGCAAGTATGAGAAGGCATGAGGTTTGGTTGGAGAGGGCGTGTTGCAAATAACCACTTTAGATGACATGTTGCGATTTGATCACTGGGGAGGTAGTTAGGTGCCATCTATAGATTTCTTTCTTTCACCACAAGCACAATTTGAATAGTTGACTTTAAATTTGGGATCAAATTACTGGATCAGTTTCTACACCATGCACGGGGCTTGGACGATTATTTTTGGCGGAATGATTAACTATGTTATCATAACCCAAACGTAGGTATGAAGTGACGTGTGCGTTATAGTCTTAGCTTATCCAATTTATAATTAATTTAATATAATTATCATACAAATACTAACAAGGTTGCATTTTAATATATCTTCATTTGTAATGTTAATTATGCTCTTCTCAGATGGTATGTTAACATCCAGTGGTTCTTTGTGGCATGTTGGCCAGTCTTCTGCAAACTACCAGAGAGCAGATCTCGTGTACAGTGGTTAAGTAGTTCCTGTTTTGTTTGTAGAGTCTATAGTTAAGTGCAGTATTTTCAATTGCATGTGTTTTGGAACTAACCATAGATTAGAATGATTGCACAAAAGAAATAATGCTAATTTAAGGCAATGCAATAAAACAATCCCCTGAGGATTTCCAGTAATCCAGAGCTGACTGGATGAAATGGAGGCAGCAAGACGAGCATTATGAAGATAACTTTTCAAATACACTCATTATCTAAAGAACAGCTGCACCCAGAAAGGTTCCTAATGGTGTCATGTGATAATCCATCCCATGCAGCTTGAATATCCTCACACAGTTCCTGCAGATGGTGCGGTAGGGGTGGAGGTGGAGTGACACCAGGCCTTCTGGACTTGTGACACTTGACAACAAACCGTTCATCTTGGCACTGACCACGGTGCCTCCTCACACGGATTCGTTGGTCTTCCCCACCAAGACAAAAGCGGGACTCATCACTGAAGATGACCCGCTGCCATTCTGAGTCACTCCCTGACAGTCTTGCACGACACCNTTCCTGCAGATGGTGTGGTAGGGGTGGAGGTGGAGTGACACCAGGCCTTCTGGACTTGTGACACTTGACAACAAACCGTTCATCTTGGCACTGACCACGGTGCCTCCTCACACGGATTCGTTGGTCTTCCCCACCAAGACAAAAGCGGGACTCATCACTGAAGATGACCCGCTGCCATTCTGAGTCACTCCCTGACAGTCTTGCACGACACCATTGCAGTCTTTGGTGACGGTGAAGTGGTGTTAGGGGCAGTCGTGTGCATGTAGTCCTGCGTCGTGCAGCCGTCTGCCAATGGTGCTGCCACTAACAGGATGACTCATGGAGGGCAACACTGCTCACTGAATGTTGAAACTTCATTCATTTGCATGACTCACCAAATTTCATTCCTGTCAGGTGTTTCCTTCTGAGTGCAATTATTCTGTTGATGATGAGTATATGTGAGTATATGTATAAGTGAAGAAAAGTGGATTATTCTCAGTTTTTACATTTTATTAAATACAAATGCTGCAGTGTTTTGAGGTAATGATGTTGTTTGTGACAGGTTTTGTGTGAAGTCCTTCAGTTAAACAGTCCTCTTTCTTTTTAAGACTAGTCTTTTTATTTATTTATTTTATTTTTATTTATTTTTTTTACCATGTTTAAAACACAAAAATGCTGAATCAGTTTGAGCCGTTTCTCAAGGCTTCAGTATTAGCGTTTGGTATTGTGCCATCTCCAAATAAAACATGGGCTGGATGCAGGTTTATTGTCCTGTCCCCTCTTTCTGTTGAGTGGTGAGTCTGTGTGGTGCCCTAAATGGCTTAGAGGAGAACAAAACCATTTTGAATGTCTGCGTTCCACTTGCTCTGGCAGCGTTGAACCGTTCCATTCAAACCAGCAGTGTCCGTATCATTATGAAGCATTGAACTCGTAGGTCCTTTTGAGGTAAAACTAGAAGCTGCAGACATCGTTGAGCTCCTTTTGATCAGCGTGTCAGTCGAATTTGGTGAGGCGGGCAGTTTTCTGTTGTGGATGCCGCTTCTTTTGATGTGGTGGCTTGTGAGTTGGATCAAGGGATAGTGTAAACAAGTCTGTTGTAAATAGACCTCCGTAGAAATGCTGTTTTACTGCCAGCTGACGATGAATGTGGTCTTTTCTTTCCAGGCCAGTCGTGGTGTGTTGTCGGGTTACCTTTTCATTAAAGACCAAGTGGCTTTCTCCGTAAGGTTCCTACAGGTTTCACTTGGAGTGTTGGGTATTATTTGAAGCCTATAGCAGATAGCCAGGGTGTAGTGATTTCAATACTGTGTCGGGAGGTGGGGAAAACGTGTACATTGAGAATGTGTTACATGGAAAACCAGGCATCTGGGTGGTAAAGTCCCTGAGCAGGGAGGAGGAGAGTACACTCACACTCAAATCCATACGACTGGCAATGCATCATCCTAGGTAGACTCTCACCACGCCTCTTTTTTTGAGGGAGGGAGTCAGGGGACAATCCCAATGGCTAAACCAAGTTGAAGTGTGTTTCTGCAGGTAATTTGTACAATGTTATTCTGTAGAGCTGCTGTGTGGTTGGTTGTACCCGGTTGGGGCTTAGGCTAGACGACCGGACTAACATGGCTGGGTTAGCTGTCTGAGCACAGTGCTAATGCTAGCTAGCATGCTGTTTGTAGAACAGGTCTAAAATGTAAAATGTTTGGCATTACCAGCTTCTAAACGATCTAGATACACTAATTCATTTCTGATGGTTCACTATTGGTTTTGTTTTGTACTGTTATTTTGCTTTACAGTCTACAGTGACTTCTCGAATATGCTGATCTGATGTATAACTGAAACCTGAAGATATGCATCCTTACACACTAACTATTATAAAGCTTCTGTATGCTTACGTAATAAGCATAATAAAATTCTGTGTTTTGGACTGGTCTGGTTAAGTGTTGAGATCAGAGGAAAGTTTATTGCGAACACACTAGCACCTGTTCTCATTAATGTCCTAACATCCTTGTGATCAGAAACGACACTGTTACTCGTGCTCATAATGTAATACCGTGGCATACAACCCACTGTTTATCATTTCAAATTTGAACAGATCGTCTTGTTACAAAGTCATGGTTAAAATGAATCGCTCTGCTGCAATGTTCTGCAAAGCATGCACAGTTACATTCTGAACAGCAGCAGCGCCGCAGATAGTTTCATATTGATTTCCTGTTTTTTGTGTTTTTGTGGTTATAAAGAAACATGAGAGGTTAATTAATACAACCATTAGTGTGATGAAAAATGATTTCAGAGTCTATTAGTGAGCTTCTGGGCTGGTTTCCCGGACCCAGATTAAGCCCAGACTAAATGGGATTTGCTGTGAGTCATCATGGGTAATGCTCTTTAATCTCTGGTAAAATACCTAAAAGTTTAAACATACTTTAGCGTTGTAAACACATCTGAAACGTAAATTTGCTCATTGTTAACGTGATGGTACATCTTCATACTGTCCCATCAAAGAGCAATGATATCTTAAATGGACTTTGCTTGCTGCTATAAATGTACACTCATCTAATTTGTTTGTTTTCTCTCCATCAGGTGCTAGATGGTGAGTTTGAAGACCATGCGTAATGCTGAAACAACTCGCCCAGAGTCAGAATGAGTGTCACAGATGGCGATGGAACAGCTAGCCAAGATGGACGGGCCTACGTTCTTCAGATCTACCCCCGCCTCGCCTTGGAGACGGTGTCATGTTGCACGGTTAAAGTGTGCAAGGAGGCCACGGCAGCCACCGTCATCCAGGATGTGGCGGCCAGCCTGGGCCTGGACGCGGCCAAGCGTTATGTCCTGGCGGAGGTGAAAGAAAGTGGCGGAGAGGAGTGGGTTCTGGAGTCCACCGACCTGCCGGTGCACAGGGTTCTTCTCTGGCCACGGAAAGCTCAGGAAGAGCATCCTCAAAGTGAGGGCTTCTACTTCCTCCTTCAGGAGCGTAACCACGACGGCTCCATCCGCTATGTGCACCTGCCCTCTGTGTATAAGGAAAAAGATGCCCAGCGGCTGGTCGCCCGAGGCTTCCTGCCTCCACGCTATGAGGATTTTGATGACTTGTGCAACCTATCTTTCCTCAATGAGGACACTATCCTTGAAAACCTGCGCAATCGCTTCCAGAAGAAGAAGATCTACACGTATGCCGGCAGCATCCTTGTTGCCATCAATCCCTTTAAGTTCCTGCCCATTTATAACCCCAAGTATGTCAAGATGTATGAGAACCACCAGCTGGGAAAGCTGGAACCCCATATTTTTGCCATCGCCGATGTCGCATATTATGCTATGCTGCGCAAACGGATCAACCAGTGCATAGTTATCTCTGGAGAGAGCGGCTCTGGAAAAACGCAAAGCACTAACTTCCTCATCCATTGCCTGACTGCCCTCAGCCAGAAGGGCTACGCCAGCGGGGTGGAGAGGACCATCCTTGGAGCTGGACCTGTGCTGGAGGTAGGTCAAATGCTACAATGAGATGGTTTATGGCTTAAAGGTGAAGTCCTCCTGTATTTCAAAGTTTCTGCAGAATTTAATGGATAACGTCAACAAAATCTTTCAGAGTGGTTTGGTGTGAAATTATTTGTTCTAGAGAAGCCAAGTCTTCATGGCATTCAAGAATTCAATTATTCTACACAGTGATGGTAATGAATACCAGACATCTGAGGAGTTTAATATTGTCAGTTAGAGGGGGTTCTAAAGCAAACTGGTCCCCAAAGACAACTTATTATTTCTGATTCTTCACCATTTTACCATCTTAAAACTTCAATAAAAACCATGTTGTAGGCATGATGACTCCTGGCTCTCATCATTACCACTGTACAGAAATCTGGGTCTGTAAGTAAGTCATACGGTCTCGTGTCAAACGACTCTGAGTTAAACACGAATGTATGTCTGTGGAGTTCTCCTTTAAGCCTCAACCGAGTTTTCAAAGCTGTCCTGTAAGAATTTGTTTCCTTGTTTGCACCTCAGTACACGTGAGCCAGGTAATCATCCTTTGATTTCCTTATTCCAGTATGACAGCAGCAGGAACCAAGACTTAAGCTTAAACTTAAAGGGATATTTTTACCCAAGATTTAGTGTATCCATCTAGAAATGTTGACATTTTGCTTCGTTAGCGCTTGAGCTATAAGGCTAACGTTGCTACCACACGCTAGCCATCAATAGTCACCCTACATCTCGTCCATAAATACACTGTGGTCAAAAGTATGTGGAGACACTGAGCATTTGAGCTTCCTCAAATTGTTGCCATGAAGTTGGAAGGATATATTAACATCATCCATCACTGGAACCAAGTGTCCGAGCCCAAACCTTGAACAACAACCCCAGACCATTATCCCCCCTCCTCCTCCAAATTGGCACTAGGTGATTAACTTGTTGTGCCGATGTTGCTTCCAGAGGCAGTTTGCAGTGTGATGCAGCCGGACAGGCAAGCAGTCTCCTTGAGCACTTCTGCCCCCTGTTTGTGAGGTTTTTTTGTGGAACCACAGTGTGGCTAAGCGCTTGTCCAGGACAGATCTAGCAGGGCAGAAGTTGCATGAATTTTGGCAGCTGTGGCGTCCTATGGTGTTTAAAGCCACTGAGCGCTTCAGTATGACTCATTCTACTGCCAGTGCGTCTAGCCTATAAAGACTGTGTGACTATGTGCTTGATTCTATATGCCTTTTAGCAATGGTTGTGGCTGGAACACTGGGACTCGGTGATTAGGAGGGAGGGGTGTCCACATACTTTTGGCCATACAGTGTACATCCCCAGAACTTTTATTAACCCACTCGGACCACATCCATCCCTTAGCAAATGTTGCTCAGAAATGTTGCTGTGGTTTAGGCCACTTATTTATTGCAACACATGAACGTGAATTTCACCTGCAGGCAGCCACCTTAGACGAGACGTTGCTTTGTGCTGACCAAAAAAAACACACCATTGCAGTCTTTGGCAAAGTTGACGTGGTGTTAAGGGCAGTCGTTTTAACGGTCTGCGTGCATGTAGTCCTGCGTGGTGCAGCCGTCTGCCAATGGTGCTGGCACTAATGGGATGACTCATGGAGGCATCACTGCTCGCTGAATGTCCGCAGTCGTGGCTGTTGGGTCATGTCGAACAATCCATCGGTTCAACCTCTCCGTGGTTCGTGTAGGTCTCCCAGATCCTGTATGTCGCTGGTGCATGTCTTTCTGTATCCGCTGCCGCCAAAAGCGCGCTATGATAATATCCGTACTACCAGTGTGGTGCACAATACGTCAGGAAAACCAGGGATGCACCGAATGTTTGGCAACTGAAATTAGTTGTCTGAAAGTGGAGAAAAAAAAATCACTTTTGGTGTTTGGCTGAATAAGACCAAATAACTTATACCGAACAATGACTTTTTTTTTCCTGCTTAGCTCCAGGGCTAGTGCCAATTGCTTCCCAGCTCTCATTCAGTTTCCAGCGTTCAAACCAAATGTAGCTCCAGAATGGAGCTATTACAGTGAGGCAGATAGACAGCAGCTTCTCAGCGTGTACACACACACACACGCATGCACGCTCACACGCACTCATTCTCACACACTACCTTTTCACTCTCGCTCTCGGTGCACGTGCCCACGTCCTCTCAAGACGCACAAACCACTGATTTTACAACATCACGATACAATCGTGACCAGCATGGAGGGAGGCACTCTCTGTGATTGCAGCCGACAGGTCGGCTGGGATGTTCATTTCGGTGTAACCCTAGAAAAAGCCGTCCCACTTTCCGGAGCCCTATGATGCAACTTCTCTTCGAGCTGCTCTGATTACTTTCAAACTCCTTTCCGAGGCATACTTAACTTGTAAAGGTGTGTGTGTGCATGTATGCATGTATGCATGAGAGAGCGAGCACTAGCTAATTAATTTGAGGAAGTTAACATCTCAGCATGTTCATGTGCAGGTGGTAGTTGACTTCTGGGTCTGTCTTTCTGTTTGCATGAGGCTCATCTTATTGATTTTTAAACTTGATTTCAGGCTTAGCAACCTGGGCAGCTGTCCCTGGATAATGGAGCATTGTTACTGCAATTTGTAGCCCATCAGAGCCTAAATCTAATTCTGAAGGCAGAGTGAACTCACACATTACAGGTTTATTAGGTTCTACATCTCTTGCTGCTTGTATAACTGAGACTTCAGCCTCTTGGAGAGCACTTACTGCTGCACTTAGTCATAATTGTAGCTCTCTCATGGCAAGAAGCAATTGGCAATCCACTCTGCTCAAAATGCACTGCCTGATTTTTCCTGGACTGCCTGTCCTTCCTCTAAACTAAGATGTGTCAGATGTGTTAGACAGAAGGGCAGTTTACCATATGGTGCCTTTCCCACGTGACCCCTGAGCATGTGTGAAAATACGAAGTGCAAGTGCTGTGCTAAACTAGGTACATGACGGGTATTAAATTTTCACCAGTTAAGTATAATTTAATTTAGTCAAATATTAGTAGTTTGTCTGTTATCCGATATGACAGGCCGTTTTTGCCACTTAGGACCATATGGGCAGTGAACGTTTCATGTGTCAAAGTTGCAGGTTTAAAAAGGTCTTAAACTTGAAACTATTCAGTAATGTAAATACGACAGCAGCATACCAGAATCCTTATTTATGGATGTGGTATTTATCTGTATTTGTTTTAAGGGATCTTATGGGGAAAATGTGTTTTGGACATTTTAAATGTCTTCTAATATTTATGTTGAGCGTTTTCAGGCATAAACAGTTTGATATTTTGTCTGCAGGGATACACACACGGTTTATTAGAGTTTTTATCTGATTTGAAAGTGACCCTTTCATCAAATTAACCCAGTAGCTGGGTTGTCTCTATCGATTCAGTGAATTAATCAAGTTATCTAGTCCAAGAAAACACTACTGTCCTTGTTTAATTGGCCCAATTTAATAGCTTTTTTTATTGTGTTTTATTGTTTTTATTTTGAAGTGTTTCTGTTAGCCTTTATTTATTTACTTATTTATTTATTTATTTATTTATTTATTTAGGTAACTTGATAGAATGTAAAGTGGGAATTTCAAACACCACAAATCCAAATAAGAACCTAAATCACAGGGTTTCCTCAAGTAATGTATTTCTGGAATTTTACTGAATATTAAAAAGTCTGTTTCAGACATGAAAGGTCAAGGTTTTATTATTTTTTTTAGTTTAGTGGGGTTTTTTTTATGTTTTGTGCCGGTTATTAAAATGTTATATTTTCACACATTTCCTGTATGTATACATTTGGAGCAGGAGCCCTGAAATCAGCCATGTTGAAATTCAGGCTTGTAAGCTCTGTTAGGGCTGGTAAAAGAAAACATGGCTAAGCTTTGGCGAAAGTCATTTGGCTAATACGTGTGTCCGATGCTCATCCCTGAGACGTCTAGACGCTGCTGGAAAATGTCCCAGTCATTCCGTCTGCAGAATCAGCTGGTCTGCAGCTTGTTTTGCGCACCAGGCCCAGAGACTGTGGCGTTGTGTGATACAGCTGATGGAGTCTGGGAACTCTTCGACCGATACGAGAGACTCTCTGATGTCTGTGTTGGGTTACGACTACCCACTGGAGACCGACTGGTTCTTATATGACCCACTTCTACTGTCAGCATTATAAAAGGAGAACGTCTGAGGCTGTAGAATGGCACAGTGAAGATTTACCTGATCTATTCAGGCTGGCTTCTTAAGCTGTGAATCCTAACAGATTTTAAACAACCTGGTCGTCTCCCAGTGTCTGAGTGGTTTCTGCTGAAGATGCTGCTTTTTTTTTTTTTTTTTTTTTGGCGAATTTGGATGTAGCTGATCCGAACCGAGTAGCTCTCCGATCTGCTGTCCGTACTGATACATTTGATGTGTTTAGGTGAGGTGAGGGTCCTGGATGTAGAGATGCACTGTTTGCTGTTTTTCTTTGTTTACTTGCTGTATGTTGTTGTTTTGTGCACTCAGTTTTGATTGGCTGTTTGAGTAGTCTGTTCAGACTGAGTCGCTGGATACTCTACCAGATTATGCTCAGAGTCTGAAAAAAAATGTCACTATGGTCGACTCTGACTGACCTAAAATAGCCAACTAGCAGAACTGCAGTCAGACTGAGAATCAAGGCTAGTGGATTAGGTCCGTGCTAGCTTGTTAGCCAGAGCAGAGCACCATATAAGCCAGGGTTAAGCCACACAAGTTTTACCCCTGGCTTTAGCAGCATAGAGCTTATATGGTCCTCTGCTCTAATGTAATAGCTGGCTGACAAGTTAGCACGGAGCTAATATGCTAGGCACATGCTGTCATGCCCAGCACATTACCGCTTGAGTACTGAGTTCAGTACAATATGATATGCTTCAATAGCGTACACAGCATTGTGTAGCATTCCTAGTTGTCATGTTGTCATACCTGGTAGCCTCTCTTTTCTGTCTTTCTTTCTTTCTTTCTTTCTCTCTCTCTCTCTCTCTCTCTCTCTCTCTCTCTCTCT
>CM067489.1:32270460-32290342 GCA_034552555.1 Semaprochilodus insignis
TATATATATATATATATAGTAATGTTATATAGTAATGTTAGTAATCGAGCAATTATGGTTAGTTTGACGGTTCATCCAGTAATAAGTTTTTAAAAGAAAAGAAATGTATAAAACCAAGACATACTAAAGGTCCCAGGAAGAAAGCATTTCAAAGATTCTAGGAAACTTTTTCAAAATAAACTTAGGAAATGTAAAAATGCTAAGTAGCAAAAATAAATCATTTATTTACACTTATAGGCAGAGGTTTTAACAACCTCAATGAAAAGTTGTTTAATTTGATTTATTTTCTGTGTGAAAGCACATCTATACATATGGTATAAATATGATATTTAGTATACATTTTCTCTTGTTTTATTTTTATTATTATTATCATTATTATTATTATTTTGCATATTAAATGTTTTTTTGCGGCAATTAACCATTTCAACCAATGGGTGTTAGTTACAATTTGTATTATCTTGAAAACTGTCTATGAACATCGCCAACCAATCAACTTATTAAAAAGGTACATTTTAATCAAGTAATATGTTGCATGTTCAGCTTAATCAGGTTATTATCACTGCTACATAAGATTTCCGATTGTTGGAATTCTCTGAAGGAGAGTGAAGTCATACAGCATGCTCCGGATCAGATGAGACTGGGGTTGTGGAGACCTGTGGCTGGGACAGAATTGCTCCAGGGCTGAATCTAAAAAAGGCGCCATAACTAACAGTCATGTGAATTCCTCATAGTCTTATTTGCGAGTAGGACTTTCAGGCTTCTTGATAATAGGACCTTTGTTATTGTGTCACATTGTCGTGTATGTGTGGCTTAGTCAGAGTGGCTGTCCAGTGGCTGGTCAGCATTGGCTTTCTGTTGGCCTCAATAGTCAAATGTTCCACTTTGCACAGACCAAATTTGAAGCCACGTCATTTAAAGAGTCTGTATAGTGGAAGAGAGGAGTTTGGTCTAGAATGTAAACAGATGGTTACAAAATTCCAGGGATGAGCTTGTTCATGCTGCGGGGGGAAAATTTTTAGTGCAAAGTCGTATGTGAATTATGGATAAGTGCCGAACTGATGTACTGAAATAGATACTAACTGAAATACTAACTAAAGCCAGTAATTGCCATGTTGGGAAAGAGAGCTGAAAGAACTTGATTTTAAACATCTTGGTAAATGTGTTACAAACTGAGCACTTTATTAGGTACACCTCCTTGTATCTACACTCACTGTCCATCTTATCAGCTCCACTGACCATATAGGAGCACTCTGTAGTTGTACAGTTCCAGACTGTAGTCCATCTGTTTCTCTGTATACTGTATTACCATGTTCTTCAATGGTCAGGACCGCTGCAGGACCACCACAGAGCAGGTATTATGGGGGTGGTGGATCATTCTCAGCGCCCCAGTGACACTGACGTGGTGGTGGTGTGTTAGTGTGTATTGTGCTAGTGTGAGTGGATCAGACACCGCAGTGCTGCTGGAGTGTTTAAACACTGTGTCCACTCACTGTCCACTCTATTAGACACTCCTACCTTGCTGGTCCGCCTTGTAGATGTGCAGTCAGAGACGATAGCTCATCTGTCATCCTCTAGTCCTTAATCAGTGGTCACGGGACGCTGCCCGACGGGACGCTGCCCCACGGGACGCTGCCCCACGGGACGCTGCCCCACGGGACGCTGCTGTGCTGGATAGTGTGGGTTGGTGGACGATTTTCAGTCCTGCAGTGACACTGAGGTGTCCAGCAGCACTGCTGTGTCTGATCCTCTCACACCAGCGCAACATGCTCCAGTGTCAACGCAGTGCTGACAGTGATCCACTCGCTCCCACCATAGAAAAAAGAACCGGGGGACTTTTTCACAATACACAATATTTGTTTTCTGAGTTTGATTGGCAGTTAGTATAAGAGCAGGTATTATGTGGGTGGTGGATCGTTCTCAGCACTGCAGTGACAGTGACGTGGTGGTGGTGTGTTAGTGTGTGTTATGCTTTTTGGCACATTTGCTCTGTGTTGTATTTTAACTTTTGGTTTGGTGTTAAGATATTGGAATCATTTCTGGAAATGCTGGAGTGATGCATCTCTCAATTGATGTGTGCATTGATTTTGATTCACTGCATTTATGACATGGTATTTGGCAGTTTGGTATGTAGTGCCACTTTTCTTTTGCTTTAAGGCCCAGGAACGTTGTTCATGACGCCTTTTCTCTTTTCCCTGGGTTTTTCTCCAACACTGGCTCAGATTGTGTAGAGTACAACTTCACATTTTGTTGTTGTGTAATCTCCCTACCTCATGCTGAGAGAAGAGATATGAGAGCAGGGATCTGGGACTTGTGGCTACGTGGTAGAAGTCAACTGAATGCCAAGCAAAACTACAGTACAAAACCATTGAAGACGTGCAGACCCTGTCTGTGACGTTCAGTGCTGAATCCTACAAGCCACATTTTTCCCCATTTCCCCCCCCTTGTCTGTCTTTCTGTCTAATAGATGAGGGGCTTAGCATGTAGCCTGTTGCGAAATGCTGATGAAATATTACCTCTGAGGGCCAGTTTAGGGTAGCACGTGTGGGTTTGTGCCATTTCCTCATACCCCATTACCGTACAACCAGTCAGAAAAGCTCTGTAAAGGCGTGTTGGTATCTGAATGATTGTTCTGTGACATGTTCAGATTTCCACACGTGCCAGAACGACTCCTGTTGTGTAGACTCACTTTTTCAGGTGGGAAGGAATCTTCATTCAGAGATCAGTGTTTTATACGTACAATGTCTTATTTGAAGAAATTGCTTCTTGCAGCTATTAGGTGACATTTGCAGCACACATATTCTACTTTTTTCTTATACACTCATCATCAAAAGAACAGCTGCACCCAGAAGGAGGTGTGGGATTGCAGTGCTGTTGGGAAGGAAGATAAAGGTTACCATGAACAATAAATAATGATAAATTTAGACTGATATGATCAATATTTATTGCGCTACACATACAGAAGTAGTGTCGCTCAGTATGGCGTCGGGTCGCCGTGTCTGCTAACCCAACATGCCAGACGTCTCTGCATGGAGTTGTAGAGGTTCCTAATGGTGTCCTGTGATAATCCATCCCATGCAGCTTGAATATCCTCACACAGTTCCTGCAGATGGTGTGGTAGGGGCGGAGGTGGAGTGACACCAGGCCTTTTGGACGTGTGACACGTGACAACAAGCCGTTCATCTTGGCACTGACCACGGTGCCTCCACACACAGATTCGTAATTCATCTTCACCAAGATAAAAGCGGGACTCGTCACTGAAGATGACCCGCTGCCATTCTGAGTCTCTCTTTGACAGTTTGGCACGACACCAGTGCAGTCTTTGGTGACGTAGTGTTATGGTCAGTCATCGTAACAGTCTGTGTGCATGTCTGCAGTCGTGGCTGTTGGGTCAGTCATTAGCATGTTTCACGTTGTCAGACCTACCCACCAAGTTTCATTCCTGTGGGTTGATTCCTTCTGGGTGCAGCTATTTGTGCATCTTTTTGACGATGCACGTATATTTTTCACCTCTTCTGGAGTCCAGTTTTGATGTTTGTAAGTGTTTATAAACCAAAACCATTATAATTTCAAATTTCTACATGCCAATTCTTTAACTTTATCTCTTCAACTGTGTCTTTGAGACTGATGTATGGAAATTACATTTATTTTGATTGGATGGTCCATATTGTATTTATATAGGAAACGGTATGGGCTAAAACACTGCTTACAACTTAAAAGTAAACAGATAGATTGTATAGATTGGAAATGGACCATTATGTTGTGTCACTTGTGTTTTACTTGAATTACACGAAAACTGGAAGCGAGAATATTTAGTTTTTCCAAGGTACAGACACTTCAAGGCTTCAGAACTCTCTCTTCCTTGTGCTTAGGCTCTGAGAAACGGGTCAAAGGTTCACTACATGGAATCTTAATCAGGTTACAGCCCTTCCTCAAGCCACCGTCTCAAAAAACAAAGAAAAAAAACCAAACCAGAATCCAGTTTTTCCTGGTGTCTAGCACAATGGCGCCCCTATTTGGGATTCACCAAGTCCGCCTGGCCCTGCGGCAGCTCCTTTTGTTGGCTGTGCTCAGTAAACAGTGATCTCCATTCAGAAACAGTGGCGGCCCCTGAGCCCCTGACTGAGGTTGGCATTAGCCTGCGGAGGTCCGAGCACCAAAGGCTCATTAATCACGCACTGGATCGGTGTCGCTGCCTGTGTCCCACACATACAGATGGGGCCTCGTGACCCCTTCTAACGTATTCCCCCTCCCCGCCCACTGGGTGCAGCCTCACATGGTGGGGAACGTGGAAAAGCATCACACTCACAGTTGTTAAGATAATACATGTTTTGGTAGCTAAATATCAGCAGGTGTAATTTTATATGGCCAGTGTGTTTCCTTACACTTGCTTTACACTTGTGTTTACATGGAAGATGGCTTGTTTAGAACATTAAGAAAGGGAAAGAAATTTTTAAGTTGTCTTAACAAACCGAACTAGTTGAGATTTCACAGTAATGGCTTTGTTTATTAGTTATTCCAGGTGCTTGCTCAGATATTGCTATGCCATTGCTCTGGAATTCCAGGTGGTTGTTAATATATTTGGATATATGTGGTGCCATGTATGTGAATCTGTATGTGCTGTCTATGAGAAGCAGTCTGAAATTTTGTGACATTATGGCATCATTGTGACTGTGAGAGGCCAATATGACAGTGTCATCATTATCGTTATCAGTGTTTTCTGTGGATATCGCAAGTACCTAAAGACCACTGACCAACTTCATGTGTCACTACAAAGAGAGCATAAATAGACCTGTTTAACTGGATTTAGTGTGGCTCAGTGTGTAAGAGTCATTGTGTTCATTTAAGTCATAGACTATTTAAATACAACACTGTTGGTTCTTTTATGTCTGTTTCAACTTCCAGTCAACTCAGAAAACAAATATTGTGTATTGTGAAAAAAGCATCTCCCTTTGTTTTCCTGCTGCGGAAGCGGGTGGATGATTGTCAGCACTGCAATGACGCTAGAGCAAGTTGCGCTGGTGTGGGTGGATCAGACACAGCAGTGCTGCTGAGGTGTTTAAACACCTCGGTGTCACTGCTGGACTCAGAATCGTCCATCAACCAAAACTATCCAGCATGACAGTGTCCTTTTGGCACCGATGAAGGACTAGAGGATCGCCTATGATGAGCTATCGACTCTGACTGTACATCTACAAGGTGGACCAGCAAGGTAGGAGTGTCTAACAGAATGGACAGTGAGTGGACACAGTGTTTAAACACAACAGCAGCACTGCTGTGTCTGATCCACTCACACCACCACCACGTCAGTGTCACTGCAGTGCTGAGAATGATCCACCACCCACATAGTACCTGCTCTGTGGTGGTCCTGTGGGGGTCCTGACCATTGAAGAACAGGGTAATACAGTATACAGAGAAACAGTAGTTTAGTGATAGACAATGAGCGTAGATACAAGGAGGTGTACTTAATGAAGTGAGCAGTGAGTGAATGTACAACCGTACAACAATTCACAATGAGAAAGAAACGTTAGTAGCAGTAGTAAACAATCACTATTGCAACGGTAAACAGTGAGTGTGTGGCGACAGAACAGCACTTGTGCCCCTGAGAACAGGACATGAAGGGGGAGATTTCTAAGGCCTTCCAATGTTACAGAACCCATTTTTGGTGTGCTGATTTAGTGAACAGGTGCAGTGGTGCTTCAGCGGATACAAAAGGATCAAAGGGGCGGTCACTGCTCTTTTGCCTCATTGAATATGTATTAACAGGAATTTCCCTCGCCAAGCGCAGAATACTGAGAGCAGATTATTCTATTGAAACACCTACTTTCATTTACTAACATAATACATACAGGCTGCACTGTTCATCGCTGTGATAAAAAGATTGGCTTGTTTTTGGAGCTCATATGGCCATTGTTGTTTGTGCTCAGAGAGTTTATTTGTACTTATTTACACATTTGGGGTTTTTTTTGATGGAAAAAAAGCTCTTGTAAGCGCAAATCAATGTGCAAAAATAGTTGGAAATAGTTTACACAAATAGATTTAATTAGGGATTCACTGAATGTTCGGCAACCGAAATTATTCAGGCGAAAATGGTGGAAAAAACACTTTTGGTGTTCGGCCGAATAAGTGAAAAGACTTTTTTTTTTAATGACGCTGTTATCTTTTTCTAGATCCTGGATGTAGACGGGAACCAGAGTGAAACTTTTACTCGTTAGCTCCAGCTAGCGCCATCTGCTCTAGGATAATGCCCACTTGATGTATTTCCACTGCGAGTCACACCGGAGCATGCTGATGCTTCCCAGCTCTTATTCTGTTTCATGCATTCAACGCAAACAGAGCTCTGGACAGAGTAAAGAACAGAACAGAGCTGCTACAGCGAGGCAGACAGACAGCACCTTCTTAGCGTGCACATACACATCCTCCATAAAGAAACACAAACCCCAATTTTACAACATCATGGTAATATCATGACCGGTGTGGAGGGAGGCGCTTTCTGTGAATGCAAAAAAGCTACTCTACAAAAGCTACTCACTGCTTACTTATTCCTGAACTGTGGCTGCTGCTGTTTATATATAACAGAAATCTGTCGGCCATTGTGTGTTGTGTTGTACATGGTTAAGAGGCTACACTAAATATCATACAGTGCCCAAACTGTCTGACTGAGTGCCGTAAAAGTAAACAGATTTTACAGTTTCATATGGTTGTAAAAAAAGTGCACTTGGCACAGAAGTAAAATGTAGCACCTCTCATCTGCTTTCAGAACAGAAAGTAAATAATTACTTCATTTCCTCAAATTTACACCAAAGGAATGTCTTAGTCCCCCAAGATGATTACCAGTCAATAACTCATTTAGTCTTTAGCCCAAGGTCTGAACATTTAGAAAATTAGAATTAAGAAAATAAAGAGTCTTGAACCTGAAAGCTTGAACTTGAAACAGACTATCTGGTGGAAACGGCTGTGAGCCAGACACGTGTTTACTGGTCATATACTAATCACAAAGTTGCACCTGTGTTCATTTGCATGGGAGTTATTTTAGCTGATAACCAGCAAACTTTAAATTCAGTTACTGGGATTCCACACTTCAGACTTGGCACTGCACTAAATCCAGTTGAACATGCCTCAATTTATCCTTTTGTCAATCAATCATTAACACAATAGCTTCCCTAGGACCCAGTTTAAAACCCGGTTTAAGTGGTGCTGACAGTGTAGTTCAGGGTGTTTCTTCGACCTTCCTGCTGTATAAGAAGGTGCATGGGTAAATGGACCGCTCGTTCCATGCCGTATGTCATAAACGTGTCGTGTCATAATGGTGTGCATATCTGAAAACGCATTGCTGTAGTTGGGGGTGTACGGAACTATCAAAGATATCCCAAATATCGCAGTATTATATTTTGTAATACTGTTTCAAGTCTCAATCATAGTATGGATTAATTTATTACACAGCCTTAACTGTCATAAATACTGATTGATTCACGTTTTCTTTTAGTGACATTGTAAAAGTTTGTTTACCTGTTGCAAATAGCTTAAAACCCAGCTAATGAGATTTTTAGTGTCTTTAAAACTCCCTCAACTTCACAACGCATTTATAGGAGGAACAAACCCACCTTTTGTTATGACCGATCGTAGCCTAAACATTTGGTGCTTTTTCTAATGAACCTTCTCTCCTTTTCACCTGTTCCTACAGGCATTTGGCAACGCAAAGACGGCCCACAACAACAACTCCAGTCGTTTTGGGAAGTTCATTCAGGTCAACTATCTGGAGAGCGGAGTGGTTCGGGGGTAAGTGCGTAGTGTATCTGTTCTGCATTTTGAGGTTGTGTCGTCAGCAGCACATCTACTACAGTTCCGCCCAGTTCTGAAGTCCAGATAGTTCTTGGTCTTTGAGCCAGGTATGGGGCTGGAACTGGTCTTTGGCCACAGGAAGAGGCTAGCTGTACTTGATTGAGACCCCTTCCTCTTAGGCCAACGTCTGTGGGGTTATTATTCACGTCAGAGTAAAATCACATGTGTAATTTCCTCCTTAAGCCCTGAGAGAAGCTGCCTGAATAGAAAGAAGGAACAAATTGAGACTTGCACAGTGGTGGTAGTTCCCCATAGCATGGTCCGCTCTTCAGGGCTGCACGATTTGAACAAAAGGCTAGCGTTGCTGTAGTATCAGTGTGTTGTGATTGTGCAACATTTTATTTGATCAGTTCACATTTTATTTTATTGTGAAGTGAGCGTGTTAGGCTGCATTTATTGCATTCATTGAGCCATTTGGGGATTTAAGACAACAAAAATGTTATAACTATTAAACGTTGTGCTCTTGGTGGTCTCATGTTTAGAGGACAGCACAAGCAGTGCTTGTTTACTCCTTAGCTGCAGATCTCATGCTAATGTTTTGGCCTTTTGCGTACATCTTCACTTTTAGATTGGGCCCTTTTTTGATCCATTCCTCACAAAATTCATACACAATATAACGGAAAACATTTTTTACTTTTTCAAATTGTGTCAAAAACTGAAAAATGGATGGTTTTCGTCCAATGGCAGCAAAGCTTCACTACACATGATTCTGTCCAAAGGAGGCATTTGTGTAAAAGTGTGTGCACATTCTAGGTTTCGCCCGATAGACCATCCATGGCTGACGTCACGATGTTGAGCCAACATTGTGATGGTGCGCACTTCATCATTCTTACAGCATAGTGGTCCACATGAGACTGACTCTGTGTAATGTCTCTTTGGTTTTTTGTGATCAGTGACAATTTCCAGTATGTAGGTTTGCTGAACAGCTCTGCCACACAGACACATACACCAGTTAGACAAACATTGCCCAACCCTAGCACATACTCAACTGTGTAAAAAACAGATTTGACAGTATTGCCAGTGTAGGCTACCACTTACTAGCTTGTATTTTAATAGATGCATATACTGAACAAGAAAAGAAAGTTCAATTGTAAATCTTAGGTCAGTTATTTCTCTGGTCAGGTAAATCTCTTGTGAGTTATCTACATGACCGTCAGCCATCAGCTCAATTTTCATGATTGAGTAGCTCATTGAAACAACTGGAGGAAAAAAAATTGTGTGAAGATTTTTGAATCTGCATCATGTAGGGCTGAACCCGATTATTCAGATATCTGTTTGTTGGGTAGGTATTCGAAACTGAAACAGACTTGTCTTCATAGCAAGAAACCCCCTAAAAAACCCACAAACTGTTTAAAGAGCATCTTGCATGTACATGCAAAGGGCCAGTTTGGCTTTGCCAGTAGGTGCTAACACTAGGTAGGTTCGCTAGCTGTCTAGCATTAGACCTCTCTGGCACCAAACTTTGTTTATCTTCATTGGTGTAAGAACTGTAACTCACCTTATCTCGTATCTCATCATAAGGAAAGCGCTAGAATGATAACTGAGTAGATTTTTGTATTCCGTTCAGGTAGCGAGAACCTCAGCCAGTGTAGTAGACACTATTACCTGGACGTGAACGTCAATACATCACGGCTTAACAAGCAGGTTTCTATTAAATAATGCCCCCAACGAAGCTTAGATTATTCGATTCTGTTTGGTGCAGACTTCCTGGAGTCCAAATATAGTATTTGGGCCAGCTCTGGGATCACGTTTGTCACGTTAGGGAACCAGCCTTGTGACTGGAGAGTCGCCGGTTTGATTCCCTGAACCAACAGTAATGACTGAAGTGCCCCTGAGCAAGGCACCTAACCCCCAACTGCCCAACCCAGGCGCCGTGGATAGGGCTGCCCCCTAGTGTGTGTTTGTATGTGGGTGTTTCACTTCCTGGATGGGTTAAATGTGGAAGGCAAATGCCTCAGTCTGCAAACATAAATGGCTGTAAACTCTCTGCTAGGAGAATGATTGACCTCACCTAATGTAAATTAATTAAGAGTTGAGTAGTTGTTGTCTTTTGCTGAAAGCAAACTGTTGTTCATGTTTCTGCTGAAAAAACAAGAGTGCAGACTAGAATCTGTGCAGGATGTAAATGTAATTAATTTTGAAACATAAGATGTGATCAAATATGTAAACGTTTGGAATCGTACAAGCAGTAACTGAACCTCCCTTGGATTAATATATACCCATCGGAGCCAGAATGAACTGTTTTGCTGATCCTTTAGAGAGCTGATAGTGGTTTCTTTTTTGGATATGTAAAGCAGTTTTCTTCCTTGTATCGCTCTTGCAGCTGTTCACGTGATTTGACACAGTATAATAATTAAACTGACTATGCAGGGAGTCAGCCAGAGATTAGATCCAGGACAGACTCTCAGCACGGTTCTTCTCTTTCAGAGGAACGGGGTCGTGCAGGGAGTAGCTTTTGTTCGGTGCACAAGGCTTTGTCCAGAAGTCTCAGTCGGGCACAATGCTCGCAGCTGACACTGTGTGCGGTGCACGTGCGCAGTCCTCCACAAAGCCAAGGCTGTGCCGGAGCGAGTACGGCAGCCCAGAAGGGTCAATAAACCAGATAACAAAGCTGGCAGCTTGAGAGGATGCTTTCAGGCACTTTATTGTTCTTTGGCTGAATGCAGCCGCGTGCAGTCGAACCCCACTCTATTGATAAGCACTGAGTAAGTGGACACTGTTTGTTGCTTTTGTGTTGGACTGAGACGATGCTGCTGCGGTGGCATAATTACGGCTTTGTTCAAAATATTGATACATGGCGAACAAGCTATTGACCATGCATGAGTTTGTACGGTTTGCCTCAGTGTTCTGGAAAGTGTTCTTGCAAGTAAGTCTGAAAGTGCAGTGCTTATAATCAGAGTAGTGTGTGTGTGTGTGTGTGTGTGTGTGTGTGTGTGTGTATATGTACTAGTTATATTTACTCAGTTGCATGTACTCGCTTTGATGGATTTGTACCTTAAAATGCAAATATTTTCGTTCTATTCATTTCATTTTATCAAGAAAGAGCCAAAGAGAGCTCTAATACAGGACAGTTATGCCTTAGCATAGCACAGTGCTACACAAATACTGATGTTTGTTGTCTTTAGAGAAGAGTTTTGAGGATGTTGCACCATTTGCGGCAACAATTTAGGATAGGAATGCACAATAATGTCGGAATAATATTCTTATCAGCTGATGTTTCCTTTACAAAAATCATCTCCGTCTAATAAATGTTGAGATTTGACTGATATTTGAAACTGATGACATTGTACTCATTTTTGCTTTTTGTTCAGTTTACTGCATTTTATTTTCTTATAAAAATATAATTTAAATTTATTTATAATCTGGTTGGATTTGATTCAGGGTTTTAAAATGTGCATGTATAAAGTCTACATACCTGCAGACATATATGCTGCTGTGTGTGTATGTATGTGTGTATGTATATGTATGTATATGTATGTATGTGTATATATATATATATATACATTAATACATAGCTCAAAAACTATTGATGTTTGCTGGTTTAACCGCTGCTTAGAAAACTATTTTACATACCCGGTTCAACCCCAATATAAGACTCCCATAAGACTATTGTGATATTGTCTCTCTTGAACAGACTACTGCAGTACTGAATAAACCTAAACCAGCAGCTGTATTGGCATGGGATACAACTCCATCAGCATCTGGGGAAACACTCTTAGCTCATTAGATGTATGCAGTTAGAGATTACCCAGTTTTAGACTCATTCATGTTTATGTTACATAAGATTATTTCTGGACTGGCCTTGTCTCCGTTGCCCCCTTAAGTAAAGGCTGTGTGAACTGTACTGTGATAAATGCTAAAAATAATAATAATGAATTGATCATAAAAAGAAACGCTTGGCTTTAGCCCACATTTCCCTTATTACAATTTCAGTGTATAGTGTGTGTATATAGTACTATATAGTATATAAAAATCCATCTGCAAATCAGTAGTCATGGTTAATGTTCTGCAGTGTTTTTACCCAAATAATTAGGGTTTTTCTTTCTTTTCTTTCTTTCTTTTTTTTTTGTGGAGTCCTTGACTCAACTGAACACTAAGTCATCTGGAGCTGTGATTGGTTAGAGGGCTCATTTGCATATTTCACAAAGACTAATATAGACATGGCAATGAACAATACATCACGCAGTCCTGGTAGCTACTGTAGGTGTGTTGTTTTCTGACCTGGTGGCTGGTCGCTTATTAGATTTGCTCCCCCAAATGTCTAGAACATTCCTTCCTGCTGTTTGTGGAAGCCAAAATAATGTTGCCGTTCCATCAAGCTTATTTTTAGATGTGGACAAACTGCGGGCAGGGAAATGAAGAGGACGATGCAATTAAATTGTTTTTGTTCATACCTCGGTCCTTCAAAAAATCTGATTACGCTTTTATTTTGGCTTCCAGAGCCAAGGTAAGGCTGCCATGTGTGCGACAGCGTTGAACCTCTTTGCCCTGAGTGTCTTTGTTTGGTTTGCAGTATTGTTCAGGCCATCTGGCTCAGCTGTGGCATTGACCCCGAAGCCCCTCTTGCATTCGAATCCCCTGCTTTATCCACTGCATTGCCAATTTGACTGCCAGCAGTCTGGTCTGTTGTTGGTCTTTCATTGATTTTATTTTTTTCCCCTTCTTTTCTATTATCTGCTCTTGCAGGGCGGTGGTTGAGAAGTACTTGCTGGAGAAATCCCGTCTGGTGTCCAGAGAGAAGAATGAAAGGTAAAATAAAGCCATAGTGATTAGAACAAAAGAAAAAGACGAATGGAGAGCATGATGCGCTCTGTATGTGTCATGTAAACTTTTACTCATTATTTATCCTGCCCTTCCTATCGTACTCCTCTTGTCTTACTTGTATTACTCTGTTATGTCAGAACGTGCTCCTGTGCATTACGGCTTTGTTCCATCTGTGACTGACTAATTGATTTACTGATTGATTGATTTACTGATGGATTGATTTACTGATGGATTGATCTGTGCAATTTATTTTTAAAGGCTTCAGAATAACCGAAAGCCAAATGGAATCATGGAGTGTCTTTTCATTGATAATCAGATAACTACAAAAAAATCTAATTTTGATTGATTAATCCGTTCATCGTATTTTCATGCTGTTCAGTAATCAGATAATGGGGGAAAACTCTGGGTCTAAATGAGTCAGGCAGTAATCTGATTTCTGCTTTGCCACCTGCCAATAAGGAATAAGATGTGAGGTTAACATGATGTAAAACTCAAACGTTGCAGCCTTTTCTCCACCTAACGGAAATGATTGTGCATTAATCTTTATCAAACCTATTTGAAAGGGTTCCACTATCGTTCTAGGTCAAATAACCCTTGTTTTTAGCACTGTATGGGGAGTAAAGGACAATGACAGGTTTGAAATGGGCATGTAAGAATGAATTATGATTGATTTTGTTATATAAACTGGACTTGAAGCAAGTGAACTTCAAGGGGGAGAAGAAAAGAAGAATGAAGCATATGGGCTCTTTAATTCATTAACTCGTTCAGTGATAGAGTCTGACATGGTTTCTTTACTCTGTATGCTGGTATTTCCCCACTAGCCTTCCAGCAGGTACCTGCAGTAGCGATAACAGCTAATTATAGAAGGTGAGTTTTGCCGCCCTGCAGGGAGCTCAGTCTCTATCTGATAGCAGGACTGGAAAAACTCCTTCTGAAAGGGTGAAGTGTAAGCAGAGCTGTTTGAATCAGGGCAGGGGAAGGCTCTGTATCTCTCTCCTTGGAAAAACATTTCTAACAGCGCTTTGTCTCCCATGCAGGAACTACCACGTTTTCTATTACCTGTTGGTGGGGGCATCCGAAGAGGAACGCAAGGAATACAAGCTCCTGCAGCCGGAAAACTACTTCTACCTCAAGCAGGTGAACACAGACTGTGATGCAGACTGTGGAGTTCTTGGTTAGGGGTGGGCGATATTATGATACATCGCTGTCACAAAATGAGCAAGAGTGTATCATGCACACTGTCAATATTAAGGAACACTAAAGAACTGCATGTTCCATTTAAAAGAGATTTAGCCTGTGTTCACACTTGAACCATTTCAGCATCTGAAGTGGACACTGAAGTGGTTTTCTTTGCATGTGGCTGTGTCATACGTCCCTAAAAAAACAAAACTTTCAGGAAGTCTGGGTATTGACACTTGGCTAGGAGCAGGCAAATGTGTTACCCGTAGCACACAGCCTGTCGAAAGCTGAAGAAATCTAATATCTGATATGTAAACCCTGCAAGACCTGCCAGATTAAGTTGCATTTTGTTAAACATGCACAGTCTTACGCAAAGGTTTGGGTGTGCCTGGTGTGCTTACGAGTTTTCTTGATTTCCTAAGTGATGGTATGTTACACATCTTCTACAGAGAAGACACTAATGTGCATTTTATTATGTATTAATATAATGTATGAATATTTGGGGGAAAGTAAAGAACAAAATGGGATTTTATAATAGTGGGATTATAATAATGGGATTATAAATAAATAGAAATAGTACCCTACAGTATGCAGAAAAATGCCATTTTTAAGTGTATCAAATGTGTACTCGTGTTCATTTCACTTAGATAAGCAATAAAACATGTAATTTGACCAGCAGTACTGAGACTTATATGTTGCTTGTGTGTTGCTGTATGTATGTATTGGTGAACAGGGGTCAGTGACTCCATATGACTGCCCAGAATACAGCTTCTCTGTGTTGAATGAAGTCACATCTTGGCAGTGTTTATTGATTTAGTCCTGAAGCTCTTTCATCTTATTCCTGCCACAGCACAACTTTACCATAGAGGATGCAGATGACCTTCGGCATGACTTTGAGAGGCTGCAGCAGGCCATGGAGATGGTTGGCTTCCTTCCTGCAACTAAGAAACAGTGAGTATGATGTTAAGCAAAGTATTAATCAGGTAGTTCTGTTTGGAGCTTCTCCGTTAGCAGAAACAGCTGAACAAATGTTTAATAGATCCAAATCCCTTGTTAAACTATGATACCTTTTCCATCTCTACATTAAGGCTTATTCTGTGCCGGTCTAATTGCTGCTAAAAAAGACTATTATGCGTGATTGGTTCGGTCCTAATAATCACTGTTGTATTAATGCCTATTATGATATTGTTTCCCTTGATCTGACTACTGCAATGATAAATAAAGCTAAACCAGCTACAGTCTTGACGGGGGGTGAGAATGTATCGGCTCCTGAGGATCTAATATTAGCGCATTAATCAAATGCCTTTGCCCATCTATTAGAGCGCTAACCATTTACTGTGAAACCAAAACTGTAGATGAGTTTAGCAAGTACAGGGTTATCAGGCTCAAAGCTATACTCAGTTAGGAGAAATAAACATAGTTGACAGTTTTGTTTTTATGGCACCAAAAAGATCATACACATTCTCCCTACTTGGGGTAAGTCCTACTAGAATGTCAGTTAATTTCTAGTAAAATTTCTAGTAAGGAAGACAAAGGTTACCAGGAACAATAAATTATGATATATCAGATTTCGCCGATGATGTATCGGTGAAATTTACACCGATATGGGCAATATTTATTGAGCTACAGATCTCAGTATGGCGTCGGGCCACCATGTTTGCTAACCCAACATGCCAGACGTCTCGGCATGGAGTTGTAGAGGTTCCTAATGGTGTCCTGTGAAAATCCAGCCCATGCAGCTTGAATATNGACACCATTGCAGTCTTTGGTGACGGTGACGTGGTGTTAAGGACAGTCGTCGTAACGGTCTGTGTGCATGTAGTCCTGCGTGGTGCAGCCGTCTGCCAATGGTGCTGCACTAACTGGATGACTCATGGAGGCCATCACTGCTCACTGAATGTCGGCAGTTGTGGCTGTTGGGTCAGTCGGGTACAGCGATAAGGCCTGTCCTTGCTTACATCACATGTGCGACCGAGTGTCGCTTGAATCATGAAACTTGAATCATTTGCATGTCTCATGATGTCACACCTACCCACCAAGTTTCATTCCTGTCGGTTGATTCCTTCTGGGTGCAGCTATAAATTCTGTAATTCATGTCTAAGTGACTTCACTTTTTATGAGCTATAAAACCGCAAATGATCTGTGTCAGTCATCTGCTTATTAAATAGTTGTGATTGTATTAAAATGTTAGTTTGTTGTTGTTAGAGCAACAACAATAACAACAATCTAAACCATGGAACAACATTTAAAATGTAATTATTAGGTGCAGATGATTAGTGCCCATGACAAATCAAGTGTGGATGTATCTTAATTGAGGTGCATAACATCCATCTCCAGCAAGACAGGCAAAAAATGTTGCCCAAATCTAGCAAACAGTCATTCAGTTCTTTCCGCTCTCAGAGCTGTATGAACTGCTCTCTCCCCAACTGTCCTATAATCATTTTAAGAACTGTTCTTGTACATCTGAAGGTAAATACATGACTATTATGCAGGAACAAAAATTAGATCAGCTAACTAACTGGTCTCGTGTTTAAAAATACACAAATGACTGCCCAGCTCAGTGGTGGCTTTGAGTCACCGAGTTCAGCAGGTCGTACGCCACGTTGCTCATGCTCCTAAAGTTTATGTTGGCTGAAGAGGAAGTACAATGTCTGAGTGAGTGTGAGTCATTTTTTGTTTGATGGAGAATTAAAAACATGGCGTGGCCCTTGCAGGATTTTCTCTGTCCTGTCTGCCATCCTGTACCTGGGCAACGTCACCTACCTGCGGAAATCCACAGGCCGGGACGAGGGGCTGGACGTGGGACCTCCGGAAGTCCTCGCTAATCTCTCAGATCTGCTTAAGGTATGACAGTGGTGACAGTTAGGGCTTCTTTTCTTAATAGTTGTCTTAAATTAAATAACCTTTTTTGGCACAGATGTTACTGGTGCCTTTAGTCCAATCCAGCTTATACACAAACCTTAGATAACCTAAATATCATGATACATATGTGGCTGGGGTGAAATGCACATGGTTCAAAAAACAGGCTTCCGGAGGAGTCATTAGTCATTTTCTAAATGAACAGATCTAAAAATACAATATTTTATCTGGAGATCTAGAGAAACTGATCATTTTGATGTGGTCTCTTAAATTGTTCCAGACCTGTAAGTATTGATACGTTATTGCCAGACAATTTTTTTTTTTTTTTGTTCCCCCTATTCCTAATGTAAATGTCTTTTACAGCCTCACTCAGGAGTACAAACTATCTAGAGGTCAGCAGTCTGAAATCAGCAGTCCTGTAACAAGTCTGTGAGCAAAGTGTTTAGATAGTTTGAGCATGATGAACCTACTTTTGGGTGCTCATCTTAAATAAAGTGCTTCTGTTTGAAATGACATTTTACAGCTTTGTAGTTTATGAAGAAGAATTATCGCATTAATGCTGCCAGATATTCAGTGACCGTGTTTACACCTAGCATTAACATGCATTTTTGCATCACATTCCTATTTGGATGCATGAAAAATCACTTGTAAACACCAGTCGGGCCAGGTCAGAAATAGAATTTTACTATTATATACAATATTAATTACAAAATAACTGGTAATTAAGAGTCCTATGAGAGCAGCAGTGAGACGCAGACCTGAAAGTATGAATGAAACTCAGTCACTGAGTTACCAGTGAAACCAGTGACCACTGTAAGGAGTTTATCACAATGAAAACCTGTAATATCCATTACTGCCACTAAAAGCCAATTGATGACCCATTACTAAGATGGCTACTGGCTCATGCGACTGTGGCCGCCTGGAGGCTCATGGGAGGCGTCAGACTGCAGTAAGAGAGACTGTAAAAAGAAAAATGGTTGTTGTGGGTCTGCTAAAGATGTACACATGCATTATTTGTGGAGTCGTGGCAAAGTTAGGTGGGCTGTGTGGCTGCTGTGGATTCATGGCTATTGATGACCTGCCTGCTTCCCAGACAGCCCTAGCGGCAGGTTTTCCACTGCTGCTGTTCGTAATGAGTATTTGCTGAAGCTGCTAATTCCTGCATTGTCTGGGTTTTTTAGTAATTTTTTTTATTTATTTTTTTTGGCTGATTCTACATTATAAACTGTGAAATGTTAGATGGAGGATATGCAGAATTGGAGTTTTACCAAAACCAAATGACTTCCTGCACTCTAGAAAAATGGTATTATCAATACTGTGCTCGACTTGTATCTCATTAGAAGCAAGTGATATTTATAGTGTAAGTATAAGTATAATCTGACCGAATTATGTAGACGTATGATTCAGACATGAAATGCATGGTAATGTAAGGTGGACCCAGACTCAATGGTTCAGTATCTGTATCAGATAAGAAAATTGTACCATCTCTAGTACTTTCCTGACCTGCACTGAGGTCCAGTTGATTTCAGTGATGAAGCATGAATTAACAAGAAAGAATGGGTTGATCATGTAGCCTGGAGTGTAATGTTCGCCATCCGGAAAGACGGATCTCATAAGTTAGTCATGTTCATATTCATCTGCATCCAAAAAAATTCACCCTGTATAAACAACTTAAGAGAAGTGCTACCTCATAGTTAATGTTCATGTGCATGTTTACCCAGTACACACCAGTACAATGACTTCTCAGTACTTTCACATTGATGGTGGTGGTTATGAATAACAGTGATGTGCTAATATGTGCGTTTTGTTGCGCAGGTCAAAGAGGAGCTGCTAGTCGAGGCTCTTACCAAGAGGAAAACGGTTACAGTCAATGATAAGCTGATTCTGCCCTACAGTCACAGTGAGGTAAAGTAAATGCAGAGTCATCACTTCCTCACCCTGCTGGTTGATCTGGACATGTGTGTTTTGTAGCTAACAGCTAATCATTCCTGGGCTACTCTTGCAGCTTTGATAGTTTATTGTTACCTCCTCCCCCACCCAGGCGATCACAGCGCGGGACTCCATGGCTAAGTCTCTGTACAGCGCCCTGTTTGACTGGATCGTCCTGCGAATCAACCATGCACTTCTCAATAAGAAAGATATGGAGGAATCTGTTCCGGTGAGGTTACACACGCTTTAAGAACAAACCACATTCTTTTATACATTAGTTTGTTTGGTTGTTCCTGTTTTTCCAGGATGTCATTTGTAGTTTTAAGATGAGGATTTCTAGCACAGGTGGAATTCCAGTGATGATTCCACTGATTCATTTACGCATAATTTATTTGTTAAACAAAGTCGTTCAGAGTAGTTTGGTGTGAGATTCTCTGTTCTTGAGAAATCTGCCTAAATCTAGTTTAATGCATCTAAAACATGAAGTAGTTTTGAAAAGGTTTCCCTAAACATATTTTCTTAAAATGCATTGCTGGTGGCAGACCACACGCATACCGCTGTGCAGCAAAATAGTCCCCAAATAAGCTTATTATTTTTAGATTTTCCACTTTTTTACCATCAGACTTCCAAAAAATAGAAAACTCAGAGGACATGTATAGGTTCACTGGTGGTTTAGATAGTAAATAAAATGTCTGTATGTGTGTTGTAGTCATGGAGACCCCTGGTTCCCATCACCACCACCACCACTGTAAAGAGTCTCTACAATCAACCATTTTACACTAAAACACTGAAAGATTCTGTTTCCATCTCAACCGCTGAATTATGCAGGAACATTCAACTGTAAAGACTCTGTGTTTCATGATGTAGCCTGAAAATAGTATTTGTTGGAATTAATTGATCTATTAACTATTAATAGTCTTGTAGGCTGAAGTAGTCTGGGGTCTAGAGCATCTACTAAAATATCAGGAGCTAAAGTTCATAGTAACTACGGCACCTTGGTGCTGTAGTATGTTAGAGCATGTAGAGAAAGATGTCTTATTTAAAGCTGCATTTTGATTGGAGTCTGTCAGTGCTCGTATTTTGGTCTAAATGGTCTATAACAAGTAGAGAAAATAGACAAATGCAATACTTTCACATGCAAGCTATATAATGACTAGATTCCAACACCCATATAGTTACCAGTGATAACAAAGCCTTTGAGAGTTCACATGACTGTTGCTGCTAAAATTTTACTGCTGCAGTTTTGCCCTCAGTTTTTAAATTATGAATAAATTGTCTGTCATGGACACAAACTTCCCTGTCTGTGGATTTT
>CM067489.1:32290348-32303197 GCA_034552555.1 Semaprochilodus insignis
GGACACAAACTTCCCTGTCTGTGGATTTTTCACATTTTTGCTGACGGTCCTGAAAAAGAAAAAACAAAATCTTCTTCATTTCAGTGCCAAAAAACTTTAATACAGTTTAACAGCTTCTGTGTTTCTCTTGACCGTTGCCTTGTTTCTTCTTCTTGTTCCAGTGTTTGTCCATAGGCGTTCTGGACATCTTCGGCTTTGAGGACTTTGAGACTAACAGCTTCGAGCAGTTCTGCATCAACTACGCCAACGAACAGTTGCAGTATTACTTTAACCAGCACATCTTCACGCTGGAGCAGGTCAGACTCTCAGTACTGCTCTTCAGGGGGGTTGATCTGGGTGTGAAACTTTTAGTTCATCCAGGTTGATGCTTATTTTTACTGGTGTTTTGGCTTTATCTTACACCACAAGAGTAATACACCGTAACTAGCTTTCCATCTAGGGCTGGGCAGTAAGACATAAGTATGCAGTACATTGTGATGAATGATGTCACAGTACTTGTCAGTACTTCAAGAACACTGACCAGCAGAGCAGATATAGAAACAAAAGAATTACTGTTTATACTGAAAATATTGTGTTCAAGTATTGTGATATTATATTTTGCTTTTTCTGTTTGTGTCTGTGTATTTTGGTTGATCTGTTGAATTAAATACTGAATAGAATCACCTAATTCACATAAATGTAACCCTTTTGTTAACCAATAAAAAAAGTAAGACTCTGAAATAGAGCAGAAGACAGCAGTTACAAGTAGTATCTTTATAACATCTTTAGTCCCAGATCTACCGCTCTGCAAATCTTTTGTTTTATTATTTATTTCCCACATGCAGGAGGAGTATCAGGCAGAAGGCATCACCTGGCACAACATCGACTATACAGATAACGTGGGCTGCATCCAGCTTATCAGCAAGAAGCCCACTGGACTCCTCTATTTACTGGACGAGGAGAGCAAGTAAGACTGCAGAAGCCACACACTATAAAAGAGGGCTTCTTACTCTTGAGCCTCTCTCTCTGTCCCTCTCTCTGTCCCTCTCTCTGTCCCTCTCATTGTACTTTTAAAAAAAATATATTTTTTTTTTTCTTTCGTAATTCTCTCTCTCCCTCTCTCTCCCTTCCTTCCTTCCTTCTTTCCCTCCCTTCAGTTTTCCTCATGCTACAGATAAAACCCTGCTGGCCAAATTTAAACAGCAGCACGAGAGAAACCACTACTTTGTGGCGACGCCTGTGATGGAGCCTGCGTTTGTCATCCGTCACTTTGCTGGGAAGGTCAAGTACCAGATCAAGGTAACAGCATCTGTATCAGCTCTTGTACTAGTGTGCTTTTTTCTGGAGCTGTGACTGTATATTTTTTCAGTATAGAGAAGGTTCAGTGCCAGATCATGAAGCAGTAAGTTTTACAGTGAAAAAAGTGAAAAGGTGAAATAAAGTTCACAAGTGATAACTTTCTCTAAGTGACCCAAAGAATGCAGCAAAACAATAACAATTCTGCAGCGTGTGTTCTTTCAAACGTCAGAGTTCCCACATTTACCTCCATTCCCCATAACCTAAAAGTTAAAACCCTACTTTCAACCTCTAAAATATCTTTATTTTTTAATTGTGCAAAATGGTAAACGCATAATTAAAAAGTATGTAGTAAAAACTACAGTTAAATGTTTCATGTTTGTGGCCTCTTATCCACAAGCTATTTGTTCCAGTTTCCATTCCACCTTAATTGAAGCCGCAGTCGCTTTGACAGCTGTACAGGGGCCTGAATGGAACTGCTGCGCCATTTAAGGAGGAATAGGAAAGATGCATAAGAATCCAGAAGGGTTTAGTGCTCTTTCATTTTCATTTCAAACGTGACTGAAACTGACTCCCTGGCTGACGATAACATGGTTTGGGCTGTTTGTATGTTATGCTTTTTGTGGCATTACAGGTAGAACAGTTACGACAAAACTTCAAGGTGTACCAGATGAACCGGTTAGCACCCACTACTACCCTGTGTTATGTGTTCTTACTTTCTCTTCTGTTCAACAGTTGTCTTTATCCTGCTATCCGAGTTTTAATGAGTTTTTTTTTGTAAAAGGGGAGTTTCACCAATATTTCAGAATTTTTAGGATAGTCCAGTCCTTGAAGTCATTTAGAGTGGTTTGGTGTGAAATGGTTGATTGTGGAGACTCCACAGTGGTAGTGATGGGACCCAGGGGCCACCATGGCTTCTTGCTTGTTTCGATATATAGAGTTACCCCCTAATTTCTCCTCTGGATATGTTCTATGCTGACTTGTAAATCGAAATTGGGATCTTGGGGAAAGGTACTAGAGGGCTCACCTGTCTATGACACTTCAGCATGTTTGATCTTATTGCAGGATTTCCGGGAGAAGAACACCGATCACATGCGTCCAGACATCGTGGCCTTGTTGCGGAGCAGTGATCGAGCTTACGTCAGGCAGCTGATCGGGATGGATCCGGTGGCCATGTTCCGTTGGGGAATCCTCCGGGCCGCAGTCCGCGCTCTAGCAGCCTTTAATGAGGCCGGACGCCGCTGGGCTGCCAAGAGCGCTGGTAAGTCCTGCGGAATTCAGCATTAGAACCAGATTAGTGTAGGAAATCTGGAAGTGGGTGTTTTGTTTTGTTTTTAGGTTTTATTTTTAGGCCACACGTGAAAGAGCTGGTTATGACGCAAGGCTGAGCTTAAGACGATTAAACCCACTGAGTAGGGAAAATGAGGAGCATTCTCAAAGGGGAATTGTTTAACTGAAAGCATAGCTTGATGTAAAAGTTTAGAGTTGCCACCACACATGTAATTAGCCTAAAGGACCAAACCGAGTAGGTCTCTTAGATTTATATACTCAGGACAGCTAGTAGAGCCCAGAGTCCAAACCAAACATGGTGAAGCAGCATTTAGCTGTGCAGGAAGATCTTAGATGTGCCCCAATCTCTAAATCATGGTTAAAAACATTTCACTTTTCATGCGTCTGTGATAGAGCTCCATAACTTGTGCTATATTTTTACTGCACCTTTCCCTTTAGTAAGCTAATTGCAATAACACTTAAGTCCTTTGTTTTTTTAATTTCCTTTTAGGTTTTTACTCTGCGTTATAGTGATGCACTGAATGTTCAGCAACTGAAATTATTTGGCCAAAAATGAAGTGAAGAGGCTTATACCGAATGATAGTGAATGATTTATACCGAACAATGACGATTTTAACGAGTGTTATTCAGTTTCAAGCCTTTTTAGTAACCAAGCCATTACAGGGAGGCAGACAAACAGCAACTTCTCAGGGCTCTCTCTATTTTGCACTCGTATATGCGCTTTTTTCTCTCTTGCCCTTTTATTTTTACCCAAACACAGAAACATAAACCCCAATTTTACAACAATGTGGTTCAATCACAGCCAGCGTGGAGCCATGTTAGTTGGTTTGACGGCAGTTGGGTAGACCTCTCCCGGTAGCAAGATGTGGGCCACATGTGCACCACATTAGGGCCACGCCTCCGCCAAAAGTAGACAGCTCTGCTGTATCTGTGCCAGAAGTGGACCAGGTCTGTTTTGGGACAGGTGGGCCAAATCCATGTTGTAAATATGTGGGCCACCTTTGGCTCACAGCAGATTCCCAGTGCCGACAGTGGACCAGCAGTGCCATAGCTTTGCCAGGTGTGGCCCACATCCGCTTGTTACCTGGGATTTAGGCTATTTAATTTATGCAGTGGTGAAAAAGTGGCAAAATCAATGAAACACTGATCGGTAAAAGCTGTGTTCAGTATTCGGCCAAATGTTTCATTTTGTTTGGTTTCGACTTTGGCCAAAAAAAAAATCATTTCTGTGCATCCCTACTGCTTTATGTTCTTTGTTTACTGTGTTTAATATTTTTTCTTTTATTGTTTTTCAGTTTTAGGCACTTTAGTTTTTCCCTGTTCCTTTTGCCTTTATTTACTCAGCTCACTGAACTGCCTTTGTGTATGAAATGTGCTATATAAAGAAGCTTGCCTGGCCTGGCCGTTTTTTGGGGTTTTTTTGGCTGTTTGAGTGTTTTTTGTTTGTTTGTTTGGGGTTTTTTTTGTTTTTTTCTTCTTCTAATGGTGACACAAATCATTAGGGGAAATCACCAAATGCCCCATAAGAAAAATCTTATGAAATGCTGAGCATTGTGAACTATATTGTGATTGTAGTCTTTTTACAGCTGCAAATTTTGTCCCCAGAGTAAAACTTGTCAACATCTGGTTTATCCAAACCGTTATCGGTCTGTTTGTCTCACCTGAGTCATTTTATTACAGCACTATAGGACATAGAAACCTTACCCATATTATAGTTTAGTATATAGTGTTAATATAATAGATGGCCCCTGTGTCTATACAGTATAGCCACACTGTATACCATGCTGTATTGATTTTATCCCAGGCCTAAAATTTGACAGCTTCTTAGCCTCCTTTGCCTGCTTCTCCCTGTATATCACATGCAGTGGAGGTCTGTTAGCACCCTCAGTGGCTGTGAAACCATATTTTAAGTAGTGACCATCATGTTTCCTATTAAATGAAGCTGTTTCTTCTTGGTGTTTTTTTCATTCTTGTTCTTTTCCTCCACCTCCTGGTTTCCTAATGAATTTTAATTTTAAACTTCACCTATGCTAGCTATCAGACGAAAGCAGCTAGTGGTGTAGGCTGATTATGTGTACAAAATAATATAATATAAAAAAAGGTTATTTAAGAAACATTTTAATAGCGATAATTAAACTTAAGACATAAATGTATTAAATTTTAACAATGTTAATTAAATATTAATATAATACAGAATTTCAGCAGTTCTTCTTCTTATTTATTATTATTTATTTTAACCAGCTGTTAGATTATTACTCTTCTTATGTAGTTTATTTTTGTCATAATAGTCAGTACTGTGGTTGCTCAAAGAGCATTTGTTTGCCAACAGTTGTGTACACCATGCTGAGTGGTGTGTATTGCGAAAATGCCTGTAAGCATCGTGATGTCATATTTGTGTCCACTGCTTATGTATCACCTGTTTCTGTGTGCAGGTGTGGTCAGACCTGCCTCAAGAGTTCCGCTGGGCGAGCTGCAGAGGTCCAACACGCCGATTGAGCGGATGTATCGGTAAGGCCTAAACTAGGACTGCTTCTGGCTAGATTGGAGAAAGAGAGAGACTGAGAAAGAAAAAGAAGGAAGTGTTGTGAGGAACTCTGTCTCTTCCTGTCCTTTGCTTTTGTGTGGGCTGGTCATGTGACGCTTCTCTCCTCCCAGTAGCACAACGCAGGCAGGTTCTTGCAAGTAATCCCTACTGTATCCCTCATTTACGCTAGGCTTCCACTCATATACAGTATACCTGGTTAGTTTATGTGTCAGCTCATGCTCACAGCTAAGAGGCTTTGAGGTTCAACATTTGGTCCTCAACTCAAATTAAATTATGGCTCTGATGAGTGAAAATGACCTCCTGTATACTTCCACTGGGTATAAATGTACAACTAATGCAGCAACAGTGGTCACTAAAGGTTGCTGTTGTTTCCACAGTATGCTAATACCTAATAATGAATATAACATAAAATAATTACGGTAATCTGTAATCTCATAAGCTCTGTTTTACTGCCCCAAACAGACTATGTAAACAAGCTAATAGATAAATATTGACTTTATGTTTACTGTCTCCAGTGAATACAGAAAGGATGTAATCACATCAGTGCTTAATGCTATATGAGATCATTTTGAATGCAGTTCTGTGCCCTTTGGAGCCCTATAATAGCATTTGTGCCTTATATCTGCTTTTTAGACTTCAGCAATCAATAATAATAATAACCCTAGTCATAATAATAATCCTTATTTATGTCACTTGTTGTTTTTGTTTTTACCTCAAAAGTGCTCTGTGAAAACAGTAGACTGTATATTGTCTGCCTTGTGCCTGGGCCTGTTATTGGTGAAACACTGCGAACGTCTGCTGATCTTTGATCTGTTTGACCCTTTTTTTTTTCCTTCTAATTGACACAACCTGCGGGGAGAGAACTGGTTGTAAATCAGCCCCTTCCGACCGTTCGGGTCTGTTCTGCCCATCAGTGATTGCCTGTGTGCTGTTTCTCCTCTACAGCCGTACGTCTATGCTCGATTTCTCCTTTGATCACTCAGAGGAGCGCCCCCTAGAGGCTTTTGAGGACATCTTTGCTAGTTATGAGAGTAAGAAGTAAGTGTGCAGGAGGCAGAGCAGAGCAGGGGGTCTGGCAGGAGGAGCTGGCTGCAGTTCATGTTCTTTCAGTGAGCACACAGTTGGACTAAGCTTATATTGCACAAAACCAGAAAGAATAACTTTTACGTTTAGTTTCACTTTTTGAAAAGTATAATTACGTACAAGGAGAACGTTTTGAAGGCTACTGCAAGTAGCTGTTGTTAATTAGCAAGAAATTTTAAATCGGCCTATATATACATTTAGTTTAGTATTAGGAGGATAGGTCACTCTGTGATGTACAGAGGTATGCAAAAGTCTTAACACCCCAAATCAAATTGCGTGTCTTATGTGTGTAAATAAGTAAATCATCTGCAGAGAATACACTTAAACTTCATGTGCTTTAACGTCATTTGCTTTAACGTTTTAGTGGACGGGGATGTGTGTTCTCTGTAGAGGATGTATTAAATATTTCCACTCAATAAAAACAAAAAAAAACATGGAATTTGATCAGGGACACCCACACTTTTGCATATGACTGTATATAGACTATAGTATTGCATTACATTGGGCTTGATGTTGAATGAACAGTTCAGGTGGCGTTATGCTCATGCTTTCATGCCCACTATTGGCTGTTCATTCTGAGCTAGAGGTGCTGGCGGTTGATTAGCATTAGCTTAGCTCCCCATTCTCCCCTGCCAGTGCGTCCTGTTTGACCTCCTGCGGTTCTGAGAGGTGCGGTAGGTTTTATAAATGCATGTACCACCAAGACCCAACCATTCAGCACCAGTTTAACCCCAGTCTCCCAGTCCCACGAGAGTAACACCTGCATGGAAATTCACATGTACACAGAGCTTGCCGTCACTGAGTGCATGTCTTCTGCACTCACACAAAAGCATGGTTTAAAACCTCTCTACCATGCTGCCGATCGAAACCTCTGGATTCTCTGTTGTGGTAGAAGATGAATGTCACAGGCATGTGGGGCCAATTTTAGGATCACTCTTTCATGCCAGACACCATACAGCAGCAGCTTAATGAAGCACAAGCGACACTGTGACACACTGTATAATCGTCCTATCAAGTACAGTTGCTGTAAAATGTTGTAGTGTAAACAGCACTAGTTGTTGTTGTTGGTGTGAACTAACGAGGGCGTCATCGTAACAGCCTCCAGATACTGTTAGGATAATGCCATAGCTGCCCATTAACATTAAAATGTGGTAGTAGATTATGGATTTTAATGTGGTTTACCTTGTTAAAGTAATGCTTTAATCAGCTGATAGGTATAGCGTTCTTCAGGTAGTCACACTAGTGATAAATGACTGTAGAATGTGCCAGAAATGCCTTTTGTGTAAATTAGATTTTTAATCAGACATGTCGTCGTGGTCCAGACTGCAAACTTTCTGACCCACACCGCCAGGTTTTGAGTCCAGACAGGACCTTGCCAACAAAATTCTGTCTGATGCTGCCCTTTGCAGCTGTGTAGTAAAAATCAAATTGTACTTTTTTACATAGACCATGCTACACGTAATATATTGAAATCTTTTTGGACCAAAAAAAAGAAATGCAGTTCTTAAAAGTGGTCTTGTCACCACTTGGTCTTGGTCTTGTACCAGTGGTCTTGTACCTTATTTGGCTATATTCTGTCTTATTAGTCAGTACTTTACAGCTGCTCAGTAGCAAGCTAAACATAGCTGACGCTAAATTTTGACTCTAAAGTGTCCAGACCTGTCAAAAAACATTATCTTGATTACAAAGTAAAAAGTAGGAGGAAGTTGGAGGAAAAAATATGGATACGTGGCAACCTGCCATGCTCAGGCCATCCCAAGGAGAACAACCAAAAAGCCTGGCTGTGCATCAAACTCAGAATAAACAAATACTGACCTACATAAAGTAAAGAGACACTAATATTTGTCCTGCTAATGTTTTAGTGCTTTTATCTGCCCAGCGTCAATTCATTGCAAGTAATTGCTCTATACATTTAGATAACTTTTGTTTTAGTCAGTAAACCTGGTTGTTATTGCTGGTATAAAAGAACAGATGATAAGTTCAGCTTAGTAATAAATAAACTCAACATCAATTGTATTGGCAGTGTCCCAAGACAGCTTTCAGCCGTTGAATAAACGACACCCAACTGTATTTTCTGTAATCCATTTGCTGTTTTAATTCTTCTGCATCCGTTTTCTTGCAAGCTTTGGCTTCGTGGAATATAGTCTACCAACAACTTCAGTGGGAGACGCCAGCTTGCCAGATTAAAACCTGTTTTAAGATAACAGAAATAGAGCACAAGAATAAGATGAAAATCAAAAGCAGGAAGAAATAGAGGGCTGTGAAAACTCAAATGACAAATTCAAACCCGACCCGTAACTGACACACATTTTGTGAAATGGCAGCCGAACTCAACATGAGCTGTCGTGTCTTGTGGTGTTTGGACCAATACTTCAAATTGTACTGTAAACTGGCCTTCAGAGTTTAAGCTGCCTTTGGACATCCATCTGCTATCACTTTTTCATTTTAAATGTATTCATTTATTTATTTATTTTTTCTTTCTTCATTTATTGTGAGAGTGAAAGATTGAGTGTGTCTTTATCTTTGGTGAAGGGATATTCCTTTCCATGGGTGTGTAATTAACGTGTGTGTTGGGTTCCTGTCCTTTTTACCACATCCTCCCTCACTCTCCACCTTCTCTCCTCCTTTCCTCACCCGTCGGGCTGAATCAGGGACATTCACGCCCAAATTATGAGCTCCATTAAGGACTTGCAGTTGGATGGCGAGGATCCGCGTAAGCTGCTTCAGTCGTGGGGTCGCCTGCGCTTCCCGCGCCACTTTGTTCAGTGAGTCAGTCCTCCAAAACTCCTTCTGGCTCCCCCAACATAAACCCCTCCACCTCAGCCTGCTACCCTCCACATCATGCCATGTAGCTGATTGGCCTTGTACTCGTGTCTGAGATGCATTACAGAAACATTCGCTGCTCGTAAAGGGGGAAGAAAGTGGAGTTAATACTGAACGTGCCCCAGTCTTTGCCGCTCTAATAGACTCCTAACACGTTTGGCACTAATTTGAGCGCGGCCCTTGGCTTGCTCAAGGTAAAAGAATGCGGTGTTTACGAGCCGAGAGCTGAGCTTCGTTAGCTTGCTGCATTAGTCCTGGATTTTATTTATTTATTAATTTTTGAGACTGTTTGTGTTCGTCTCTGATGCTAACATACATAAGAACCGAAACTCACCTCTGCTTTTTGTCTGCTAGTATTGCATTGTGGTATATTTATAACGTGTAATATTGAGTTTCATGTTAGGAAGGCTCAGGTGCTAACGCAGTGCATGAGCTAACTGACTTGAGTCATTTGAATGTACAGCTTTTTGTTTGGTTTGGTGTCCTCCTGATATCTGTTATGACTGTATGAAGGTTTCCTACAAAACGAATTACATAGTGTCATTATTCACTGTTCATTGTATGTGTCAGTGCGAAATTTGAATTTGTCATCAATCTTAGACTCTTGACACTACCGCTATAGATTACTGCAGTCCAGCTAATGTATGGATTATAGTGTTAATCTCTTTTAAAGCTATATAATAACCTGTATACCCAGCAGTGTGCAAAACGTCTGCTAGACTTGCATGCTTTGTTAAAGTTAACACATCCTGTATAGAGAACACACTTTAATGCACTTTGTAGTGCATTTACTGAATTTGATATTAAACACAAAAGGTGGTCTGTGCGTTTTATGCTGGATGTTAAATGTATATATACACATTTTATTTAATTCAGCAAATAAGTTGTGCTAAATTTTGCAGTTTAATTCTATATTGTAGATGTTGTGAACTTATTTTTACCTAGAAAATCAACAAAACCAGTCATTTGAACTTTTTTCATATTACTGTATTTGTATTTTTATCTTTGCTGTCAGAATAAAACCTCTCTGTCTCTCTACTGACAGAATAAAAATCTCCAAAATAATAACTATTCCAGGAGAATGACAAAACGCACTTTACTTGAGTGAAACCAGACTGTTTTCCAAGTAATTCCTTTTCATCCAGTATCATAAAAGTTCTCGCACAATGTTAAGAACAGCCATTTTCACATGAGGTCAAAAAACTGGAAAACCAAAATAACTATAGATGCAAGGTTTCTGTTCTGACACCAACGAAATATGGCAGTATTGGCTCACAACAAGCTGTAAACAAATCATTGTGTATGGTTATCATTTACCGAGTTGCACAGCAATGTCTCTATATATTCCCTATATATATACCGTATATAGTCTCAGGATTCCAGACAATTCCAGTTCGTCTGTAAGCTTCACATCATAACAGTGACGTCAAAAGTAGAGAAGAGATTACTACTCTTCTCCTCTTTTCTCCAGTCAGAATCACGTCTCTTAATCCCTTTGCTCTCTGAACCCCACCACCACCACCAACCCCACCTCCTTGGCCAATGCATGGCTCTCTCACCGTACTAACATACAGTAACCTCTCTGCACTATCCCAGCAGACCATCAACCTCCTTCTCCCTCATTCTCCTTCCCTTCATCCCTTACAGGAAGAACAAGAGCCCCAAGAACAAGCAGCTCATTCCAAAGGTAAAGCTCTGCATGTCTTTAAGTCTCTTTATTTCCTTATAGACCCACTGCTGGTTTCGTTTAATGATATCAAGGTGTAAATGGTGATCATTGTACCTACACTCAAGGTGTTCCTTGTACCTACACTCATTGGCCGTGTATCTGATTCTGCAAATTGTATTAGCCCCTCCTCCGCCCACAAAGGGACCACCTTAGGTGCATCACTGACTGGACATTATTTGGGTGGCGGTCTATTCTCGGCACAGCTGACATTTGCCCAAAACCCTGCTTTTGCAGCTCCTCCTTACGTTTATCAGCTGTAGCCCATCTGTTGATGTTCACTCTTTGAAAAGAAAAAAAAAAAAAAAAAAAAAGAGAGAGAGAGAGAGAGAGTTCTTCAAAGGATCGTTAGTAAAGACAGTCAAAGAACCATGTGCATGCTTAAAGAGTTCTTTGCATGGTACTATGGTGTGTGATTCTATGTTCCATGTAGCACCAAAAAGCTCTGCTATTGCTCCGATGACAAGCTTGTAACAAGAGAAGAACCCTGCGCTACATAGAATCCTTTTTTAAACTGAACCATACACAGCACTTTCTCCATCAGCCTGAAGAAGCATTTTAAGGTTCTTTAATTATGCAAGTGGTTCTTTAAGTGTTCTATATAGAAGCACTGTCTTTACCAAAGAACCCTTGATGAATCATCTGATTTTATTTTTTTTATTTTATTTTTTTTTTTTGGTGTGTTGTCCATCGTCTACATCAGTGGTTGCTTTCTGACCACAGAACCACTTTTGTCTAGATATTCTTGGGTGGTGGACCTCTCCAGCAAAGCTGCAGCAGCTGACGCACTTGTACCAGCACCACACGCAGTACCATGTCAGTGTCGCCGCTGAGTATGACCACCACCCAAATGATATCTGGACTTCCGTGTCCCTGTGGTTAGAAACTGACCGTTGATGAATTGCACAGAGGGGACTGATAAACTAGAGCAACAGCTCGGGGAGATTTCACACAAGAGGATTTCTCATAGCCAGATAACTTAAACTCAAATTTAGGGCTGTCCAATAGGGTCGTTCCTCAGATCTTCTCCAAATGGACAAGCTTAACCTTAGGCTTGAGTTATATGGCTATATATGGTTATATGGTTATATGCCACCCCCTGTCTGTAACTGTACATCTACATATTTGAGCTATATGGTAGGTGTTTCTGATAAAATGGCCACAGTGTAGTCTGTGGGACTGGTTGTTATATTTTTCACTGCACATTGTAGAAGAAAATCTGATGTGTTGCTTTGCATGCCTGCCCTTGGGTGTTGTGCAGAACCTGCTGGACTCCCGTTCCTTGAAGTTCATTGTGGGTCTTCATGACCGCACCACAAAGTCTCTGCTGCATCTGCACAAGAAGAAAAGGCCGCCAAGCATCAGTGCTCAGTTTCAGGTAAAGGAGTCATGTTCTGAATATACCGATGATACTACAGAGATCAGCAAGAAGAGGAATTGATTGTAATGCATTGATATGTTGTAATCGCATTACTGATTTTAGTGACTTTACTTTTAGCCTGTGTTCGCCAGTTGACTGTTTCTTTCCTCTGCAGACATCCCTAAGTAAGCTGCTAGAGACTCTTGCGAAGGCTGAGCCTTTCTTCATCCGCTGTCTCCGCTCCAATTCTGAGAAGGTTAGAACTGCTCTCTGGTGCCTCACAATGCACACACTTACTCCTTCCCTTAACTGAACGTCGATTTGTTAGCCTTTTTTGATCGAGTGGTAAACCACTGACCAGTTTGCCTGAAGGTGATTGAGTTTGAGGTTACACTCATCATCAAAAGAATACTTGCAAAAATAGTTGTACCCAGAAGGAATCAAGCGTCAGGAATGAAATGCGTAGGTTTGACGTCGTGAGACATGCTAATGAAGTGTCATGTTCGCCACACGTGATGGACCTTATCACTGTACCTGACATGTAACGTAAGCAAAGATAGGCCTGTACCTGACTGACCCAGCAGCCACAATTGCAGACATTCAGCGAGCAGTGATGCCTCCATGAGTGATGCCACCATTGGCAGATGGCTACATGTACACAGACTACATGTACACAGACCGTTATGATGGCTGTCCTTAACACCACGTCACCGTCACCAAAGACTGCAATGGTGTCGTGCCAGACTG
>CM067489.1:32311435-32327934 GCA_034552555.1 Semaprochilodus insignis
AAAATTATTTAGATTTTTTTTTTTTAAACTGTGTTTAAATGTTTTTGTGTGTTCTTCACTAACGTGCTGCTCATGGTATGCAAGCGGGACAATAATGGTGAAATACTTATCATGAATCATGGTGATGGTGCTAACTGATTTTTTTTGGTTGAATCATTGTGAATCAGTGGGGCACTCCAGACTTGTTTGTCCAGAATGTTTTGCAGAATGTTATATATTCTGAGTTGCCAGTTTATTTGGTCCACCAACCAGCTACTTGGATTTAATGGCCATTTTACAGGTGAATCTACATTTTAAAAAAAATAAAAAAATAAATCTATCAATACCACAGAGACTGATATCTGGTCAGCTGGTGTTCTCTGGTGGTCCTTTACTGTTGATGGATGTAGGGGCTGATAAGTTGTGCAGTATCAGTTGAGCTGCAATCAGTTCACTTGTATAGTTACAGGAGCAGGTGTTTCTGATAAAATGGCCAAATAGTAAATACCAGGTTGGTGTACCTAAGCTTTTCAGATATTGGCTGAAATTGGCTGCTCAGTGGGCTCCTTGTATGAAGTTTTCTTATGGCTGTGGTATTTATTAACACTCTTACAGACCCAGTCTCGTGTAGCGGAGGGTTCACACGGAGGGAAAGCTGGAAGCGCAGGGAGGACGCACGAGAACCCTATCCTGCAAGACGGCCCTCACGCCCCTCCGCCCACTCAAGAAAGGTAATATTGGCTTGGAGCGTTTTCGGTATGACCACTAAGAGCCCCTTAGAGAGGTAGTCCTTCTGTTTCTCTCACTTGTTCTTCAGTGGTCAGGACCCCCACAGGAACCTCCACAGAGCAGGTATTATGCGGGTGGTGCATCATCTTATGCAGAATCCCGTCAAGTCATTATATTGAAGTGATGTATAAATCCAGAGGTAATTCCATTAATAATGAAATCTGCAGGGGAGGACAGGACGTCCTCTCAGTGAACTCTCGCTAACCTCATGACTTCGCTCCAAAGCTTCAGATGGACCGACTCTCGCATTAATCGAGATTATTCAGTGGTTAGCTGTTGCCCTTGTGTGGTTTATCATAGCTGTTGCTCACTGATGTGAGGAATGTAGGCACAGACAGGTTTGGCACTATGTGAATGATCAGCCCCCAGTGACTCGATGTCTTCTTTGTATGTGTTGAGCTAAATGAGTAAACTCTTATCTGGAATGAGAGGCCGTCACACAGGAAACCTGACTCATGCGGCTCATGGGAAAGCACTAGCCCTGTCAGAGCTTATCTGGGCTGCTCATTCGTCTGACACTTCACACGAGGTTTGCACTCCCTTATATAGCTACAGAGTAGCTGCTATGGGAACAGGGAGATTCCTTCAATTCCTGAAAACTTGAGGCACTTGGAATGGACTAGCATGTTTCTTCAGTATTTAGATGAGACTCTGCCAGACTCAACATTCGCTCCACGTTTTTAGTTGAAGGGAATATTTTTTTTATGTTCCACAAACTGTCCAAAACGCTTTATTAGGGATCCATAAGATAAATCTTAAAGTTTATTTTAGTAAGTTGTTCAACAAGTTTCCATTCCTTCAGAAAATCAAGGCTCTGGGAGGTTTACCAGTTTCCTCAGTGGAGGTCAGAGTTCCTACAGCTACACTAATTCTTGGTACTAAAATTCAGAGAAAGCTGCTTTGTGAGGAACTTGGCTCTTCTGCTTTAAGTAGTACTTTCCCTAAAGTGGGTGTAATCTCCTGCATTTAAGCGCAATCACTAAAGTAGCTTTTAATCATGTTTTAAGTAAAATCGTGGTTCTGCCTTTAATGTCCCAGAGTGACGCAGAGTGTCTCGTAAACAGCCAAGATGATAACTGTAATGCTCTTTTTACTTGGCTTCCCAGGAAAGTTAACACGGATGGCGTTTGACGTCGCACTTGGCACCGCCGCCATACTGATGACATACCATCGGTCAACACAGTGTTTGTACACTGTTGGCCAAAATATAGGCATGGTGTTCTGTGTGCCTCGTAGTTGTAAACAACAGTAACAGTAAACAAAACAGTGTAAGCTGTTGTAGCATCCTGTCTGTCCGATGTCATGATGGGAAAGAGACTTAAGAGCTGAACAAGCCAAGAAGAAATCTTTGGATTGATAGAATAAACAGGGGAAAAAACTTGGAGCATCTTCTTATGTTCCCATGAAGTCTGCTCTCATCAGTCCATCACAGCTGGACAATTAGGAAACAGAGGAGCTCTGGAGTTTGATCATTTTCGAATGTTGAGAAATTGTTCACAGTGGTTGAGGATTGATTTATGGACCTCTGATCTAGACCTGGTGTGTTTAGCTAGACACTGAAACCTCTTTTCCACCAACAAAGGGTCAGTGCTTGTGGTGGTGCTGGTTCCCAGGCTTTACTGAACCCGTTAAGAAGGGGCCCTTTTCCACTGGTTTGAGAGCCGAGCGATTACGTATCTGGAGGTGGGCGGCCCTTAGTTCGGAAGCAGAAATCCTCGGACAGTGCATAAAAACAACATGGCAGAACATTTTCTTCAAGTGCAAACTGTACTTCCTGTATATATCTTACCATCCAGAATCAGCTCTTTCAGCATCTGTGCGCAGCCCAGAGGTGTCGTCATAGACAGCGATTACATGCAGGACGTCACGTGCATGTTTTGTTTCCTCTCTCCGTTATGAAGGTGGACTATTATAAAGCAGAACATTTAAGTTTCATAGCTATCTGTAGTGTTTCCCAGATCTCCTACACGTATTAAACAGCAGATGTCGGTGGGATACGATTGTTCCCGAGCTCAGTGCAGTTCATCGTGCAGCACCACACACCTTTGCCGCTTGCGTCATGGGTTCCACGGTTCCAGACCAGAAGGTTAATGGTGCTTTTTCTGGCTGCGAACCAGTTTTTTGCAATGGAAAGCACAGAGCAGTTAGAGATTTAGGCACCGGCACCATGTTGGTGGAAAAGGGCTATGAGTGCAGTTAGCACCAGGATGGTAGCAGGACTCCCCTGACTTACGATAACGTCAAGCAAACACTGATTAATCCAATCAAACATGGATAGTGGCTGTTACATACCTCTGACAGCTTTTGATGGTGTAGCTGATGGTACAAAAGATATCACAACCAAATAATTGTAATTTCTAGCAATGTGTCTTCATCGTGAGTGGTTTCCATCATCATTGGTCTGAGTCAGCATCATTTGTCTCCATTCTCTCCGTTTCAGATGATGACGTTCTCTGTTGTTGTCGTCATCATCAGTTGAAAAACGGGAACTATTAAAAGCTTGCTTGTGTTCATGTATTTTTCAGATTCTTTCTTTCTTTGCTTGTTGCCATATGGTCCCACATGAGTGCATGAATAAGTATTGGCTAATAATATATCAATTTAGTATTTACAATTTCATTGAGAGAACAGCCACACATATGGAACACCACTTAATGTTCCAGACATGTAGGATTTTAGGGTTTGCAGTACAACACCTTAGATTTAAAAAGCTGTTTTTTAAAAGAAATAATAATAATAATAATAAACTGGGTGTGTTTAAAGCAGGGGAAATCACTGCATGACAAGCTATGAGTGAGAAATATAAAAGGACTTTGTAAAACTCTCTGTGGTGTCTGTTACAGATCAACAGGCTTCCTCAGAAAGATCCTGAAGAAGCGTCCTCATAAGGAGGCTCATACTCCAGAGGATGGAGAGCTGATGATGGCTACTGCCTTCGCTGAAAAAGCCGAAGGTAACACTCTACTGTAACTCTCTACGTCAGAGTGATGAGCACAGCATTCATCTTAAAAATGGGCAAATGTACATAAACAGTGGGACCTTTTCCCAAGTCTGAATGTTTATCTAAGTTTTGTCCATGCTTGCAGATGACAGTATGTTATACAATGTCTCAAATCACACAGATTATAGGGGTATAAGCATTACTTATTAGTAACATTAGCCTTCAGTGCAAAACTGAAGAACAAAACTTGAGACAACAAACATGCCTGCTACATTTAGGGTGGCATTTCTGGCTAATCCATCACTGTAAACGCAGTGTAATAGCTTAATTATGTTTATTTCTGTACATGTATGATCATTATAAATTGGTAGACTGACCAGATCTACATTATCGCTCTCTTTCTCTCTGACAGCTACCTCTCCCTCACGTTCACATCACGCAGAGCCGCCCAGCGGTCGTGTGAGTCGTGCCCCCACCATTAAGATCAGTCGGGCGACCCGCGTCACAGAACAGTGGAATGCCTCGCTGGACCGCGAGATCACCAATGCTAATGAGCTTCGGAACCTGGATGAGTTCCTCGGAAATCAGGTCAGAGAATGATCAGAAACACAGCAGAAATGTGAAACGTATCGTTAGAATACTTGTGATAGTTGCAAATCTTGATATTTGGGAATGCTGCAATACAGACCTCTAACAAATCACAGATCCATCCGGGCCGTCACAAACATTTGAAAGTAGTTTCTGTAGGGTGTAAAAGTATTGTAAATAGTGTACTGTGAGTAGTGTGTTGGTGTGTTGTAAGTAGCGTGTTGGTGTACAGTAACTCATTAAGTGTAACGCGTTAGTGTGCTGTAAGTAGTGTGTCGGTGTACAGTAAGTGTAATGTGTTAGTGTAAAGTAAGTAGTGTGTTGGTGTACAGTAACTCATTAAGTGTAACGCGTTAGTGTGCTGTAAGTAGTGTGTCGGTGTACAGTAACTCGGTAAGTGTAACGTGTTAGTGTGCTGTAAGTAGTGTGTCGGTGTACGGTAACTCAGTAAGTGTAATGTGTTAGTGTAAAGTAAGTAGTGTGTTGGTGTACAGTAACTCATTAAGTGTAACGCGTTAGTGTACTGTAAGTAGCGTGTTGGTGTACGGTAACTCAGTAAGTGTAACGCGTTAGTGTGCTGTAAGTAGCGTGTCGGTGTACGGTAACTCAGTAAGTGTGACGTGTTAGTGTGCTGTAAGTAGCGTGTCGGTGTACGGTGACTCAGTAAGTGTGATGCTTTAGTGTGCTGTAAGTAGCGTGTTGGTGTACGGTAACTCAGTAAGTGTGACGCGTTAGTGTGCTGTAAGTAGTGTGTCGGTGTACAGTAACTCAGTAAGTGTGATGCTTTAGTGTGCTGTAAGTAGCGTGTTGGTGTACAGTAACTCAGTAAGTGTGACGCGTTAGTGTACTGTAAGTAGCGTGTCGGTGTACGGTAACTCAGTAAGTGTAATGCGTTAGTGTGCTGTAAGTAGCGTGTCGGTGTACGGTAACTCAGTAAGTGTAACGCGTTAGTGTACTGTAAGTAGTGTGTCGGTGTACGGTAACTCAGTAAGTGTAACGCGTTAGCGTGCTGGTAACATGTCCAAGCGAGATAAGCGTGAAGTGAGTCCACCAATCAGGGCACAGCGGTCACTTTGTTTTGAGCTTGTTTTGACCTGTTGGACAGAGCTTGGTTCTAGCTAATGGAAACTGTTCTCATTCAGTGTTCTGTGCTGATGGTCATTTAAATGGACATCAGTGTTCAGACTAATGAATGATCTTCTATTAAAGACTGGTGGACTGAGTGACACTAGAGTCTCTTCACCTACACTGAGCTGATTAAGAGTCTTGTTTTGCAGTCTTGTCATTTTGGGGTGGGTGTGAATTGCAAAGGATCTTATTTTCTCTCACTTGTTCTTCTGCAGGTGAACGATCTGCGCTCTAGAGGAAAGCAGCTTTCCGCAGCAGAGCATATCTTCATCACAGCCACCATGCAGTTCAGAGCCGACATCAAAAGTTTGTACTCTGTCCCTGTAAGTGCAGACTGATATGTACACTGTACACTAAGAGTTTCGGGCAAGTGTCCATTTTAGGCTGACAAATCGCGGGTTTCCCGCAGTCAGCATCAGAATGATCAGTTACAGGAAAATCAGTTCATAAAGTGCCTGCAGTTTCTCCCTAGTAGCAGATTTTGTGCAGACCCTGTGGGCTCTTAAACCACATCTGTACAAATCTGCGTGATTCTTTTGTTACAGCAGGACTATCAGCTGAAATAAAATTATTTTTCTTTGGTCATACACAGCAGTTACCCCAGTCATCACTTCAGTGCCCAAGATTTTGGAGAAGTTGGTGCTAATATAACTGGATCTACAACAGTTGTACAAAATACAAATGGCAAAAAGTAAATGTTATTACAGACTACATGATATTAAATATAATATTACTTTTTTTGCCCGTAAGTTAACGCTCCCTCTATAGAAGGCTACCCTAAATATGCATTCTGTAGTTTAATATTTAGGAAAATAATAATGCATCAAATATTAATGTGCCATGTTAAATTCAGGAAACAGGTAATAGTTTTATTCCCACATGCCATTACACACACCAGCTGACCACTACAATGCACATTACAATCCACACTGCTCCTATTTATCTAGAATCCACACTGCTCTTATTTATCTAGAACTGCCTAAACACATACAATCCACACCCGGGACTTACTGTCTCAGACTAGTGCTGCCTCTATGCACTTTTATAAGTCCTAACTTAATCTGCCTCTACGTCCAGACTGCTACACTCAGCACCTTAGTGTACATATACAACTCCATACAATGTAAGGTGTGTAAGTGTGTGTACCGTGAGCTAATGAAACCAAAGACAAATTCCTTGTAAGTGTAGACATACCTGGCCAATAAAGCTTGGTTCTGATTCACTAGTTATGTATTAAGATGCTGTTGAGTTTTTTGAGGATAAAGTAAACATGACCCCTTTCTCTTTGCTGTCCTGCAGAAGCCACACATTGGTTACAAAGGCCTAATGAGGGGCTACCAAAACAAAGTGATCAGTTTAGCCGGAGAAAAGCAGAAAGGAGAAGTGCAGCTGGTGGTGAACCTGTTCCAGTCTGTCCTGGACGGTTTCATCAGAGGGGAAATCAAAAGAGAAGAGGCTGAACCTGCCAAGGTAATAATTCTAATTAATGATAATATTTTTATGTTAGTACAAAGTATATAGACACACACAAACAGTACAGTAAAATAGGTGGAAGTTGTGAGACTTTGTCTTGCCGGTGCCTGTGCAACTGTGGTGTTGGTTCTTGATTAACAAGCATAAAACCTAGAATATTCAGTGTGTGTTTAAATGGAGTTATTAAACACAGTGCGGTTGATTGCTCTGATGAATTTATGCACAAAGTAAGTTTACTGTTCTAACTAACATTTACCTGCGTCTCTCTCAGCCTCTGAAAGGTCGCAAGAAGAGGCGGAAAAAAGACAAGAGTGTAAGTAACATTGCATGCACAAAAGCCCATCAGTACACGTCCTGATCCATCAAATTCCTTGTCTAACCAGGTGTTGTTTTCTTCAGTTGGAGAGTCCACTCGACCATGTGTTCACTCACTACCAGGTGAACATCGTACAGTCGTGTGATCAGTGTACTTCCTACATCTGGGGGATGGAGAAAGCCTACATGTGCAGTTGTGAGTATGCAGCCAGCACTCATTTCAGTCTTAGTTGGACAGGTTTAACGGCCTGTTCAAAAAAAAAAAAAAAAAAAGAAAGTAAGTATGTTTAACCCCTGAGTTATGTGTCCGATACGGGAATGGTCAGCTGATGCCAATACTCGGTACTTTATATCTTCTGATACTGATACATGAACCGTGATATAATTGGGGATAAATCTACCTTTTATTAGTATTGCATATAAATATGAAATGTGTTTATTTTGTTCAAATGCATTAGAGTGAATAAAATGCAGATTTTTCTTTTTTGTGCATTCATCAGGCATGGGCTAAAAATCTACCCTAGGACATCAAAAACAGTCAAGGAAAATATTTGCCGATCATTTCTGCTCTTGAGAATGTTCATTTTCTATATATTGTGTGTTTCAGATTGTAAACTTGTTTGCCACAAGAAGTGCCTGTCCAAGATCACAACTGACTGTAATACCTTCTGCTCAAAGAAAGTAAGACTTGCAGTAGAGTATCTCGACTTCTGCCTGCGTTTACGTATCAGTGTCACCTTATTAGGATATACAGTCAAGCCAGGTGTTTTTATTGTCATTCCTCAATATGACTTGTGTACACTGGAATGATGTAGATGTACAGTCAGAGACAATCGCTCATCTGCTGCTGCACAGTGCAGTGTTGGTCATTCTCTAGTCCTTCATCGCTGCCCACAGGACGCTGCCCCACAGGACACTGTTGGCTGGATAGTTTTGGTTGGTGGACGATTCTCAGTCCAACAGCACTGCTGTGTCTGATCCACTCACATCAGCACAACACACACTAACGCACCACCACGTCAGTGTCACTGCAGTGCTGAGAATGATCCACCACCCACATCATACCTGTTCTGTGGTGGTCCTGTGGGGGTCCTGACCATTAAAGAATAGGGTAACAAAGTCTGTAACTAGAACTACAGAGTGCTCCTATATGGTCAGTGGAACTGAAAATCAGTAATGAGTGTAGATACAAGGAGGTGGTTTTAATGTTATGGCTGATCAGTGTTTCTATAACAAGCTAACATTTATTTACTGTCTGTTTTATTTATTATTAATGTTGGGCTCTTGGTATTATTTAATCCATTTTGAATTTCTGTTATCCATTTGAATGTTTTTCTGTGTTCAGTGTTAATAGGCATTTGGTAACCAGAGAATGGGAGAGTGTATAACCAGAGAGTGTTTACTATTTTGGGAATGTCTTGTATCTGATATACTCTAATCATCCTACTGGATCAGAATGAAGAGGATTATGGTTCTCAGCACTTTGGTGTGCCCGTGTCCCACCTGGTCAACGACAGGATCCCTGTTCCTGTGGTGCTGGAGCTGATGCTGGAGCACGTGGAGATGAACGGTCTCTACACAGAGGGCATCTACAGAAAGTCTGGCTCAGCCAACCGTATGAAGGAGCTCCGTCAGCTTCTAGAAGCTGGTAAGTCTACACACCAACTGTGGTCCAAAAACTTGCATGTGTCTAATATCGACTTAATTAACTGTAGTACTTACTGCATCCAAGGGATAATGCCTTCAGTGTCTGGAGCCAGCAAGGGTTTATGGTCTGCTAGAATTTGTTTAACATTTGTTGTAAACAGAGATGTAAAAAGTCATTTATTGTGATGTGAACTGCTGTGAAGTGAAAAGTTTCTGTGCAATGGACCATTTCACATCTGCCTTGAAGAAAAATGAAGAAAAATCATTGGACTGTTCTATGGCAAAAGTTCTAGGCCCAAATAAGATTGTGTCTCTGTTATTAGATGCAGTATTTGAGACATTTTGTTGTATCTCAGTACTGCATTTGTTCAGTCCCAACAATGACTTTGCTTCCAGATCCCCATACAGTGTGTTTGGAGGACTACCCTATCCATGCCGTGACCGGTCTGGTGAAACAGTGGCTCAGAGAACTTCCTGAGCCCCTCATGACCATCACTCACTATAACGACTTCATCCAGGCAGTCGGTGAGTTTCATAACACTTCCACTATTTGTTGTAGTCCATTTCACTGGAGCCAGTTAACTGTGGAACATTGATCACCTGTTTCAGGTGTACTAACAGCAGGAAGAGAGCAGAAATATGAAGAGACAGAATCAAAGCTGCTGTGGTGCCTGTTACACAGCATTCCCAGTGGTGTTTCTGTTATTCTGAGTCTCTTGTCTCTCACTGTTTCATCAGATTTACCTGAGAAGCAGGAACAGCTGCTCGCCATCTATAGAGTTTTGGAAGAGCTCCCTACAGCCCACTACAACACTCTGGAGAGACTTATTTTCCATCTCGTCAGGTAGATAAACTGAACACTTACTCAATTTTGTCAAAGGTATGTTTATAACATGCAAGGTCAATGACTGCATTGATGATAGTGCAGGAGTTTTCAGTTCTTTTCAGCTTTTTCGTTTTTGGCTGTGCTGTAGGCATGGTGTGAAATACAGATGTGAAAACTAATTAACTTCTTAGACCCCTAAATACGTCAAAAACAAAATTCAACATTATTTGTTGTTATGCTGTCATTGTTTATCTGCTTTACGCATAAGGGCTTCCGGTAGTCTTACCTTGCTATTCTTACTAACTAGTGGTGCAGCTCAAGTCTGCCTCAGGCTGGCACTGTAGCAAATTGGTTCACCTAGTATGTCCTTCCTAGCCATATCTCTCTGGCTTTGAATGTACTGTAGACGAGCTCACAGTGAAATCAGGAGCCTGTTGTGTAATTTTGTGTCCAGGGTGTCGAGAGAGGAGAAGAGTAACAGAATGACCCCCAACTCGCTGGCTATCGTCTTTGCCCCCTGCATTCTACGTGGCCCGGACAGTGCCGACCCCCTCCTCAGCATGAAGGATGTAGCCAAGACAACCACGTATGTCTCCCATCTTCTCTAGAAATTTGTACATTGTTTATTTTATTTATATTTTAGTTTATTTTGTTTGTTGCATGCAAAAATATTTGTTTTTTGTCATGTAAGGATACATAGAATGGAGTTTTTGTGTATTTGATGTTTAACACCAACATCTGTGACGTAACTAATCAACATTAAACTGATTCCTAGGCATACATGACCACTAAATCAAGCACAAGTCAACTTATAGCTACAGATATATCTATAGATGGTCCGTTTGAGATACCATTTAAGTTGACTCATGTTTTCTGTGTAGATGTGAACAATAAGTATAATGTATGGTATAATAAATAGCTCAATTTAAAAAAGCATGAAGTGAAAAAGCATTCTATTTTGTTAAATGTTATAGGGAGCTTTTTAAAATGGGGGGAAAAAAATAGATGTAATTTTGCACCTACATGTGTATGACTGTTTTCTGTAGATGTGTGGAGATGCTGATAAACGAGCAGATCAGGAGGTACAATGAGAAGATGGAGGAGATAGAGCAGCTGGAGTACGCAGAGACGCTGGCGAAGAACCAGCTCAAGCTGAAGAGAAATAACACGGTGAGCTCGGAGAGGATAAAACAGCTTCTCAACACGTGATTGACGCGTCACTTGAGTCCAGGCTTTTTAAACGTTGCACAGTCCATGGTTTGTGTTGTTTGTCTGCTGCTGTTGTGTGTTAGGGCTGCACGATATGAACAAAATTCTTGTATTGCAATTTTATTGTCGTGTATTGCATTTAGAGCTTTAATCGGACCTGAAACTTTGGTCCTGACCAAATATAACCTGAGAGCATTCTGTGCTGTATAGACCTCACTCATTACGTCCACTTTCGTGTCTAAACCGACTAGTGCCAAGCAAAATTCTGTCCAAAACTGGCCCGAATTAAAGTGCAGCATAAAATCTGATACCGTAGTGCTGCTTAGATTTCTGCTAAGATGCTACTTCATTGCCACTTGAGTTGCTATTACTGTAAAATACTTTGTATTGTGATATAATACCAGTGCATACCAGTATTAAGCTTAAAGTTGACCTTAATTAATTTATTCGACTGGCCATGCTATTAAACAGCATTCAGTCGGGTTCGAACATCATATCTAAGTTATGATTACATCACATGTAACATAGTGAGCACAGATTATTTTTGGCCAAACCAATAAAATATCAGTTCACCTATTGAGCAGCTCAATGTGAGTGCATCATACCAGATAACACGATTCTGATTACGAGTTGGTATATTGTGCAGCCCATGTGTGTATCACAGCCTTGTTTCAGCTCGGTAAGTTAACCAGCTCAATGTGTTTTCTGCTTTTTGTGTTTGTTTTCTGGTCTCCGTAGAGCTGGCATTTACCCCTCAGGTTTACCTCTCCTTACAAAGGAGTGGCGGTATGTATTTCACACTGTAGTGTACAGCCGTAGTGAGTAGTATGCGTGTGTGTACTAACTCCACTGTGTTCCTCTGTGTGGTGCTCTTAATGTGGTTGCAGCATGTGACGTTCTATGACACGGTAGTCCTGTTTTTGGGATGTTTTGTTGGATTGCATGGTTTCTCCTAGGTTTCATTATTCATTAGTCTTTAGAATTAATTCTATTTTGTTTCTTTTTCTTGGTACTAAGTTCATATACTGGTTTTAAAGGATGCAAGTATTGTGATCTTCATTAATACTTCTTTTATTTCACCCCCCTCTTTGCATGGATAGGTGTTGTGTACGGCCAGAAACCTACTTCACGCAAATATGCAAACATTTGCAGTCAGGCACCTCCGGCTCTCAAACTTATTATAAACGTGTTAACGTGATAAATTAACTGCCTTTTTGTTAAACACGTTTTCCAAGTTCATGTTTGTAGCGTCTCATTCCAGAACAGCTTTTAAATGGCTTTCAAAGCCTTAGACTGGACAGTGCTCACAGGAGACCTGTGTATAAATCAGTGAGCAGTAAAACTGAGAGCTTTCTTCTTGGAAGCTTCTACTTTAACAAGAAAGCAAGAGGCCGTGATTAAGTACCAATTGACTATTAGTTTCTATGTTGTTTCTGTCGGACAATAATCTCCAAAATGGTATCCTTTCTGGGAAGGGAAAACAGCTTCTTAACTTTTAATGGCCATGGATGTAAAGAGATATTGTATGTGTATGTATCAGTGGTGTAACGGTTCTGAAACCAAGACCAAAACCAAAAACATCCACGGTCTTGTAGATGCAGACGTCCACGGTCTTGTAGATGCACACGCCCCACGGTCCTGTAGATGCACACGCCCCACGGTCTTGTCAATACAGAGGTCCATAGCCTTGAATTGTATTGCGATTCCCGAAGACAGAATCGCAGCACTCCCACCCCCTGGAACGTAGTGAAAACTGTTGTTGTTGGAGAGAGAAAAGTTGCAGAGAGGTACAAGTTACATAGCTGGCGGCTAGTTCTCTCTGCAAGCTTTACCACTTTTCTCCACCTTACTTTACATACATTTTTATGCTAAGATTAGCCTAAATTGATAAAATCAATAATAAATGCCATAATACTTTGGAACGTCAGGGGAGAGTGCAGGCCTATTGCACAGGTCACCAAACTACCATTTAGCTTATTTCAGTCTATGCAATGTGTACCCCTGAATGGCTTATAACTGCTACTGTAATCTGAGTGCACACGCTGAGTTCGTAAAACAGACATTATCAACTGTATTATTGCTCCTGCGTTAGGTATGTTTCTGGCCTAAGACTTCTCTAACACCCTCAGTTCCTTTGTATGAGGTGCAGGCATTACCCTGAGATGGGGATCAGCCATCTTTTTCCATTTACTAACCAGAATGGAGAGATCTGGGTTCAGACTTTTACTTGGTCATGTTGGTGTTCTAAGAAATGCTCAAGTGCCCAGTTATTTTGGAGTCATGGTGGTGTTTCTCTATGCAGCATCTCCCACAAAGAGACCAGGAGAAATGTCCCGATTACTAATAAATACCATTTGTAGTTGAAGTGAGAACGAATGTAAGGTAAAGTCCATGTGTGTCCATGTGGAAACAAAGCTGCCCAAATGTCTAATTTTGAGTGCTGTGTTTTTGTGAGGTCATGAAATCCCATTAATATACATATCTGACACAGCCAATCATAACTGAGATCATTTCAATATTTTCATCTTAAAGACAGATGAACAAAAATGGCCTGTTATATAAAGAGGGATAAAGAGAGGTTGGAAAATGTGCATATGAATTGCACATGTTTGTGGTACACAAACACACACATTTCATAAAAGGACCTCTGGGACAAAACAAAAACAAAAAAAAGTAAAAAAAAAAAAAAAAGTAGCATATGGTCCATTTAATGGCCATTAGAGACACCAGTTGCCTCCGCCACAATGTTAAGGTTTATTTGAATGCAGAGTTCTTATTTTAATGTGATGTGAATGGTTCAATGGTTCCTCAAATGGTTCAGTGCTGCCGAGTCGTCTTTGAAACCTTTGAATGAATTTGTGAATAACGCTTTGTGTCTGGGCTGCAGATGCGGGAGAAGTCTTCATCCGATCTGTGTGTTGTCCCTGAGAACGAACCGCTCGACTCAGACACGGAGGCGGAGAGGAATCTGGTGGAGCGGATCAAGTCAATCAAACAGGAGAAGTACGTGTTTTAAATTCTGAAATTCTGACATGATGATGCTCTGTCACAGTAATAAGTGTCAGTGCATTACAGATGTTTTTATGACTGTTAAGGGATGTTGGGCACAAAGCAAAGTCAGTTAAATTACTGAGAGTGTTTACATGCACTTAATAATCTAATCATAATCAGATTTCTGCAGTTATCTGATTATACAGCTAGTCATGTAAAACAGTGTACTCTAATTTCTTAGATCGGATTAAGTCCTCAAAATCTGATAACGAGAGCTCGATTTCAGCTTGGTAATCAGATTTCCCAGTGCATGCAGACTCTTAATCTGGTTTCTTTTGGTCCATGTGCACAAACAGGCCACGATTTAGAACAAAAAGGAAGCGTTTTTTAGCACAGCAACTTCGAGAAAATACACCTTTAGACTGACGCTGATACTACATGCTTGAGAAAATGAAAGATTCTACATTATTTATGTTCTATTTGGCCGGTTGCAAAGCAGAAATCCGATTACTGCCTGAGTTTCTCAGTCATATGATTACCCAAGTGCATGTAAACACAGTGAACGGATTACAGACAAAATTGTGTGAGTGGGTAAAAGACAACAATTGTGCTAAAATACCCAAGAGTTCAATAAAACAATGTATTAATATTAATAATTGTAATAAATAACATGCAGTGTAGTTCATTGACAGTAAGCTGTGGTTGGTGAGCAATATAACTTGGTGCTTTAGTGCAAAATACAGATATCTCTGTACACAGTCGAGTCACATTATTATGACCACCAGCTAATATCCAGAGTAACCACCGTGTGCGGCACAGACAGCAGGTAGACGGGTTGGGAGTGACTCAGTAAGGTCCTGGTAGGTGGTCACAGGTATCTGGAGCCATGCTGACTTCAGTGCATCCCACAGCTCCTGGAGGGTGTGTCGGGGAGTTCCGACAGATGCTTACTTGGGTTCAAGCCTGGGGAATTAGGGGGCCAGGGTAGTACTTGGAAGTTTCGGTCATGCTCTTCCAACCTACCTCAGACGTTTCTAGCCATGTGACATGTCGCATTATCTTGCTGGAAGATCCCATCCGCCCCAGGAAGGACCGTCATCATGTATGTGATCTGCTAGGATGGATTCATACCCAAATCAGTTGAGAGTGGCTTCCACATGGATGAATGGGCCCAGACAATAGCACGAAAACCTGACTTCCTTCGTGAGCTACTCGCTTCCGCCATCGAAAGTACGAATCGAAAGTGGTCATCATAATATGACTTGACTGTGTATGTGCATGTTCTTCAAAAAAGCATCAACCCCATGAAAAAAACTCAAGAGTCCAACGGCAGCTCTCGCAGTGTTCACATACTTTGTTGAAGAAACTAAATTTTAATTTGCCGTGTGAAATTCGAGATTCTTCGAGATGCTCATTCGAGATGCTAATCTTCCATGTCGGTGGATTTTCTAACCATCAGCAGCTGTTGAAGCTGGGTGGAAAGGAACTGCACCGCCTGGCTCTGAAAACTACAGCCAACTAAATTCTGACAGTGATTTCTAAACAATCCAATATCGAATTTTGAACCCGAATGTGTCATCACACCAGTGTTGATTGCACAATATTTGTGTTCCAGAGAGGACCTGGCCTGCAGACTGCCTGATTTGGAGCAGCCAGGTTCGGATCAGGAGAACCTGGACTCGGAGGCTTCTGCCAGCTCTGAGAGCCTGCTGGATGACCGGACGCTCAGTTCGGACACGGAAGGTCAGTATTAAGGTACAGAAACCACATTTTTCTTTTCCCAGCTTGTTTCTAATGACGCCCTGATGAGTGACCCATGTGTGGCCGCTATCCCTGTTTGTGGTACAGGTGTGGACAGGACCCTACTGATGCAGTTAAAGAGGGTGGCAGTTCCAGCTGCTCTGTAGCAGGTTGTGACCTAACATGTGTCGGGGGTGGTGTGAGGTTTGCTGTGGATTGTGGTGCATGTTAGGGGTTGTGTGCTGTGTTTGATATGAATCAAAGCATGGTGCCGAGTACTGTAGGACAAAACTGTTTGTTTATTTGTTTGTTTGTTTTTAAGGGGAATTACACTGATTTAAAAAAAAATAGGGTTAAGGTCAAAAGACTTGCTAAGTCAGAATAGTTCACAGTGGTGGTGAATGGAACCAGACATCCACATGTAAAAGCTGCCCCACAGAAAGTTAGAACATGAAATGGTAAACTATGCCTGATGTCTGAGACGTCGGGGTCTTTCTAAAATTCATGGTGGAGAGTTACATGCAGGGCACATGTAAAGCAAATGATTTATTTATGACTGTTGTAAGACCCGTGTAGGTTCACTGGTGGTTTAGATAGTACATAAAATGTCTATATGTGTGTGTTGTAGACATGTAGACCCCTGGTTCCCATCACCACCACTGTAAAAAACATCTGAACCATCTCACATCAAACTATAGATCTCAACCACTGAACTGTACATAACTTTTAACAAATTAGTGAAATTCCTCTTTAATATGGGTGCGTGTTTTGTTTCCTTACTCGAACACAGTGGTTCTCAATCCTCCAACCAGGTCAGGGCTTATTTGTCGCATCCATGGTCATACACGGTACTGCCCCCCCCCCCCCCCCCCC
>CM067489.1:32334292-32351299 GCA_034552555.1 Semaprochilodus insignis
TAACAGCCCAATTATCAGGACATTTTAATGCAGCATCAACGGTAGCTAACAATCTGCTAAAATTATGTTGAGTATAAACAAACAAACAAACAAACAAATAAATAAATAAATAAACAAACACGGGACATTTTTCCATATGTATTTTTGTTGGACTTTGAGAACGGCCGTTACTGACCCACTACGTTATTCTAGGTGATCAGACTGACACCAACACCAACGACCCAACACCGGTTCCGACTTTTAAATGACAGGGTCACATGATTTTGTCCCGCTCACGGCTTACAGTGACGCGTGTAACACGTATCTGCACGACTCCACCTTGCAGGAACACAAACCCGCGTGTGGTCAGAAGCTCCGATCCGCTGATAGATGAACGCAGGAGCGGGCTTTCTGGAGAGGAAACCGCAGCCCTCCGCCTCGTCGCCCACAAAGGGGGGCTTATTTTGCTCACAAACAAGTTACGCAACTCCCCCATGCGCACCACGTCCAAAGCCCGGTTCACTAAGCTCTGACTGCTCTTCTTCACGTATTCATTTAGAACCGACCGAGGCATGCAGGCGGGTCAGCACCTGCTCAGGCCGGCTGAACCTGGTCAAATGCATTTATTCATTTTTACTAAACTATAAAAATGTTAGCAAATATAGCAAATATGCTGTTAATTAACAAAATACAGGACCAGAAACTTTGGCATGAATAGATAACAGCATCACCTAGAAAACTAGGCTAACTTAGCTAGAAGCTAGCTACAATATTGCTAAATAAAGGAACATCATTAGATCAGCGAATTTCAGTTTGTAGCTTTTTCTTGGAATTGGACACTGAAATCACTAACAATGCTGGCTTATAAACATATGCTACATTAGCTTAGCAGTTTTACACCGCACCGTTCTTTAAGTTGCGGTTAGTTAGCTTAGGCGAGGGAAGGTAAGTTAGCTTAGGAAACGTTTCTGCATGAAAATGTTTGTATCAGCTAAAAACTGTTAGCTGTGTAGACTTATAAACATTAGCAAACAGCTAACAAGTTAGCTTAAACACTAATTTACAGCTAACTTAGCAAACAGCTGCCAGGTTAACCTAGATAGCATTAGTAGCCTTAACTGATAGCTTAGCTTTTGTAACCATTTTTATCAGTGTCTGATGAAACTGAAAACTACTGTATGAAGGCTTATAAACATTAGCAAAAGGCTGCTTAGCTTAGCTTAATTAGCTTAGAATTTAGAACTTTTATTTTGGAACATAAACTTTTTTCTTTGTATCAGCTAATGTAGCTGCAGATAAAGATGCTAATTAGTCTAATTAGATTTAGTAGCCTTAACTGATAGCTTATTGTGCTAAGTGCTTAGCAACATGTATGTAGGCTTATAAACATTAGCAAACAGCTGTTAAGTTAGCTTAGGAGAAGCTTTGTTTTCTTTTTATAAGAAAAAAAGGCTAAAAATGTAGACTTATAAACAGCTACGCTAGCTTTCCTGCACTGTAATTTTCTTCGCTGTGTCGGACAAAATGTGTAAACAATGCAGGGTTTTAAACATTAGCAAGCAGTTGCTAAGTCAGCCTACTTAGTCTTAGTAGTGCTAACCGTGTTAGCGGTGCAAACAGCTAATTTAGCTTTCCTGCACTATATGTTTTTCTTGGTATCAGATAAAAACTCTAAACAATGCAGGCTTATAAACAGCTAACTTAGCGAACAGCTGCTAAATTAGCCGAGTTAGTTTTAGCAGTCTTAACCGATAGCTTGTATTGCTAAGTGCTTAGCTTTTGTAAATTACTGTAAATGACTGTATATAATTACTGAATATTAGCAAATATTAGCTGCTAATTTAGTGTGGAGAATTGTTATTTTGGACCATAATTTTTTTTTCATTGTATTAGATAGAGGAAAATCGACTTTTAAACATTAGCAAACAGCTAAGCTAGCTTTTCTGCACTCGGTGTCAGATTCAATTTTAAACTATGTAGGCTTCTGAATGTTAGCAAACTGCTGCTAAGTAAGCCTGGTTAGTTTTAGTAGCGTTAATGCATCACTTATAGCGCTAAGTGTTAAGCATTTGTATGTTTGCATATTTCATATTTGATTTATTTTTGGTCAAATTTCTTTTTAAAACAATGTAGACTTTAGCATTAGCAAACACTGGCTACCTTTGTCTACACTGTAGTGCTTTCAGGAACACACACAGGCGATGTTCAGTAGCTATATCTGAACATACTTGGCGAATCCTCCTGAGCACTTACGTTCCAAATGCGACTTCAGATAAAACAAACAGATTACAGGATAAAAACAATAGCAGTTAATGAGAACGAGCCCTCTGCCCGCCAGACAAGGACCAGGTTTGTGCTCTCTGCTCTCAGTAACGCCGCTGTCTAATCACACACGCGGACCTCCCCTGGTGCCCCCCGAGACCATTCATAACCCCGGGGCAGGAAACGGCCACACAAAGGCAGGAAACAATCGGGAAGGCCATGCTGTTAGCTTCAGGAAGGCTACCGGTTCCGTGCCAGCGCAGAGTCGGCGCCAGGCCTTCCTCGCGCACACGCCTCCGTCTTCCAGCAGCCCGGCGTTCGACCGAAACCTGTGTGAAACACACACTCTCCCACCTCCCTCACACACGGCTTTACATCACACACGCTTCCTAGTTGCCCAACAGCTGTGGAAACGACGCTGTCCGCACGTCCTCGACCCCGTCCGCAGTTATTAATACTCTTAAAGCTTGGGAAAGAACACCCTGGAACACTTAAGGGAGAGGAACTGTACCGACAGGCACCAGGAAGGAGGCTGGTAGACCGTTATACGGGGTAGTTCACAGCGGTAAACAACTGCAGCGTCTCACCCGAAGACCCACTGATGGATATTTTATAGGAAAACATCATCGACCGTACAGACCAAGCCTAATCCATGTCCAGGAAACCAGCCCACAATGTTGATGGGATCCACACAGTCATTCCCACTGACTGTAATGCACTACAGAAAGCGTAGGGGGCGATATGACCCACACGGTCATTCTGACAGACCAATTGAAGTCATATCGCCCCCTACACTTCCTGTAGCGTATAACAGTCTATCAGAACGGCCGTGTGAGTCATATCGCCCCCTACGCTTCCTGTAGTGTATTACAGTCTGTCAGAATGACCGTGTGGGTCATATCGCCCCCCTACACTTCCTGTAGTGTATTACAGTCTGTCAGAACGACCGTGTGAGTCATATCGCCCCCTATGCTTCCTGTAGTGTATTACAGTCTGTCAGAATGACCGTGTGGGTCATATCGCCCCCCTGCGCTTCCTGTAGTGTATTACAGTCTGTCAGAATGACCGTGTGGGTCATATCGCCCCCCTACACTTCCTGTAGTGTATTACAGTCTGTCAGAACGACCGTGTGAGTCATATCGCCCCCTATGCTTCCTGTAGTGTATTACAGTCTGTCAGAATGACCGTGTGGGTCATATCGCCCCCCTACACTTCCTGTAGTGTATTACAGTCTGTCGGAACGACCGTGTGGGTCATATCGCCCCCCCTACACTTCCTGTTGTGTATTACAGTCTGTCAGAACGACCGTGTGGGTCATATCGCCCCCTACACTTCCTGTAGCGTATTACAGTCTGTCAGAACGACCGTGTGGGTCATATAGCCCCCTACACTTCCTGTAGCATATTAGAGTCTGTCAGAATGACCATGTGGGTCATATCGCCCCCTACACTTCCTGTAGCATATTAGAGTCTGTCAGAACGACCGTGTGGTCATATCGCCCCCTACACTTCCTGTAGTGTATTACAGTCTGTCAGAACGGCCGTGTGGTCATATCGCCCCCTACACTTCCTGTAGTGTATTACAGTCTGTCAGAATGACCATGTGGACATGCTGTAAATGCTCAGCTGATTTGAAAAGGGCTTCAGTTCATCAAAACACCCTCCCCAAGAACCTTTGGGTTTGGCCAGGACGCTCACAGCCCCAACAGGACCGCTGGAATAATAACGGCTGCCCTCCGCCATATCAGCACCGCAAAGGCCGAGATCACAATAACAGTTAACACATGATATATACGTCTCCAGGTGCGGCAGCGGGCTGGGCCAACGTTCAGCAGCGCCGCCTTCTTTTACCATCCCATATACCTCTGGATCAAATCCCCAACCACAGGCCAGTCAGGTCAGCGAGGGCTGGGCAGGGAATGTCCTCAACGGCCTTCAAAGACGACAGAGGGGGCCATTTCGGTCGGCGTCCAAATTCCAGCCCCGCACACTCCATCTGCTCTTCTACTCTAAGTTTGCTAGAAGTATTATTTTGGTATGGGCAGCACCGGAGCGATGCTTCGCTAAAATAAGGGGTCAGCAGTCCGAGCCCAGATATATAGCTGTGCTTGGCAGGCAGCTGGAGGTGCTTGCCATGCTGCTGAACTGGAGCTAGAGCGCTTAATAAGGACAGAAGCAGCGCATGGACCTCACACTGCCCACAGCTAAAACAGGACGGGGCAGTAGCGCGGGTGACTAATTGCCTGGAAACACGCCGACATAGGGGTCATACACTGATTAGCCCGAACCATCAGCTTCCTAATGAAACAATAGAAGTCATATCGCCCCCTACACTTCCTGTAGTGTATAACAGTCTGTCAGAACGACCGTGTGGGCCACATCACCCCCTACGCTTCCTGTAGGGTATAACAGTCTGTCAGAACGACCGTGTGGGTGATATCGCCACCCTACGCTTCCTGTAGTGTATAACAGTCTGTCAGAACGGCCGTGTGGGTCATATCGCCCCCTACGCTTCCTGTAGTGTATAACAGTCTGTCAGAACGTCCGTGTGGGTCATATCGCCCCCTACGCTTCCTGTAGTGTATTACAGTCTGTCCGAACGGCCGCGTGGGTCACATCGCCCCCTACGCTTCCTGTAGGGTATTACAGTCTGTCAGAAGGACCATGTGGGTCATATCGCCCCCTACGCTTCCTGTAGCGTATTACAGTCTGTCAGAAGGACCATGTGGGTCATATTGCCCCCTACACTTCCTGTACTGTATTACAGTCTGTCAGAAGGACCATGTGGGTCATACCGCCCCCTACACTTCCTGTAGTGTATTACAGTCTGTCAGAACGACCGCGTGGGCCACATCACCCCCTACGCTTCCTGTAGCGTATTACAGTCTGTCAGAAGGACCATGTGGGTCATATCGCCCCCTACACTTCCTGTACTGTATTACAGTCTGTCAGAAGGACTGTGTGGGCCATATCGCCCTCTACGGTTCCTGTTGTGTATTACAGTCTGTCAGAACGACCGTGTGGGTCACATGTGTGGAAGTGTGTTTACAACAACAACATGGAATTTCCACACACCACTGTAAGTAGGTGTGTCCATCAGGCTGCTTCCTACTGAAAGAGCGAGCAGCGGGAGAGTTTATGAATGAGTCACTGCTGAATCGTTTTAATCAGTATCTCAGTCTCATACTGGACACGAGAACAGGTCACTCCTGACAGGGCAGATCACAGCACGTCAGAAGGACAGCGCAGCGCCGTCAGTGAGCCTGAGCGAAGCTGCTGTGTGTTTTGTGAGAATGGTATGCGAGTTACAGCATTTAAAAGCACAGTCATTGATAACGTGGCCCCTGCTGGATCCCTCAGGGGCTTCCTGCTAGGCTAATGAATGGGGGCTAGTGTAGGGCAGCAACCCACTTTTCTGCACAGCGACTTGCACGTAGCATGCACGCTCCTGCACGCGGTCATTCCCTCCATCACAGCGGGATACGCAGCCGTTGGCACTACTGTACTGCAGCAACTCCAGCCAATCCAGCCCATTCTGCATTCTAATCCACATACCAGTGAAGACAGGACTGCAGGTCGAGTCCCGGATACGGATCACTCATGTGATGATAAAACATGTGATGACTCTCAGGAGCAGTCCGGCATGACTGTCTTAATTCAGAGCAATGCTGAATGCTAAGAAAAAAAAAAAAAAAGTCATGTGACCCACCAGCCGTGCTCTAATTTGTTCTCGTTTTCCTTCTTTCCTGCAGTACACAGCGCCGCCCTGGTGGACACAAATCAATCAGTCATGGCAGCGGCCCCCTGGGGGCCTCACACTTCCTGTGGACTAAGCTAAGGCACATTAACCACACCATACACAGGGCACTGTTTTTGTACAGTGTCGGGACCTGGGGTCATACACATGTCATATCTCTGCGGCTTTCTCATGTATATGAACTGACCAAAACTCTTATCGTACATCGGCTGAACGCTTAAAAGCACATCTGAAAAATTTCACGGGGTTTAAACTGATTTTCCATGACATTTTCACATTATCTGACCTCATTCTCACAGCAAGACTTTTTTCCATCATCTGTTCACTGCTGCAACAGAACCTTGGACCTCAATTTTTCATTTTTATTTACACTGTGTAAAACTTTTATATTGAACTATCCAGTGTAAAAAGTCAAAAATTACTTAGAATAAAATCTTAAATGTACATTATAGAGTTTTTTACTGCTAAAAATGTTATATTGAGATATTTTACAGGTGGGGATCACCAAAGACCCCACAATACGATACCATCACTATACTTCACATAAGTCACGCTAAAATATTACTGTGACTTAAAACTAATACACCAATACGCTACTGCGATAACACATACGGCCATATATTGTGACTTATTTCCTTTTTCAGCTGCAAATTTTGACCCCAAAAGCGCATGTGTTTTATCAAATGAGATTTTGATTAGTTTATTGCAGCAAACCGGGGCAGAACAGCAGACAGACAGACTAACACGGCCATAAAAACAATACTTTACTTCATATGACAACACATCAGTACCTGGTGTCCGTCTATCAATACAACATAATTTTACAATTTTAAGAATTTTACAAATTCTTCATTTCTAATAAACAAACAAACAAAAAAACAACAACACAAAAATGGAGAATATCGGTGATCTAAAACAGCCATGTAGAAACAGTGTGTTAAATGATGTGAGAACTGGGGTAAAAACAAATCCCAATAAAATAGAAAAATTAATAATTAAAAATTCAACTTCTGCCTCATACAGAACTATATGATATTAATACTGTTAATTAATAATGGTTGGTGTGGCTCAGTGGTTAACACCGCTACCCACCAGAGAGCTACCACCCCATGTGGGAGACGGGGGTTCAAATCCCAGTCTAGGTAGCCGATGCTGAGCTACACCAATAAGAGTCCTTGGGCAAGACTGCTAACGCTACACTGGCCCACCTGTAATACGAATAACCTTGTAAGTCGCTCTGGATAAGAGCGTCAGCTAAACACCTTAAATGTAAATGTTTATCTAAATGATGAGGTTTGAGGTTCCATGAGAACGAGCCCATATATTAAATACTGAAGTGCTTTATACAGATATCGTCATGTGTCTCCGTTTATGTCGATCGATACTTTTATGAATCGTTGGAACTCGGCGGCTGCTGTTTACACTGTGTGGAAAGTTCATGATGAACGGACCAACAGAAACTTCCGTTTCCGACTTCCATTCAAACTAGGTTTTTGCCCTCTCCTGTAAAGCTGCCTTTTTTGGGGATACAGTACCAGTCAAAAGTTTAGACACGCCCCTCTAAATGGATGCTGTTGGTGATCTCACAGACTCTACAGGCTTAACATCTCCAACTGATGAGAGTCTGAACCAGTACATACCCTGATATACCACATATCCTCTTGATGTACCACAGTATGATATTTCTCCATATCTCCACCTCTAATATATATTTAGTGGTGTAAAACTTTGATCTCTTTTTCTGCACAGTGTAAAAGCTCTAGTTCTCCTTTCAGCTTAGTGAATATTCATGAGGGACCGACCAATAGAATTGCTCCAAACCTGCTTAGAAATAAACCTTGTTCTATCAGCTCCACTGCAGGTTAAGAAAGCTGGTTCATCCTCCTGTAAAGGTCCATTCTGGAGGGTTTTAAGGTGGACTGTATAATTCCATGAGTGCTATTTTATAGTTTGGTGTCTTTACTTTTATTCTACAGTAAAGCTTTAAGATAAACAGAAGGAGAACCTGATATGAGGAGCCGGGTCTAACACTGGTAGTGTATAAACTTTATAGGAAAAGGAAACATGTAACTTTCCTTGAATGTAAGTCAAGGTAACCAGACGTTTTAATGGAACTACATAGTTTTTTTCCCCTTCCAATTGGGCCGACATGAAGTTCCCACATAATGTAAAGACATTCAGACAATTTCAACATATGTTAAAACTGAGAAACATGTAGAAATAATATTTATAATTATTATTTATTAGATAAGCAAACACATTTATAACACACTGGAACAGTTTTACCCTAATCTTCATATTTAGCTCTTTGAGTTTTGATAAATGAGACATGAGGCTTTCATTCGGATCCTCCTGTTTATCTCTGGTTTTCACACGACGCTAACGCTCGCTTCTCCACTCCACTCCGACTCTAATGAAGAACTTCCCTGTACACACAAATAACACAGTGAGGACCCTCCAGGCAGGCAGCTCTGATTACACTGACGCTCAGATCACCCTTCTGAGGGCCGCGCAGGAGAAGATCTGGGTCAGAGTTCAAGCTCCAACTTAACTGAAGCCCTGAGGCCTAGAGGGCTACGGAGAAGGTACTGAATTCACAATAAGGGAGGACGTCCCCCATAACCGCCCCACCGCCCCACCCCAAAACACTACTGATACTAACTAACAGTCACACAAACTTACAATACAGGAGTCTACTGTGGAGCTGATGGTCATTCACGGCGTTCAGCCCTACAAACGTCTCTTCTTACGCTGTCTGCAGACTCGTAAAAGGACGTAAATTTAATCATATATATAATTATAATTATTAATGTTACTAATAAACAATAAGCAGAGTGAACATGTAGCGACGCTGCAGCACTGAGATTTCTCCACTGAGTTAGTGTCATTTCACCCACAAAAACTTTGTCAACCTGGAGAGTTGCGTAACCGGAGTGTCAGCAACTTGCTCAAATTGCAGCGGTGTTTGAGGACGGGGCTGTTTGCGTAGGCCCTCTGACTCTTCACTCACAGACAGCTCAGAACACAGGAGAAACACACAGTGGCACTCGGAGCCTGCGGCCCGGACCCCCCGCTGCTGAATGAGGAGATGAGACGTGTTCCGTTGCGCTCCGATAAAGAAGTGGAAAGAGAAAAGCTTGGCTTGTTTCTCCTTATCAGCCCCGCGGAGGGCCTCTTCCTCTGAGGTGGGAGTTCAGAGGCTGCGGAGGTGCTGATACAGAGAAAACCACTGGCCTAAAGAGCGGTCAGGAGCAAGAACCTTACCACTGTCACTCACCACTGCGCTCACACAAACAACATGACGTAACACTCAACACCACGCTACATAACACTATACAACACAATACTACAGTATACAACACAATAACACTCAACACCGCACTACATAACACTACACAACACAATACTACAGTATACAACACAATAACACTCAACACCACGCTACATAACACTACACGACACAATACTACAGTATACAACATGACATAACACTCAACACCACGCTACATAACACTATACAACACAATACTACAGTATACAACATGATAACACTCAACACAGCACTACATAACACTGTACGACACAATACTACAGTATACAACACAATAACACTCAACACCACGCTACATAACACTACACGACACAATACTACAGTATACAACATGATATAACACTCAACACAGCACTACATAACACTATACAACACAATAACACTCAACACCACACTACATAACACTATACAACACAATACTACAGTATACAACATGATATAACACTCAACACAGCACTACATAACACTATACAACACAATACTACAGTATACAACACAATAACACTCAACACCACACTACATAACACTATACAACACGATACTACAGTATACAACATGATATAACACTCAACACCACACTACATAACACTATACAACACAATACTACAGTATACAACATGATATAACACTCAACACCACACTACATAACACTATACAGCACAATACTACAGTATACAACATGATAACACTCAACACCACACTACATAACACTATACAACACAATACTACAGTATACAACACAATAACACTCAACACCACACTACATAACACTATACAACACAATACTACAGTATACAACATGATAACACTCAACACCACACTACATAACACTATACAACACAATACTACAGTATACAACACAATAACACTCAACACCACACTACATAACACTATACAACACAATACTACAGTATACAACATGATATAACACTCAACACCACACTAATATACCATTATACACTATAGATATATACTATACTATAATACACACTACACAATACAACTTAATACTATACAAGGCAACACTATACTATAGCATCAATACCATACAACACCTAACACTACAACAATAGAGAGAAGTATATAGTACAATACTATAGCATACAATACAAAATTACATAACCATATACAACAGCATTCAATATGATAGGCCTAAACACTACACAGCTTTATATAACTATAGCATACAACACTAAACACTACACAACTCTACAACACTATACTGTAGCTACCCTGCTACTATACTATATACTATACTATCCTGCACAACACTATTCTATGCTTTACAGTACTACATAACACTATACTACACAATACAGTACAATTCAGTACTACACTACAACACTATACTACACTATTATACTATAACAATAACATGCTATACAACAGAACACTACACTATACTTTATTATGTAATACTACACTATAAAGCAGAATACTACATTATACAATCCTGTATATCATACTATACAATACTGCACAATATTCCCTTATTACAGTACAGGACTATTCTTTACTGCACTACACTACACTGTTTAACAGAATACTAAACTATACTAACATCATAACACTATACTATACAATACAATACTACACTGTATAGTACAGCACAATTCTATACTATACTACACAATACAGCACTATAAAATACTATACAATACTACACTGTATAGTACAGCACAATTTTATACTATACTGCACAATATAACTCTATACTATACTATACAATACTACACTGTATGGAACAGCATATACTATACTATATAACACTAGACTGTATGGAACAGCATATACTATACTATACTACACAATACAGCACTACACTATACAATACTACACTGTACAGTACAGCATAATTCCATACTATACTACACAATATAACAATATACTATACTACACCACACTGCATAGTACAGCACAATTCTATACTATACTACACAATATAACACTATACTATACTACACTGTATAGTACAGCATAATTCTATACTATACTACACAATATAACACTATACTATACAATACAGCACTATACTATACTACACTACACTGTACAGTACAGCGCAATTCTATACTATACTACACAATACAGCACTACACTACACTACACTACACTGTATGGTACAGCACAATTCTATACTATACTACACAATATAACACTATACTACACAATACAGCACTATACTACACTACACTGTATAGTACAGCACAATTCTATACTATACTACATAATATAACACTATACTATACTACACTACACTGTATAGTACAGCATAATTCTATACTATAATACACAATATAACACTATACTACACTACACTGTATAGTACAGCACAATTCTATACTATACTACACAATATAACACTATACTACACAATACAGCACTATACTACACTACACTGTATAATACAGCACAATTCTATACTATACTACACAATATAACATGATACAATACTACACTACACTAATACAAAACTCTTATTAATTATCAATCAGCAAAATAATCACATGTTGCTAATATGGTCATGAGTGTCAGCCCTACAACGTCATGGTTCGGTGTTTGTGTTGCTTACAAAGCCTGAAAACCAGTGCACAAAATTTGGCTGCCAAATTGCATGATGATGATGATGATGATGATGATGCATATATTGTCTCTGTCCCATGAACATCTGTTTTTATTGATTTTTACTTGTATGTATCATTTGAACACAGCAGCTCCTGTTTTTCAGGATAAACGGACCAACAGAAATGGCCCAAAATCAGTTGGAAAGACGTCTGGTTCCATTGACTTACATTCAAATTAAATGAGTTTTTTGGCATCTCCTGTAAAGTTGCCATTTTGGAGAAACTTGTTTTTCTTTGGACAGCAACGATATTCAAATTCTCCTGATCAGCTCATAGCCGATCTCAACGTACAGACTAACCGAACAAGCATGTGTTTGAATGATCGGATTCAGTCGGCTGCAGCATCTTCCATGTTCTAAATGACTGCATTGGACAGGACGTCCAAGCACATGGACAAACTCTCAGCTTTCAGAGAGGAGACAAATTAAATCTAGTCTATAAGAGCAGCTGCTGTATGCAAGTCTGAGACAGAGCCCATCAAGGACACGCGACATCAATCGAGCCTCTATTCTGTGTCTGTTTTTTGCTAACCAGTTGATTAGCGTTAGCGGACGGAGAGACGGACTTTCATTTATGTCCCATTAGGGCAAAAAAAAAAGGACGGAAAAACACCACTAGAGTCCAAAAGGCAGATTTGAGTGAGTCTGAGCAGGAAACAAAGTCCAACACATGTTCCCTGAAGAACGAATAAATAGCATCTGTGCTGTGCTCGTCAGGCACGTTATTGGCTAGCTGGCTTCTCTCATGATAACCCTGTCAGGATGGCGGAACAGGACGTGACCTACATCTTCTCCTGTGTTCTAAAAAAGTAAAGCAGAAAAGGAAATTTCACTCGCTTATTAGCTTATTCACTCAGGATTCCAAACTGCCCCTGGAAGAAGCATCGGCACAAGAACTGTGCAACAGGAGCTTCAGGAAATGGGCTTCCACGGTCAAGCAGCTGCACACAAGCCGAAGAGCACCATGTGCGATTCCAAGTGTCGGCTGGAGTGGTGTAAAGCTCCACCTTTGGGCTGTGGAGCAGCGGAACCGTGTTCTCTGGAGTGAGGGAGCAGGCTTCACTATCTGGCAGTCTGATGGAGGAATCTGGGCTTGGTGGATGAATCCAAGAGAACACTACATACCGGAATGCAGAGTGCCAGTGGAGGTGGGTATAATGGTCTGTGGGGTTTCAGGGTTTGCACTCAGACCTTTACATGCCTCCGACAATATGCTACACCTTAATTTGCTTCCTGCTTTGTGTAGCAGTTTGGGGAAGAGTATTTGCTGCTCCATCATGACCATTTCCTGTGCCCAATGCCAGAAAATAAATAAATTAATTAATTAATAAAAAACAGGTTATCGGGAAATTCCAGTGAAGAATGAGTGTTCTTCCTGTTTAAAGAGGATCGATTACGCTTTTCTAAAGTCCTAAAGCCCACCGGGGGGGCGGAACTTGTAGCAGGATGCCGCTTTGGCAGTTGACCAATCAGAATAGAGTGGGTGAGCTGACCAATCAGAGTACACTGGGCTCATCAGAAGGTGGGGCTTAAAGACACAGGAGCTCAAACAGAGTGTTTCAGACAGAGGGTGAATGATAAAACTGCTGCATTTTGGGAAAATCAAAGCAAGTAAATCTGTTCCAATAGACCACAAAAATACAGATAAAAAATATATAAATATAAATCTAGATATAAAATAAAACTCACATAAAATAAAAGCTATTTTAAAGGAAATTGGCGCAATGTTGATTGCTAGCATATGACAACCAGCTAGCTAGCAAGCCCACCTAGGTCTAAACTATTGTTTTCCTTATAATTGAACATTATTATATGTTTAATAACCGGGTTCTTCAGGTACCTGAGCTACATTAGAGGAGCTGTGGGGAGATTTTAAATATCCACAACAATTTAATAATATTAATATCATATCTAATTTATTAGAAAGGGGTTGTGGGCCCACACAAGACAAAACCTTTGGTGTAGAGGAGCACACGGAGGGGAGCGGATGGCTGAATTTAAACGAGAGGTTCAGTAGCAGTCAGACTGGGCAGCTCTGAATGGTGTCATTCATGCCCCTCACGTACGCCACCATCGCATTAGCGGAGCGCAACAGCGGCCAGAGTCAAAACGAATGAAGGATACCACTGTTCGGTTTGCGGAGCTGGAAGCAAGCAAGCGTGTGCAGGGGGCAGTCAGGGGGGTGGGGAGGGGGGTTGCAAGGTTAAGAGGATGGGGCAGCTGACGAGGGGTAAAAACTGCTCCAGATATCGGACATGATAAACACAAATAAGCATGCATGCATAAGCATTCATGCTAGCAGAACTCAGCTAGCTGTTAGCTGTCAAACCGTATAAGGACAGAATCTGCAACAGCCCAAACCGGTCAAGCACTAAAACAGGGGTCCACCAATCTGGACCCTGAATCCGGGTTCCAGTCCTGGATTTGGTAATCCTTGGTAGGTGTGACACTACATGGCCAACCAATTACGTTACCCGTTCCCTCAACCTCCAGTGGGAATGAAATCCAGGACTGGAAACTGGATTCGAGGTCCAGACTTGAAGACCTGGGCACCAGAATATGCTCTGATATAAGTGTGATAGGTAACCTAAACCTCGTCCTCGTCGTCACTGTTGCACAAGCAGACTAGTACGCTACGCTACGCTAACCAAACAATCATGCCATATGCACCCTCTCAGCAACTCGGGGTCAAGCACCTCACTCAAGGACACCATGGCACTGGCCATCAGCTGGCGTCAAACTCATGACGTCTTGAGCAGCAGCCAAGTTCTCCACTGGCCGAGCTAACGCCATGCATGACGTGTGAGGTCAGGTTTTAGAGTGCCTCTGCAGAGAGGTAATGACATGTCATGAGTGGTCATGCCTGAGAGATTAACGCTGAACACAAAAGTACGCAGCCCCGGTGAACCTGACTGCCTTCAGCAGAGACATGGAGCACTTACAACAGAGTTCACATAACGTCAGGATCAGGATCAGGAACACGTAACGCTCTATGGATTGGTGTTTCACCAACAAACATCGACAAGCAGGCCGGGAAATAACAAAGCTGCATGATTAGAGGAAAAAGGGGTCATTGTTCTGAGCGTGTTAGCACACTGACCATCCTGACCGCCACACCTTGGACATCCCGATCCAAAACCACAGAGTAGGCCTTCTTTTGTTCCATTAGATTTTGGAATGTGCCGGTGGGACCGTGCGCTTGTTCAGGCAAAAGAGCATTTGTAAGGTCCGGCTCCGATGTTCAATTGGCCTGGCTTACATTCGACATTCCAATGCATCCCAAACGTGTTCAGTGGGGCTGAGCTCACGGCTCTATGCAGGCCACCGGAGTTCCTCAAGCCAGGATCTTGCCCAAATTGCTGCATGGAAATCGGAAGAACAAAAGGCTACCAGGATGAAGTGGCACAACTCCCGATTGTTTTCCCTAATGTGAACCTGTGTGAACATGAAAGCCTGACCTGAGCCACATTTAGACGTGATCCAAGATTGGATACGTATCCGATTTGTGGGCATGCGGAATTACATCGGAATTAGTAACTGCTCAGTGCTAAGCGCTACTGCTATCCGATTTATGTCGTCCACTAACTAGTCCCCAGTCTGATTGGGAATGGTGTGCTTGTATAAAGCTTTTGGATCCCACCTACAGTTTTACGACCTACAGTCATTCTGAATTTTATCCCATTAAGAATGAACAGGTTTTGAAAAGTACACACCCATCTAGTGTACTTCTGCTCGACCAACAGACACAGTTTCACAGTTTGGCAGACCCCCAAGCACAAATTCAAAGCTGGTCTGACCCGCACTCGTCTATTTGTCTTTTTCCCCCATCCCTTGCTTCTCCCATAGAGTCACATTCCATTTTGGCCCTACCCAAATCCTAACGCTTCCTTTAACCTACAGCCACCAAACTGCATGTACTCACTCAGGACAGACCCCCAAACTCTAATCCACAGCCATACTGACCCGCACTCCTCTATGTGTCGTTCACTCATCCCTCATTCCTCTCAGACTCCCATTCATTTTTAGCAACACCTTAGCAACAGCAAGCTTTAGCTGCACAACAGCCCTGCTCTTTCCCCGGGACATACACTTCCCCGGCTCTGTCACGCGCTGTCCTCTCACTGCACAGTGTTAAGGCGGCAGTAAACGTGGGAAACAGATCTGACCCTCAGCTGGCTCTACTGAAGAGCGAGCGCCGTTCAGAGCTAATCATCCTTGTTGGTGAAGGCTTGTTCCTCTTTCCAGGTTGTTTGCTGTTCATGACGTTCATTGGTGTGACGTGACTGATTAGGACGTGCGCACTCGGGTCATTTCAGGACGCTGGTCAGGTCACATTAATGACAGGTCTGAGTCACTGCTCTACAGAAACGTGAGCCAGCATGTTAAGGGGGTTTTCAACGTTTACCTGCTTGGCTCTGGTCTACAGATTGTGGGTCCGTCACGGTGGACAGTAGGGGGAGTCGTGTGAGAGTGGTGCTGATTTCTTGCCTCCTGATTAGTCAGACCAGCCGGAGTAGATCAAACATGTTTGACTTTTTCAACCCAACTCACAGCAATCTAGTAGTGTACAGTGTATACAGTAACTCAGTAAGTGTAATGTGTTAGTGTACTGTAAGTAGTGTGTTGGTGTACGGTAACTCAGTAAGTGTAATGCGTTAGTGTGCTGTAAGTAGCGTGTCGGTGTACAGTAACTCAGTAAGTGTAATGTGTTAGTGTGCTGTAAGTAGCGTGTCGGTGTACAGTAACTCAGTAAGTGTAATGCGTTAGTGTACTGTAAGTAGCGTGTCGGTGTACGGTAGCTCAGAAAGTGTAATGCGTTAGTGTACTGTAAGTAGCGTGTCGGTGTACGGTAACTCAGTAAGTGTAATGCGTTAGTGTGCTGTAAGTAGTGTGTTGGTGTACGGTAACTCAGTAAGTGTAATGCGTTAGTGTACTGTAAGTAGCGTGTCGGTGTACGGTAACTCAGTAAGTGTAATGTGTTAGTGTGCTGTAAGTAGTGTGTTGGTGTACAGTAAGTGTAATGCGTTAGTGTGCTGTAAGTAGCGTGTCGGTGTAC
>CM067489.1:32353502-32371781 GCA_034552555.1 Semaprochilodus insignis
CACTGCTCGCTGGATGTCTGTAATTGTGGCTGTTGGGTCAGTCAGGTACAGAGATAAGGCCCGTTCTTGCTTACATCACTTGCATGGACGAGCGTGAAAATCGAATCATTAGCGTGTCTCACAATGTCAAACCTACACACCAAGTTTCACTCCCGTCGGTCGAGTCCTTCTGGGTGCAGCTGTTGTTTTGACGCTGAGTGTATAAACACCTTAGTGTCACTGCTGGACTGGACCGTGAAATAGACAGTAAGGGTAGATACCTACTCTTTTAGATTCCTAATCAGTTTCTTAATGAAGTCTGAACATGCTTCTGCTCATGAACTGTTACTAAAGCAGGTGGGAATGAATGGACGGGCGCAGTAGGGGGTCTTATTGAAACTTATTTATTAAATCAACATCCTAAATGTACAGAAGTTTGTGATCAAGACACGCAGGTGATCAGTTATATACAACTTTACACAGAAATTCACCACAACTTTCCTTCTAGTGTAGATAAACCAGGTTGACACGTCAGTCTGTTTCTGCAGTGATGACTGACACTTCTCTCAACATCCCCACAGTGAAAATCAACTTGGTCCACTGTGGTCTTGTTGTCTAGATAGGCCCGGTATAACAAGACTGACAGATCTATGTATACTGATATTCACACATTATTGACATACAGCTTAATTCAAAAAGCCCTACAGATTACTTCCTTTCACACAGAATTTGACCAAATCCCAACAAAACGAATGACTAGTTTTAGATACTACGTAAACTCTGAGAAGTCGTTTTCATGTCAGTTTTGCTGCCTAGAAGAAGCAGAGAAGAAGGTTTACTAAAATTCAGTTCATATTCCGACCAGGAGAGTCTTCTGTCCCATTGTTCATCCACAGATTACACGAGGCTCAGTTGGTAGGACACAACACAAAGACACGATTCCATAAAAGTAGCACCATATAGATGAGCATTTCTGCTCCCATGCTGAGGCCTGTTCCAGACCAAAACACTGTTTCTCTGAAACCAGAAAACTGCGTGCAAAACAAGCGGACTGCAAACGAATAAAATCAGTTTTAATAAATTATTAGAAAACCACAAAGTACTGAAACGTACAACATGAATACGTGTAACGCAGTGATGTGAATGTATCCGTGTAGAGACTCGTGTGGATCAGCTGGTTGTAAATCAGAGTTCCAGAGAGAGACGCGGCGACGGGTCATCCGGGGAAATACGCTGAAGGTGCTGACTGAAGCGCAGGCTTCACTCCACCCGTGTTCAAAGAGGGCTTGTTAACATCTGCAGACAGACACAACATGTCATTTACTCAAAGGGGACCTACATTTTGCTTGCCTTGAGTTGACCCCCCCTCGCCCCCCCCTCGTCCTCCCCTCCCCCTCCTCCATGTAGAAGTGAACCAGTCGCTTCAGTTCTACATGCCCATTTCCACCTCTCTTTATCCATCGGAATTAACAGCCTGTTTCTGTTACCGTCCCTTTAAGACAGTTATTTAATAATCTCTATCTCCATATACAATCCTTACCCTGCATAACCACATCAGATGTAAACACGGTCAAACAAACAAGAAGCTGCTCACAAAGTGGACAAAACGTTCGAGTGCACATGTATTCACCTTTACTTAGATGCATGCCGGGTACGAGACCACGCAGGGGGATGCTGTCGTCTCGCCTCTCAAAGTATTTGGAGTCCAACCCGAGCGGCTCCCCGCTAACAGAAAGAAAATCAGAGGGTCAAACCCCACGGAGAAAGCAGCAGCAGCTCACACCTGAATTACGGTTATGAAAATAATGAAGCCATTTCCACGGAGATCTTCGGCTCAGGGAATCCCCACAGCCACCCTGAAGGGCGTTCAGACTCTCGATCTGACTCATCCCCACACACGGGGCACATAAACTCGTACTGCAGATACTGCATACAGACTGTAGAGTTCAATCAGTGCCGTAACCTGTAACACCTATAGTGAAGAGATATCATATACCAACCAAGTCATATGCAACTTCTTCAACATGGCGAAAGTGTTGAATGTGAGGTACTTTTGCCCTTTGACCCTGGCTATTTTTGATGCTGTGTTCATGGAAGATTAGCCGGAGGTACGCTTATACGCAAACACTTTTGTTTTGTTCTAAGTGTATATAAGTCAACATACTCAAACTACACCCCCCATCAGCCACAACATTAAAACCACCTCCTTGTATCTACACCCACTCTCCATCTTATCAGCTCCACTGACCCTATAGGACACTCTATAGTTGTACAGGTCCAGACTGTAGTCCATCTGTTTCTCTGTGTACTGTATTACCCTGTTCTTCAATGGTCAGGACCCCCACAGGACCACCACAGAGCAGGTATGATGTGGGTGGTGGATCATTCTCAGCACTGCAGTGACACTGACGTGGTGGTGGTGTGTTAGTGTGTGTTGTGCTGGTGTGAGTGGATCAGACACAGCAGTGCTGCTGGAGTGTTTAAACACTGTGTCCACTCACTGTCCACTCTATTAGACACTCCTACCTTGCTGGTCCACCTTGTAGATGTACAGTCAGAGACGATAGCTCATCTGCTGCTGCACAGGGCAGTGTTGGTCATCTTCAAAGTTGTTTGTTTACATGTAAGCTAATTTTCCATAAGCACAGCGTCAAAAATGACCAGGGTCACAGGGCGGCGTGAAGCTTTTTCAGGAAAGTCGTGAGCATCAGTGTTCCCTCATGCTCCGGTATCGCTTCATTCCGCGAGGCAGACTGTCCTCCCCTCCCCACTCCACGCTGGATGCCTCTGACAGGGCAGTGACTCCACAGCTCGTATATGATGGCCATCCGTACAAGGTGTTTGGACCGAGGAGCTGTTCAGCACCTACATACTGATCATTCTCACCAGCCACAACCAAGTTCTACAGATATTACACAAAGTCAGTCTTGTGCTGTATTAGTCTGTGAGAGTGATGCGGATGGGGCTAAAAGCATGTTCATTTGCTCCCTCTGCAGTTTTCTAGCCTGTGATTGGTCTGTCGTTCCAAGCTTCAACCTTAGTCTGTCGCTCAGGATGTTTAGCTAGTTTTTAGTTTATTATCAGTAAATTATATATAACAAGGACCAGACTTGAGTCTGAGTGAGTCTAAGCAAGGAGCGAGTGTGGAGCAGAAAACAGACCCCGGAGTGAAGCAAAGCTTTGAGCGAGGAGTGGAAATGTCTGCTGCTCTACTCACATGCTAATTACAAATATGGCGTCATATCACTGTCAAAACTAGGGGGCGCAAAAACACAGGGTGGAAAACATACACCTGCAGGTTTTAACACTTTGCGTGTGTAAACGTCCCACTCGTGAGTGCAAATGTGAAACCGGCAAGCACGAAAAGATGATGATTTGCATTTTCGGATTCGTTTTTCCTTTACGACCTGGTAGTTTTCCTTGCACGCAAAAGGCCGTTACCGTCGGCTGCTCTCTGCGCGAGAGGATTTTTTTGTGCGCGGGTCTTGATGGGGGTGGTTTTGACAGTTCGGGGGCGGGCACATGGGCCGGTTCTGTCAGCGAATGCTATTGGCTGATGGCACCTGGTATCGTGACTGATCGCCCACTATGAAAAGCCTTCTCCAGAACTACAAAGATAGAGGACGAAGAGGAACGCTGACAGCTGAGATCAATTAAAACCAATCGCTGGTTTATCTAATTTACTGATTTGCCCAGCTTAACACTTTTTACTGTCATGTTGGTGCTGCTAACTTTATCCACAGAGATGAAACTTGAATCTGTAAAAACAGTAATGTTAGTTTAGCTAGTAGCTAACGTTAAGTAGAGTTACCAACGGAATATCACCAACCCGAACTGTGTTATAAGACTTTTCCAAAGTGAGAACGTAAATAAATAAATAAATAAATAAATAAATAAATAAAAACGTATGGACGGTGATGTGGGTTACGTCTGTAATACATTTGTTATTTGCAACACAGTATATTTGATTGATTTGTCTCTTAAAGTATGAAGCTAGGCTACGTAGCCATTTGGCTAGAGTAAGCTAGCCTAGTTAGGGGTAACGTTAAGTACTTAACTCTAACGTCAGCTAGCGAGGACAGGTCACACACACAAGTGGTATTTTTTTTTAAGATTACATACGTCTGAATGTCTGTTTTGATGTAAGGCCTGCTTCAGCACAGTGGTGATGCACCTAGTGCATTCTGTACCTGCGTCTGTGTTAAGCTGATGGGAAACAGGTAAGTGGGCAACAGGAGTGAATGCGTGCTCATAAGAAGTGTTAAACTTGACTAAATTAGATAAACCAGTGATTGGTTTTAATTTATCTCAGCTGTTGGCGTTCCTCTTCCTCCGCCATCTTTACTGTTCTGGAGAAGGCGTTAGTGGGCATGTAGTGGGCGGTTAGTCACGATACCAGGTGCCATCAGCCAATAGCATTGGCTGACAGAAACGGCCTGTGTGCCCGCCCCCAAACTGTCAAAACCACCCCCTTCAAGACTCGAGCNAAACGGCCTGTGTGCCCGCCCCCAAACTGTCAAAACCACCCCCTTCAAGACTCGAGCACAAAAACTCCTCTCGAGTGCAGAGAGCAGCCGAAGGCAATGCACTTTGCATGTGGGGAAAACAACCAGGTGGAGAAGGAGAAACACACTCGAAAATTAAAAAACAGACAGCGTGAGTGCCGGATTATGAAATATGCGCATGCAAATCTATTCATGCTCACAGGTTTCACATTTGCACCCACGAGTGGGACGTTTACACACGTAAAGGTTAAAACTTGCAGGTGTATGCTTTTCACCCTGTGTTTTTGCTCCCCCTAGTTTTGACAGTGATCTGACGCCATAACAAAGAACCATAGAAATAACATGTATCCGGTTCCAACTGCAGGAAAACTAATAGCCTATTCCTAGACAGGCTAAACGTCCTGCTGTTCCAGATGACAAGAAATAGATTTATCGTATCTATCGCACCGTCGGTTTGAAATACTGTTCAAGTCTAACATCTGAATGTCTCATCCCCACAAACAGGGTCCAACTTCCATCACAGCTCATGCTTTCAGGTTTTTGAGTGGACTGGATTTTTAAAGCTCCCTCAGCAAGTTAGCAACACGTGGTATGCAAGTAGGACAACCATGCAGAGTTCAGGAGGGTGGAGGTGAAGTAGATGAGAAAAAGAAATGGAACAGGAAGCATGACTCAACTCACTTCTCTTTATTGGAGATCTGCTGTTGCTGCACCATGGGGCCTCCATTCCCCACCTCCGCCGGAGACATGCCGGGCTTGGCACTCATTGGGTTAAACTGGACCTGTAGGTCCAAATAAATAAATGACTACATAAATAAAAATCAAAACTGCTGTAGTAACACAGGCCTTCTATCATTTCATTCATAAGAAAAATCTGATGATATATCAGTCGAGCTGTAGCGGCTACGTGCATGCAAACTACCAAGAGGATGTAAAACAGTGTTCTAAATGATATAAGGGTCAGAAAGAGCAAAAGCCTGCCTTGGTTCCTGTGCTCTGATTGTGCAGAGTCAGGACAGAGCGGGGTCCTGTGCTCAGACTCGACAGGGGGAAGGAGTGCTTGGAGTTTAAGGTGGAAGTGATGGGGTACGGCTGGCCCAGGGAGGGGAAACTTTTACTATCAAGCTAGAAAAGAAGAGAGAAGATCATCATAACACCCGAACACACACAGACGCATCACTTCAGACAAAGTGGTGTCAAATACAGAGAATAATTGGTGGAGCTGCAGAATCAGGTTTACACCTCACGACACCAACAGCATCAGTTTACTAACACGCACCTCTGCAGAGCCTGGAAGACAAACGCTGGACGGGATGTTGGAGTGAAAAAAAGAGAACGAATGTGATACAATCCCGAAACAGCGCTCGCCCATACTGGCCCTTATTCAGCAAAACCGCTAACCAATAAGAACTCAGCACTCGGTAGCTGTAACGCTAACCCAGTGTTTCTCAACCCTGGTCCTGGAGTCCCTGCCCTGCACGTTTTAGGGGATTACCTGCTTTAACGCCCCTGCGACCCTGAAAGGGCTTGTTCACGAGATGAGTTGAATCAGGTGTGAGATGAGTTGGGAGCAGGGAAAGCACTAAAACCAATCAACGCTCAGTAGCAGTAACACCAACCAATCAGCGCTCAGTAGCAGTAACACCAACCAATCAACGCTCAGTAGCAGTAACACCAACCAATCAGCGCTCAGTAGCAGTAACACCAACCAATCAGAACTCAGTAGCAGTAATACCAACCAATCAGCGCTCAGTAGCAGTAACACCAACCAATCAGCGCTCAGTAGCAGTAACACCAACCAATCAGCGCTCAGTAGCAGTAACACCAATCAATCAGCGCTCAGTAGCAGTAACACCAATCAATCAGCGCTCAGTAGCAGTAACACCAATCAATCAGCGCTCAGTAACAGTAACACCAACCAATCAGTGCTCAGTAGCAGTAACACCAACCAATCAGAACTCAGTAGCAGTAACACCAACCAATCAGCGCTCAGTAGCAGTAATAACAATTAATTTAATTTTGTGGATACATGATTTATTTTCATAAATTAACAGAAATGTAGTTCCATTCATCAGCATTCATTGAGGACTCACTCACAGGCATCCTCTAGTGTTTGTAGTTCTTTAAACAGAAATATAAAGGTAAAACACTGGGGAAGGTAAAACACGGGGGAAGGTAAAACACTGGACAGGTAAAACACTGGACAGGTAAAACACGGGGGAAGGTAAAACACGGGGGAAGGTAAAACACTGGACAGGTAAAACACTGGACAGGTAAAACACGGGGGAAGGTAAAACACGGGGGAAGGTAAAACACTGGACAGGTAAAACACGGGGGAAGGTAAAACACGGGGGAAGGCAAAACACTGGACAGGTAAAACACGGGGGAAGGCAAAACACTGGACAGGTAAAACACTGGACAGGTAAAACATGGGGGAAGTCTAACAAGTACAAAGGACAGGCATAAATGCCCCACAGAACACCAGGCATACAGGCCTAAACAAAAGTGATCCTGCACTGTAAACAGCTGTTTATTTATTTGCTGCAGGCTCGCTGACTTAACATGGAACAAAGACAGTGTAACAGTTACCATATTGTGAGTTCCCAGCCTCAACCCTGCGGCGGCCTGCGGCGTCTCAAACATCCCCACTGCCTCCTGCTTCCTGGACAACTGGTTCTCATTCAGCTGCTTATTCAGCCACGTTATCACTGAGGAATACAAACCAACAGTCCAGTCAACGGTGGAACGAGGTGCACTGAGGTCGGCTCCATTACAAAATCCAGGTGCTGGACCGGAATGGGATACTAATGAACATCAGTATAGCTCAGCTAACTCAGAGACCCTACCTGATACAGACTTCAACTCACAAATACGTCACAGTACGGGGGAAGTATGATTTCCAATTTCCAACTTACTATATCCAGGAAACAAGCTGTCCCATAGGCCGGGAACCTCTACAGATCTCACACTTCATCTCAAACACAGAGAAGAAAACTAACAAGCACACACGTACCATTTTCATTCGTTTTCAACACTTCCCTGCTTTCGTCCAATTTCTGAACTGTGGCTTCCAACTGCTCCTTCAGTTTTGATACCTAGTGAACAGGAGAAAAGCGTGTGTCATAAACAGACATCCTAATTTTGGAGCCTTTAATTTAGTGATGCACAATGACGCTGTCGGTATTGGCCAATAACTGCTTTTTTTTAAAAATCACAGCCACCCCTGTCTAGATTTGGCCAATATTTCAAACCGATATTTGATGACATATGTATCATATGATGGAGAAGCACCATGAACATACAAAATAATAGCAGTCTGACATCACTAATGTGTTTAATTACTGATTTTGGCAGAAAAGATAATACAACATGGGAAACAACTCATGACTAGGTGTAGCCCGAGTAATGGGCAACCAACGGCATCAACAGTCATGACATGCACGCTTCTAATTGGGTGTAACTGACTCGTTTAATGAAAGGGGCGTGTTCAAATTAATAGCAGTGTGGAGTTCAATTAGTGAGGTCATTCATTCTGTGAAGAAACAGGTGTCCATTATGGCCCGTATTTAAAGAAGGAGGGCGGCAAATGTTGTACCTGCCGGTTTCAGCCCTTGCTCAATGAGTAAAATGGGTCGTTTCAGACAAGGAGAAAGACTCTTATTGGGTCTAAAGGCCACAGGCAGTTTGTGAGTAGGGATGCACCGATCAGTTCTGATACAATACATAAACATTGCATGTGTGTCGATACCTGATATGGATCTGATACCATTTTTGAATAAATTAATAAACCGTATACTTCACCATGTTGGAGCGACATACGGCACCAGGACTGACAAACACTACTTTACTAAGCTCACTCATACAGCCACTCTCTGGCTCGCTCCATGTTGTTGTTGTTCCTGTTCGTAAATCAAGTCTACTGTAAGGTCTCGGGTTCCTGCAGATCCACCTCCGACCACTCGGGGGAGACAAAGGGCAACCAATGAGCAATGAAGCAGCAAACGCTAACACCTGCAGCTCATGCTACTTAAGCGTGAACGTGCCGGCCCTTGGTTGCTCAGTCTTGAGTTCACGTTGTCACGTGCACATGTCTCTCGTGACTAGCCAGTAGAAGGTTTCGAGCCTCTTGAGGCGGGTTGCTGCTGAAGTACTGAGAGGAAGAATAAAATAAAAAAATAAACAAGTAAATATTTATATATTCGAGTCGGGCGTTAGGAGGGTTTGAGGTAATCATTTTGTTTTGCTCCGCTGAGCTTGCCAGTTTTTCCTCCTGGCAGCCTTGATTGGCTACACATTGAGAGTCCGCTCTGCTGCGGAACTGTTAGCTCACCTTGTAGCATCGCTGGTCTGGGATCACGGTGACTATGACGGCTCGAGCCTCGCTACGGTGCGACAGTTCCCCGTTACATCTACAGGCACACCGCAAACATGCTATTGACGGCATAGCACACATCGCAAACGAATTAGAGTGGGGATCGGCCCCATGGATCGGCCTAATTATCCAACACCCGATCCAGCTAACTTAATATCGGAACTGATATCCAATCCTAACATCGGATCGGTGCATCCCTAATTGTGAGATGACCCATAAACACTGAATCTGACTGACAATTTGTGGAGCGACATCGAAAATGCTGTTTTGATGCCAAACCCAGGAACACAGAAGAACTCTGGAATGTAGTCCGGTCAGCTTGGGCTGGAATATCTGTTCGCAGGTGTCAGATGTTAGTTGACTCCATGGCACACAGATGTAAAGCAGTTATCAGGAATAACGAAAAACTACATCTGTAAACAAATTTCAGTTTCCACTGTAAATATTTGTACATGAAAATGCAGACACTGCTATTTTTTTGAACAGCCTATTATTCTTTATTTCTTCATTTTCAGTTTAAAAATTGATATTTTGTTCATGTTTTCATTTGGAATCGAATGTGCAGTGCTCCCACAGTGCCTTTGTGCATATGGAAATAAATGCTATTACGAGGATGGAGCCGTTTCTCAGTTGTTTTAAACACACTGCTATGATTTTGCACATAACTGTACGTCATGCTGACTACACTCGAGCAGTGCAGCTGAAAGGTCTCCCACAGCACCGTGTACACAAACACAACAGCAGCTACTCAGCTGGTTACCTCCTCCTCCCTGACTCGCAGTTTCTGCTGAGCTTCCTGCAGCTCCCTCTGTTCTCTCTGCAGCCTCTCCGTCGTCTCCTGCAGGATCTTCTCCTGAGACACCGTCACCGTGTTCTTCACCTTTATCTTCCCTACCAGCGCCTTCATATCTCCCTGCAGCTTCTTAATGATGCCATTCGCCTGAGAGAGGAAACAGCATCTCGTATAGAATCTGAAGGCTCATTATTTGTGTATAACTAGAATCTTTTTCCTGAAGCATAAACAAAATCGAATCATGGGGGTTATATAATGAAATCTAGCTCATTGCTTAATCAATCACAATTTAGAATAGTCAATAAGACGCTCCAGAGTTCATCATCCGGTGTCTTCTCTTACATAAAGGGTATTAACAGGAAGACAGATCCTCTTTTGCTGCAGCAATAGCCTCTGCTCTTCAAGGAAGACTGTATACTAGGTGTTGTAAAACTGCAGTGAGGATCTGATTGCATTCAGCCTCGAGAGCATTAGTGAGGTCGGGTACCGATGTTGGATGATTAGGGCTCTGGTTCAATGCAAGCTGGCTCACTTTAGAGAAGCCGAATTCATTCATTACACAGGCTGCCTACTTCTGGACCGAGCCTGTAGCTCTGAGGTGTAGTCAACTCAGATCTCTACTACTGCAAGTTGCTTTGAACTTCCACGATTTCTTATCCAAATCTCTCACAAACCTTGATTAGCTCCTCAGACAAAGATTTCACCGTGGCCTCCAACTTCCCAATCTGGAGTTGTTTACTTTCAGAAGTTTCTTCCACTGAATTCTGTTTAGAGGAAACAAAAATAATACAATGTGAATATTAGAGATGCACCGATCCAGCTTTTCCAGTTCCGATACCAGCACCGATACATAAACATTTGCATATCTGTGGATATCCAATATGGGTCCGATACCATTTTTGAATGAATAAACCGTATACTTCACCATGTTGGAGCGACGTACGGCACCAGGACTGACATAAACACTACTTTACTAAGCTCACTCATATCAGCTGACTCTCTGCCTCGCTCCCTGTTGTTGTTCCTGTTCGTAAGTCAAGTCTACTATAAGGTCTCGGGTTCCTGCAGATCCACCTCCGGCCACTCGGGGGAGACAAAGGGCGACCAATGAGCAATGAAGTGGCGAACGCTGACACCTGCAGCTCATGCTACTTAAGCGTGAGAGTGCCGGCCCTTGGTTGCTCAGTCTTAAGTTCACGTTGCCACGTGCACACGCCTCTCGTGACTAGTTGGATCAAAGGTTTTGAGCCTCTCGAGGCCGTCTGCTTCTCCCTCTCTTCAGAGCTCAGTCACGCTTAGTCACATAGCACACATCGCGAACAAATTAGAGTGGGGATCGGCCCCATGGACCAGCCTAATTATCCGATACCCGACTTAATTAATATCGGAGCGGATATCCGATCCTAATATCCGAACGGTGCATCCCTAGTGAGTTAGAAAACTGCAAAACTGGTAAATATGATACTCCAACCTCATTAAAGAAAGCATCACCTTCTGCTGCTGCGTGGCCTCGAGCACCTCCTTGGTTCGCAGTACGAGCTGGTCCTTGTCTTTGATTTCCTGCTCCACCACAGCCACGCGAGTCTGCAGCTGGTTGATCAGTCGCTCTTTATCGTGGCACTCGGAGTCGAGAGTGCCGTTTTCTCTTCGGAGGGAAATGACCTGTTGCTTCGCCCTCTGTGACTCCTGCACAAGAACACATACGATACAGAGCTCGGATACAACAAAACAGGTTCCCTTAAACATCACACTGTAAAATAATCAATAATCCCCAAAAAGCACAGAAGTGAATCAGTTTAGCGCATATTGTTTCTAAAAGGTTCAAAATGACCTCAAAATCAAATTTCCAGATTTAAAAATCTTTAATATCTACCCAATCCTGTAAACATATGGGCCACACTTCACAACAGGAACTCCACCAATTGTATACACTGCCTGGCCAAAAAAACAAAACAAAAAACAAAAAAACAAACAAAATAAAAAAAAAAAGGTCACCACTTAACTAAGCAAATAGGTAAGAGCCTCCCGTTGGATAATTACTGCATGGGTGATTATGTTTCAGCTGGCAACCAGTTATTTAATCCTAACTGATGCAGTGAGTAGCTTCTCATCTGTTAAACAACCATGTGGAAAGACGCGTCCTGTGGTCGTGGAAAAGATGTTCATCTGTTTCAGAAGGTCAAATTATTATCATCCAGCACAGAGAACGTCTAAGAAGATGCTGAAACTACTAAAATCAGGTTAAGAACTGTCCAACATTATTACACAGAGGAAGGACGTTGGGGAAACATCATCTTCCAGGAAGGAATGTGGTCGGAAATAAATCTTGAATGATGGTGATCACCGATCACTTAAACGTTTGGTGAAATCAGATGGTAGAGAAACAGCAGTAGAACTCAGGGAGATGTTTAATAGTGGAAGTAAGATCATCTCCACACGCACAGCGCGAAGGGAACTCGAGGAATCGGGACTAAACAGCTGTGTAGCCTTAAGAACACCACTCGTCAGTGAGGCTAACCGGCAAACACGGCTTCAATCTGCTAGGGAGCATAAAGATCGGACTCTGGAGCGATGGAAGAAGGTCATGTGGTCTGATGAGTCCAGATTTACCCTGTTCCGGAGTGATGGGGGATCAGGGTAAGAAGAGCGGCGGCTGAAGTGATGCACCCATCATGCCTAGTGCCTCCCGTACAAGCCTGTGGGGGCAGTGCTATGATCTGGGGTTGCTGGAGTTGGTCAGGTCCAGGTTCAGCAGCGTTATGTGCCCAGAGAATGAGGTCAGCTGACCACCTGAATATCCTGAACCACCTGGTTATTCCAGCAATGGATTTCTTCTTCCCTGACGACACGGCCATATTCCAAGATGACAATGCCAGGATTCATCGGGCCCAGATTGTGAGAGAGCGGTTCAGGGAGCATGAGACCTCAGTTTCACACACAGAATTTTTGGGATGTGCTGGAGAAGACTTTGCGCAGCGGTCCAAATCTCCCATCATCAGTACAAGATCTTGGGGAAAAATTAATACAGCTCTGGACAGAAATTAATGTTGTGACACTGCAGAAGCTTGTGGAAACGATGTCACAGCGAACGCGTGCCATGATCAAATTGGGTGCCATGAGGATTTTGGAAATCTTTCATGGAATTCTACTTTAAGGATACTGCAGCCCTGGGCAAGGCCCCTTGGTCACATGACCGTGCAATCGCTTTTCCGAATGCTGGATGGAAATACAGACCTTTTCACTTGACTATGCGACTAGAACTGCAGGCACTGATAAGAGAATATGTGGTCAGTCTGGCAGTTTTTATTAAATCTGACTCAAAGCTCATTGTAACATTTGCGAAACTAACGTCCCTCATGGGGGGAAGCACAGAAAAGACTTTTAACACCGCTAACCGTATACAGCACTCGAGAGTACATCACTCAACCCAGTACAACGAGTTTCAGAAAACAGTAGAACCTGCAAAACAACTAACATGACAAAAATAAGCTAGAGAACCACATTTGACTCACAGCTAACAGAATCATGAGAATCTCAGTGTCCAGTAGGGGTGTAAGAAAAAATCGATACACCTTAATGTCGCGATATTCTGTTTTGCGATAGTGTATCGATTCTCAAAAAAACAGTACCGATTTTTAATTAATATTTTACACGTAAAGATTCGCGGCAGTTGATGATTTTGTGTTGTAGTTAAATCCCCGACCGCTAGATGGCAGACAGTGGTTCACTTCAGCCATTAGGCGCTTCCGCGTCAATGTAAGCAAGTACCGCACCACATGAGCACTAGCAAACCTAACTGCGTTAGTGTGACCGCCAATGGCTGAATCCGAACGCATTAGACCGGCTCCCGCGGTGTATAGAGCTGAAGTCTGGGCTCATTTTGGCTTTCACAATAAAGAAGCCACAACGGAGATCGACAAGAACCATGCCGTTTGCAAAATGTGCCACGCCAAAATCAAATGTTCGGGGAACACGACGAATTGAGAGCACACTTAGCAAGACACCATTCTGACGTTAAACGAGTGGATCCCTCTCAGCTCACTCTGGAACAAGTTCACACGCCAAAGTTACCACCGACCTCAACGCGTGCAACCAAAATAACTCAGTCAGTGCTTTATTTCATTTGCAAAGACATGCGCCCTCTCAGTGTTGTAGAGAATGAACCTTGCTTAAAGTATCACAGTATATCGCAACATATCGAATCGTAACCCCTGTATTGTGATACATATCGTATCGCCAGATCCTTGCCAATACACAGCCCTAGTGTCCAGCCTGTAACCATCACCAGCTTCCCTTTAAATTCCATGATGCATGGGCCCAAAGAAATGGCTTGAATTAACAAAGTACATTAAAATCACAAGCTTCTTGTTGTTTTAGAGATTCACAGTTTTGATATAACTATACGTGATTCAATGTCAATAAAGAAACACATGGTCTCATCCATCTGATGAAGTCAGAGTGGAAACGTAGCCCAGCTCACCTCCTCCAGGCCAAGCACTTTGGCCTTTAGGTCTCTGATGGTGGAGTCGCTTTTGTATTTCTTCTCCGTGAGCTCCCTGTTGGAGGTCTCCAGTTCGGCAAGCCTGACCTGGAGCTGCTGGGTGCTCCTCTGGTGGGCTGTCTCCAGTTCCCGCCGCAGCTGATCGTTCTGCTGCTGCAGCCTGGTCTGAATCTGTACACATCACACAGACACAGAGAGAGATAATCAGTCTCTACACGACATGCAGCCAAAGGAAAGACACTACGGGTACACGATACCATACACGAAATACCATTTTGCTATTGGTAAATTTACCTTAACATTTTTAAGGTAAATTAATGATATTTCAGCACAACAACCACTGATACAAGACTAAAATCAATCCATATCCCCACACAAGACACAGTTTTAATAAAACAGCCTATAATTATAATTGTAGCTCCTGTGATTTGAATAGCGCAGTCTTTTAAATTGCAATTTTGATATAAAAACTCAAATTTGATATAAAAAAATTACTCTTTCAGGCCTAGCTGGGGATGAAGAAACCGCCCATAAACAGTAAATCCTTAAAGGTGTGAATGAGCAATTAGATGAACAGTTCCAAGTTAGTTTGGTCCAAAGCCAAAATTAATCCCTATCTGGAAACCTGGTCCATGTTGTTGTTTGTCGTTACCTCGAGAGCTTTTTCTCGCTCCGCTGTGAGATCCTGTGTGTGCCTGTCAGACAGAGAGGTCGTCTGGGAGGTCCATTCTGACCGCAGCTTGTCCAGCTCCCGGCTCTTTTCAGACAATGTCTGAGAGAAAACAGTGATTCGGAGTTTGAGTTTGGTCTGATTCGTATGTTTCATGTTTCTGTTGTACTGACTGTATAATTGCATATACCTGCTGTGCATAGCTCAGCTGCCTAGACAGGTCCTCTTCCGTTCTCCTCAGTCTCTGCTGAAGTTGTTCCTTTTCCTCCTGTGGAAACAAAAGCATTTATTTGTTATTATCTGGGTTTTAGTTGTAGTTAGTTCTGACATTAGAACATACAAACGTCCTCTGAATTTCAGTGCTTGTCTTTGTCTGAGACATTGATGCTTAAAGGACAGACTTTACAGAAGCACCAGACAGTAATCCAGCATCTTATTTAACCATTATATCACTTAACTGAAAACGTGGGCTGTCAATATTGATGTGAGATCATCTACCATGAAATCAGATTTGCTAGATAGTCTTTTAGAGATCAAAATATACTTGGAATAATATTACAATAATTATTTTACAACAAAATGTAATACTAAACAAAACCAACACACTAACCTTTAAATTAATTAGCAACTGAGAAGAGTATGCTGCTTCCTAAGCTCTCTCTGAGTGCCAATCTATCAACACGGTAAAGCTCAGATTCACCCCGGGGGCTCATCTGTAGTTTGCCAGCTCTTCCGCCAGATTAGACACTCATGGAACATATAACCTTAATGTCCTTATCTACTGTACCTTCACTGTGGCCAAACAGCTGGCCAAATACTTCTTCACTTCCACATCTGAGCCAGGAAGCAGCTTCAGAGACAGGTGTGTGAGGTGTTTGAATGCATTGGTCTCCACTATATTGAGGTTGGCCGGGCTGTGGTCTAATGCTGAGGAGGTGGAGGTGAGCTGCAGCAGGAACCTGAAACCAAAAAAATGGGGTTAGTGTTAAGTTGCGCCTAGGACTGAACGATTTGGGAACAATATCTAATTGCAATTTTTCTGATCAGTATTGAAGCTATGAGTGTGTTTGAACTTCGTAAACAGGACACACACACACGCAATATATATATATATAAAAAATTTTTTTTTTAGATATTTACAGGTTCACTTGTTCACGAAAAAGGTTAAAAGCCCCAACTCCGCTCCTTTCTCAAAAATGAGTCAGGTGTTGTCCAAAAATTCAATCCTTTTGGGTCGATATGGGACGAGTAATCCTGGGTTTTAATGTGGAAGTGTCATTTAATTCTATGTACCCCTGAAGGTTTAGGTTAGAGTGATCGCTGCCTACTGAATATATTTATGGCTGCTTGTAGAAAAGCTATTACTAAGTGCTGGCTCCGAAGAACCTCCACCCCCCACCTCCACCCCTCTACTGTGGACATTTTAACTGAAATAGTCACTTATATCCACTCCATGGAAATGTTGACTGCCTCCATATGTCTGCCAAAGGAAAGAGGGGGAAAGTGGAGGAAGTGGGACTGTTATGCTTATGATGGGATGAGCTGAGACCTTTGTCTTTGACTATTCAATCTTCTTGTACAAACACAGACTGGAGTCGATTTTTAAGTTTGAAATGGTGTACCCGTCAACCTCAGTCTTCAAATAAAAACCCATGTATTAATTTTCTTTTCCTCCTATTTATCAACTTAAAACACCATAAAAACCAAGTTCAATTTATTATTAAAAACCAAACAAACTGCGACTGCAATTTTAACTGCAATTATTTATTTATTTTTATTTATTTATTTATTTATTTTTATGTCCAGACCTGTTATTTGGCCAGTAAGACCAGAGCATCCCCTTTCTCAGTTAGTTGTGGTTGTGATGTCACGGCATAATTGTTTGGCTGCCTCTGATTGGTCCAACACATCTACAAACAGTTTACAACCTCTGATTTGTTAAAGTTCCCCATATAGGACACGATTTTGATAAAACAGCCTATAATTAAAATTGCAGCTCTTGCGATTAGAATATCGCGCTCATTTAAATTGTCATATTTTTTTTTTTAAATGTATTAGATTTTATTGGCAGATAAAACAGGTACAAAAACATGCTGGACAGAGTCAAATTACATGTATATCTACCCTCATATTATCACTTTCAACCACCAACCCCCCCTCCCCCGAACCAGTAGTTGCCTTTAAATTAAGTGTAAATAGAACAAATGAAAAATCTATCAAAGAAAGTGACTGAATGAATGAAATTGAATCATACAACATAAACATATTAATAAATAAGTAAACAAACATGAAAAATAATATTAATAAAATAAATAAATAAATAACACAACCTCTACTATGATATTTATTTACTGGAAGTTGGAAAAATGACTACAGCTGAACACCATTATTGACTCCACATGGTTGTGTGTTTTAGAGCGGGAGGGGCACACGGCCCAAATACTTGAGAGCTTAGTAGGTCGCCACATTACTCCAGAGGAAGTACTTGTATGTCTGAAAAATATGTTAAGAAGGGATTCCACACAAAGGAGAATTTTTGGTCGACCCTCTGACAGTATATTTAATCTTCTCCAGGTGTATCAATCGCAGAAGCTCATGTCGCCATTGCGCTGCCCTGGGAGGGCTGAGTGACTTCCAATTTAAAAGAAGCTGCTTACGTGCTGTTAATCATGTGAAAGCAAATATCTTCCGTTGGCTAAGAGTAAGGCTGTGGATGTGATCTGTGACTCCAAATATAGCAATTTCAGCACAAGGCTCAACTACCAGGCCACAGATTTAGGAAAGGGTGCCAATACAGCAGACCAGTAGGCTGACAGTTTAGGGCACAACCAAAACACATGACATAAATCTGCCACATGTAAAGTGCATCTGAGACATCCGCCATCTAAATTGTGATTTTGATAAGAAATAAATAAATAAATAAATAATAAAAAAATAAATATAAGTTAATGTTTCAGTCCTAGCTGTGAACGAAGAAAGCATCCATAACCAATAAATCCTTAAAGGTGTGAATTAGATTAATAGTTCAAGTTACTATTTAAATGAGTCCACGGATATTAAACTAAAGCTACACTATGCAACATAAGGGGTTTTGGGGATCTCTCTTTTTGTTTTCTCTTTGTGTTTCTTCTACTGTGGTACACAACAGTGTGGGGTTTGGAAGGCTGTGTAGTGAGAGGGTTCAGATGCTACTACACTTGTGAAACAGAAGGCTAATGTTAGCAACATGCTGTCAGCCAAACACCTGCCTGTTTTTCAAATCAAATCAAATCAAATTTATTTATATAGCACTTTTTCAACTGATGTTGTCTCAAAGCAGCTTTACAGTAATTCAGTAATAACTAATTAAGGAGAGAAAAGAAAGAAGACCCCGGTGAGCAAGCCGGAGGCGACAGTGGCAAGGAAAAACTCCCTCAAGTTGGAGGAAGAAACCTTGGGAGGAACCAGACTCACATAGGG
>CM067489.1:32378806-32415693 GCA_034552555.1 Semaprochilodus insignis
CTGGGTCCTGGATTTCCTGACTGAGAGACCTCAGTTAGTCAGGATAGGTAATAACATCTCCAGCACCACCATACTGAGCACTGGCGTCCCTCGGAGTTGTGACACAACTGTGGTGGGTCTGATCAGCAAGAATGATGAGACATCATACAGAGAGGAGGTGTAGTGCACAACGGACTAGTGCAGAACCAACAACCTCTCTCTGAATGTCGACAAAACTAAGGAGATGGTTGTTGACTTCCGAAGAGCGCGAGGTGACCACCCTCCACTGAACATCACTGGCTGTGCACAGAGAACCTCACCTGGTCCCTCAACACCAACTCCATAGCCAAGAGAGCCCAGCAGTGCCTGTACTTCCTGCGGAGACTGAAGAAGGCTCATCTCCCCCCTCCCATCCTCACCAGGTTCCACAGAGGGACTGTGGAAAGCATCCTGAGCAGCTGCATCATCATCTGGTTTGGGAATTGCACCGTCTCTGACCACAAGACCCTACAGCGTATAGTGAGGACAGCTGAGAAGATCATCGGGGTCTCTCTCCCCTCCATCATGGACATCTACACCACACGCTGCATCCGCAAAGCCACCAGCATTGTGGATGACCCCACCCATCCCTCACAGACTTTTTTCACTGCTGCCGTCTGGCAGAAGGTACTGGAACATCTGTGCCATCACTGCCAGACTCTGCAACAGCTTTGTTCCTCAAGCGATCAGGTTTTTAAACTCACAAGGACCGATCTGAAACCCCCATTCACACACATACTCTACACTCACACACACACAAACAGACCTCTTTGATGCTCTACTTGAACATCTGGAACATTGCTGCTAACACTGTGTTTACACTGTTTATATACCTCAGTAAGTGCTGTGTTTATGTATGTTATCTGACTGCGTAAACTCACAGATCACAGCATGCTAAATCTCTCTGCAGCTTATTCTATTACCTCATGTCCGGAAATGAGTGCTGTGTCAGTGCTGCACTCTCCTGTCTGTTGACTGTGTCTAATGTCCGTTTAATTGATCCTATTTATTGTATTGTTTCTAGTTTTAATTTTTGATTACACACTAACGTCTGCACCTTGTACTCTGTTGTTCCATGTTGCACCTTGTTCCTGGAGGGATGTAATTTCACTCCACTGTGTACTTGTACATGGATGGAATGACAATAAAAGCCTCTTGACTTGACTACACCCATGCATGCTTAATGTCAGCCAACAAGCACCCAAATCCAGTGACCAAAAATGGGCCCAGAAATATAAATGGTGTGTCTGTTAGAAACGGTTTCTCTCATAGTGATGTAGTAGATGTTCTATCCAGCGTTCAGTCCCGCACTCATGAAGTGTGGCTGCAGTTCCTAAACAAAGGTGCTGGGAGCTGAAGGTGCAGGTCTGAAAGAGCTGAAGCATCACAGCCTTAGTCTAAAGCGGAGATGCTTCAGCTCTGCAAAGGGACACTCCTCCTAAAAATGACCTGCAGATTCTCTGATCGCTGTTTAAATCTAGATTTCGTTTCAGACCAATATCTGACGCTCGTTAACCGACCATTAAACCGCCGTTAAACGTCAGGATTAAAATGTGCTGCTGGAAAGAAGAAATACCAGTAGCTCTCAGTTGTGAGTGCCGTCCAGCGGTCGGACGCAGGAGCCACAAATATGGTGCAACCTGAACGTGCAGATGGGCCAAACGTCTTTCAGTATTTCAATCCTGCATGGCACATCAAATAACCTCCTCGCCTATTCGGTCGAAATGGTCCCGCACAGTGTTTCAGCTGGTTGGCTGCATTTGTCGACACACGCCCGTGAGCTGACAGATAAGTGAAGGCTATTTTTCTGTTGCCAGGCAGCAAACACTGTATTGTGTGTGTGTGTGTGTGTGTGTGTGTGTGTGTGTGTGTGTNCAAATATGGTGCAACCTGAACGTGCAGATGGGTCAAACGTCTTTCAGTATTTCAATCCTGCATGGCACATCAAATAACCTCCTCGCCTATTTGGTCGAAATGGTCCCGCACAGTGTTTCAGCTGGTTGGCTGCATTTGTCGACACACTCCCGTGAGCTGACAGATAAGTGAAGGCTATTTTTCTGTCACCATGCAGCAAACACTGTATTGTGTGTGTGTGTGTGTGTGTGTGTGTGTGTGTGTGTGTGTGTGTGTGTGTATTACATTCAAAAATGTGTAACTGATCGATAACTTCAACTTCGTCAAAACTCGGTAAACGGTTAAGCGGTTAATGTGTGCATCCCTACTACAAAGAGTGGTTGGTGTAGCTCAGCCGATAACACCGCTACCCACCAGTGAGATACTAACCCATGTGGGAGACTGGGGTTCAGTTCCTGGTCTGGGTGACTATGCTGTACTACACCAATAAGAGTCCTTGGGCAAGACTCCTAACACTACATTGGCCTACCTGTAATATGAATACCCTTGGAAGTTGCTCTGGGTAAGAGCGTCAGCTAAAGGCCATAAATGTAAATGTAAAGACAATTCATTAAGAATCACAAACTCTGATTCAGGTTCTGATCAGGTAATTGGTTTTAATCTGTAATCGTGATGAAGCCACAATATCGACAATAACAGATTTAGGAGGTGCATTTCAAAGCAGCCCCAGAATTCGTATCTGCATATCATCCTATTTATTATTACTATACAAAATTTCCAACCTTTGAAAAACTCATTTTACACCCGTAACAAGCCATCATAAAACCATTTTACAGTAGAGATGCACTGAAATTAACTTTTTTGGCCAAAGCTGAAACCGTACAAAATGAAAATGAAATGATTTTTTAGTGTTTCGTTAATTTTGCCACTTTTTCACCACTGCATTAATTAAACAGATAACTAAATCCCAGATAGCAAGAGGACGTGGGCCACATCTGGCAAAGATACGGCACTGCTGGCCCCACTGTCGACACTGGCAATCAGCTGTGAGCCAAAGGTGGCCCACATATTTACAACATGCATTTGGCCCACCTGTCCCAAAACAGATCCACTGGTCCACTTCTGGCACAGGTACAGCAGACTTCCCTGCTTTTGACTGAGGCGTGGCCCTGATGTGGTACATATGTGGCCCAGATCTTGCTACGGGGAGCGGTCCACCCAAGTGTCGTCAACAAATGTGGAATGTGGGCCAGATTAAAAACAGTGCACAACATCCCAGCAGACATGCCAACAACATCTGCTGAACATTCGCTGCATCCCCATTCCACACATACTGTTAACGCAGCACCAACAAACTTCTTTCCCTACCTTTGGAAATCCTCCTCCGAGATGACGAGGTTGTACAGGAAGTAGAGGTCAGCATCGTCCGTCAGCCTCACCACCAGATCCTAGGAGCAGTTTTGAAGATCGGACAATCAGATTCAAGTTAGATGTAGTAAAGTCAATCCCATACCAGCACACAGGAGTTCTGTCGTCCTTGCGTAATGAAGACTTTCCATACCTTTAAGACACTTTGATCATTTTATATTATTATTTATTTAAAATCATCCTTTATTTCAAGCCTTTCAAATTACAGAACAAAACCGCACACTAGCAAAAGAGAAAGGACCCACACACATTCCACACATTCCACTAAGGAGAGAGGAGGAGAACATGTGCAGAGTTTGGGGTTGATTTTTTTATTTGTCCCTATCAGAAGCAGATTTCTTGTCTTCTATACTGCTGAACAACTTCTGCATTTCCAGACTGTCTCAGATCTGATATAACATGGTTATCCGTACTACAGAGGAATTCACAAATGTCCAAAATTCCCAAATTTCTGTGTAAGTCAGATGAGAATGATATTCCGATTGGGATGTAAACTATTCCGTTTACGCCTACAACACAGGCACAGCCATGGGAAATCGGGATGTCGCAGACTCAGACACAGAATTAGCTTTACATCTGACATGTGGGCATCTAACAAAAGCTCAGTAGCTGGAAAATGCAAAAATGTCCAGTCACCCCGTATTCTCACGAGAGGACCTGGAGGTTCTTGTTACAGGCTGTTTCTACCACCTGTTGTGACGGTTTCCTCTTAGAGAAGTACTAATACTGCACTGTATGTTTAGTCTGTTGTTCTGTAACCCAGTGCACGGTTTATTTTGAGATGTGAGAATGAAGGAAAGTCACTAACAGCCCGCGCACGCTGTCAAACGCCTTCAGGGACAGGCTCCTCCACCTGCGGTGTAAAGGAGAGATACCGCAGCTCCTTTCTCCCTACTCCTGTTAGGCTCTACAACCAGCACCTCCCCAAGCAGAGCATCAGACACTCACTACTGCAGAACACTATACGGACCCGCATCTATCTATAGATTTAACACTGAGCAATTTGCTGCTGCACCTCATCGCCCGTATACGTCTTGTCCTGACTGCCAACATCACTCTAATTCATGCGCTCTGACTGTCTATACCATCAGTGTTTAGGTGACTGCCCAGATCATCAGTGTTTATGTTAAGAGAATGTAATAGTGCAATATCTATACAATATCTGTGCAATATAAATATGTGCAATTACACATGTAAATATTTTTAATTTGTTTGTTATTTTTCGCCTAAGAATAAATATTTATTATTTATTTATAATTTCTTATGTTGTATTTTGTATAACTTACGCTTGAGTCTACCTCTTGCTGTGTATTATCTTAAATACAGTTCTTAAAAAGAAAGAAAATCGGAATCGGCAGGTCAGACTTTGGAAATCCAAATTGCCCAAGAAAACTGCACTCGGTACATCTCCCGTGGATATGGCCAGCACTTGATCAGAACGCTGACCGACGGCACGTCACGTTTAACTGGGTTTAGTGCAGCACAGCATGCACAAACACTGAATAATCAACACTACAGGATTTTTATACCCCCCACAGTATCTCTCAAACGCAGCCCTCCCGCTTCATCTTTCCGAGTTCCAGCTGATCATACGACTTCAAAGATTAATACTGTGGCATTATGGGCATCAAGGGAAATAATAATAATTATGACAATATTGAATTTCACCACATCTCCCACCTTTAACTGCACGTTTTAGTGTTTGCTCTGTTCTCAACACACCTGGCCCAACTAATCCACTAATTTACAGACCCTCCCTGAGCCTGGGGTCGCAGTAGGTGTGTTTGGGCAGGAAAGCATGAGACTGTGCAGGGCCGGTGGTCGTCCGCCACAGCCTACAGGATCCAAACACGTTTTAGACCACAACTTAACACCTCTCAGACATCAGGCAGGGTATTCATAACCGGGGCATGTAGTCACCTCCTGTGAGGGAGCTTTAGAGGTAGATGTCTGGTTCTGGTTCCGACTCGGTTTCACACCAAACCCACTCTGAACGAACTTTGTTTACATCTTAACAATGCCGAAATTCTGAAACACAGGTGGAGTTCCCCTTTACGCTTTCCTTCACTGCCAGCCAACCTGAGCCCAGTTAATCCGCCTCATTCACAGCTGACATACATTAACACCAGAACACGGTGGAAGTCTCCATCACTCACCTTCCTGTGGAGGGGATTTGAAGTGAGGTGCAGTTCTATACTGACTCGGATAAACGTTCGCCTACAAAAGTCAGGTAAAGAGTCAACAATAAAGACCTGCTGTGGTTAAACAAAGGCAAGAAATACAACTTTAACGGCCATAAAACACAAATGCACAACGACTACACATCGTCCATGCTGTTAGTTTAACACGCTGAGCTGGTTCTACTATATTTTAACTCGTTCTGGTTCGAGCAGACGTTGTTAGCTTAGCTTAGCTAGGCTAGGCTAGCGTTAGCATAACAGCGAGAATCCTGGAGATTTGTTACCTGTCGTCACAGTCTTTACACTTCACCTGCACCTGTAAAGTCTTGTTAAAGAGTAGTTCCGTCATGTCTAGTTCATACTAAGATGAAGAAGCTCCGGAAAGTTTCTGGTTAGACTTAATTCAAGGGCTGAGGGTTTCAGTCCGGCAGCTGATTTCGAGTTTGGCGCTTCGCCTCCCGCTGTAGTCGGAAATAACGGCAACGGCCGCGTCCCAATAAGCGCGTGTGCGTCCTAACTAGGGCCCTAACTAGAGCTGGTTTCTTTTTATTTGTTTATTTTTTTTTGGTGTTTTTTATTTTATTGCAAAACATAGTACACAGCATAGAACACGACATCAGATGCAAGCCCTCCAGCTTTGGAATAACCTTCCAGTTAGTGTTTGAGACTCAGATGCAGCCCCGATCTTCAGAATCAGAATCAGAATCAAGCTTTATTTGCCAAGTATGTTCACACATACAAGGAACTTGTCTTTGGTTACATTAGCTCACAGTGCGCAGAGAGTGACAACATTACACACAGTACTAACACACACACACACACGCTACTTTACATACTTGTAAACCTTACAAGTCTAGGCTTAAAACCTACCTCTTCAATCGCAGCTTTGATAAACTAACTGTCAGAGCTAATTGTCTATGTGTTCTCTTTGCCCAAGCTGAGCTACTGCCCATCCTGTGCGCTCTGAGGTGCCCATCTGGGTGCCGCAGCCTTCCTGCTGACCAGTTTGCCTACCATGAAGCTTCTCCTTGTCTTGTGCTGTGAGGGGCTTCACCTGCATCCCGCACACCCATCCTGCTGTTTAGTCACAGACTAATCAGACATTTCTTCCTCCGTCTCACAAACACTCAACACTCCTCCTAAAACACTCAACACTCCTCCTAAAACACTCAACACTCCTCCTAAAACACTCGACACTTCTCCTAAAACACCCACACTCCCTGCGACTGTCGCCTCTGACTTGCTCACTGGGGGCTTGGACCCGGATTCTCTGTAAAGCTGCTTTATGACATGTATAACATCTGTTGTAAGCGCATATAAAACCCTGACTTGACGTTTATTAGGGGGATATACACACATAACTACACCAGAGTCTTAAAGTACACACATGCTTTAATAAAGCTTTAACAGCTCTTCGTTTTAAAGAGCGCTGTGTTCATGAATAATTCAATAGAATGTTTCAGCTTCTTTTCACAGGCAGGGAAAATGGGCTTTTTGCTTGATGAATATTTACACTTATGGATATAAAAACACACGCGTGATGTAACCAAGGACTGGCCTTATCACTGTACCTGACATGTAGACAAACCTGCAAAGTACTGGGAGAATATAGTCTAGTCAGATGGACCAACACTGAACTCTTTGGATGCCATAATACACACCATGTTTGGAGGTCAAAAGGCACTGCACATCACCCCAAAAACCCCATACCAACAGTGAAGTCTGGCATTTCAGCAAGACAATGATCCCAAACACACAGCCAAAGAAACTCCCAGTTGGTTTCCAGTTGGCCCAGCCAATCACCTGACCTGGATCCAACTGAAATTCTATGGAAGGAATTAAAGCTCAGAGTTCATAGATGGAGCCCACATAACCTTCCGGATTTGAAGAGTGTTTGTGTGGAAGAATGGGCCAAAATCACACCTGAGCAATGCTTGCGAATAGTTTCTACACGCAGGAGGCGTCTGGAAGCTGTCATCGCCAACAAAGGCTTTTGTACAAAGTATTAAATAAATTTTAGTAAGTGTGTTCAACCCTTTTTCCCTGTGTCATTTCTCATTATTACACATAAATGAATTTATGGACACCTATGGTTTGATTTCTTTGCGTGTGTGGATTTGATGGGTTGTTACCGACATCTGGTGAGAATTTCATGTCAATAGCACCTTTAGAAATATATTTACTTCGAAAATTCGTGACGTGTTCAATACTTAGTTCACCTGCTGAATATGTATACGAGTGTGTTTTATAGTGTGTGATTTTCCAAAAGGCTGAATACTACGTTTTCACAATAAACATCTTTTTTTTTTTAACATATTAATGATGCTAAAATAAGTGAGTGACTGTATCTGGGTAGTTGCTACAAAATGAACAAGCCTGAACAAAGCTGAAAAATAAATGTAACTGAGATGACCAAAGAATAAAGAGAATAAGAATGGACAACAGTATTTTAATTAATAACTAGGTTATTGATTATTAAAAATCTGGGCTAAACTTGAAAACAGAACACTGGGAATAGTCTGTGCTCTCCACTAGCTGGAGTATTAAAAGTATTCCAGAGGGCCGGTAAAAAGACGACCCTGTGTTCTTTACTATGGACTAGCTAGTGTACTAGTATACATGACGCGAGGCAAGAAATTGGAACGCAGCCGTTTCGCTGAGGAGCTGGAAATCCTCCGTAAAGCCGTTCTCGACCGTAAGACTCTGCACTAGTTATATTGACCATTACTCGTGTCAAAATTAAATATATAATTTCGAGCGTTGTTGTTTTATTTTATTATATTTTTTAGAAGAAAGCGTGAACAACGGAGCTCGCGATTGGTGGAAGTTCAGGGGTCAAAGGTGAGGAGCGCAGCGCGCATGCGCACAGAGGTTTGAACATGGCGGTGAGTACGAACATGAAACGAATTTTTTTTGTATTTGATTTTAAGTCTGTGCGGTTTAAAGCGCGACGAATGAAGAGTTTATCAGGCAAACACTGAAATAATTGGGTTTCAGTTCGATTAAAAGGCTAAATAACTAACAAAGGCCGCTGTTTAATATCGGAACGCAGGGAGTTCCTGACTGTTGGACTCGGAACCAACAGCACATTTTTCGGCTTAAAGGGGAATTCCACCCGTGTTTTCGGAATTTCTGTGTAATTCAGTGTGTGAGGTGTAAACAGAGTGATTGAGAGCGGGTTTGGTGTGAGATGGTTCAGGTGTTCTGTACAGTGGTGGTGATGGGAACCAGGGTTCTCCATGTCTACAACACACACATAGACATTTTATTTACTATCTAGAACCACCAGTGAACCTACACGTGTCTTCTGAAAATCTGAAGCTCTTTAAGGGTTCTTTATTAAAGACAGTGGTTCTATTTAGAACCAGGAGTTCTAGGTAGGTTGTATGGAGAATGTGCTGTATATGGTTCTGTATAGCACTAAAAGGAGTTCTTCTATTGTAATGTTTTTTTTTCTGTCATATAGAACCATTGTCATACACATTCCCCGGCCTTTGAAGGACTATTTCACCATGCAAAGGACCATTTAAGCTTGCACATGGTTCTGTAAAGACCTTGTGTGTTCAGTTGTGCCATTGCCTTTTAAAGGTATGGTGGATAATCTGAGGGGAACTAAAAGCTTCCTTTCGGGGCTATTTTGCCTTAAAACTATCAACAATAACTCGTATATCAACATTGTAAAATAGCGTCTCAGACAAAGTGTATTCATAACCATCTAGTATGTAGGAACTTTCTGTGAGGGAGCTTTTAGAGGTGGCTGTCTGGTTACCTTCACCACCACTGTGAACCGTTCTGACTCTTAATTTCTACAACATAGCGTTTCACACCAAACCTCTCTGAATACCCGTCTGAATAAATCTCCCACTTTAGGCTGTTTGCACACACCCCTTCATATTTAGCTGATGTTGTGAATATAACAGAACTGTCAGGGACTTTACTCTCCTGTTTAAATGCCCATGTAACACATGGCGAATAATGAAACCCTGGCCACTTGGAGGATCAGTGTTGCTGGTTGATGTTGAAACATGCAAGGCATTTCTACCTCCGGATGGTGGGGCTGCGGTCAGGGTCGTCTCCGAGTTGCTCCATGCAGTTGGGTTTAGATAGTCAGGAATTGTTTTGAGTTCACTAAATTATTACTGTTTATTCTGTTAGAAGGCAGTGCTGCTGTTTATGGTAGACAGCTGAGATCTGAGTGATTCTACTTTTAAAGGAATGGCTCAGGCAAACATACCGGATCTTGCCAGTACCACGAGTGTAGTTGACTGGTTAAGACACTTTTGGTGTCTGATATGTACTTATTTAGTTTTGACCTGAAGATGAGAGGCTCCTGTATTAGAAGTCAGTATCACCCAGAATCTTTTACTCGGTAGCGGTTAACTCCAGTCTTATACTCAGGACGCAGACTTTTCACACTGAGTGTCTCTCGGGTTGACTGGCTGCTTCTGGAGTGATAGAGTAGTTGGGTCATCTTGGTTTTCCAGCTTGAGCACTCCTTTCATTAAGCAAGTCCCAGGAAAACAGTGAAGACAGTGTTCATCATCTGGCAGCTGTGTTCCCTTCATAGTTCCCTAAAACCGAGTTCTGACAAGCTGCTTTTCCGTTCATCTGGCTCTTTTACAGGACAAAGAGAAGAAGAAGAAGGAGAGCATATTCGACCTGTCAAAGTACATTGACAAACCCATCAGAGTAAAGTTCCAAGGTGGACGTGAGGGTAAGTTACTGTTATTTGTTGCTTGTGAACTGCATGCTGTGTTTGTAGTTCAGTGGGCAAATCACTGGCCAAGGTAAGTAAGGTGTTAGCACCAGTCCAAGTACATTATCAGTTTGTCCGTCCGTCCACTTTTCTCTCAGGTGATACAGAGAACATGCTCGCTGTTGGTTATAGTCGCATGCGTGTCCAGTAATAGACATATAACGAATAGAATTTCTCTGCTCCGCAGCAAGTGGTGTCCTAAAGGGTTTTGACCCTCTGCTGAATCTGGTGTTGGACGGCACAATCGAGTACATGCGTGGTGAGTACCAAAGAAGAGACTGGAGTTTTATTTACTTAATCTTCTTTAATTATGGTTTACCTATTAATTTGTCACCTGTCTGTATCCGTCAATGCCAAGAGACTGTGAGAACTGACATGTTATGACATCACACAGACCCTGATGACCAGTACAAGCTGACAGAGGACACCAGACAGCTCGGCCTGGTGGTCTGCCGAGGGACGGCGGTCGTGTTGATCTGTCCGCAGGACGGCATGGAGGCCATTCCAAACCCCTTCATACAGCAGCAGGACGGCTAATACGAACACGGCCTCTCGCGCTGCACACGTGCGGATTACGTGGCTGTTTTCTTAGGAGATTTAGTTTAAGGAAGCTTTTTTTTTTCCACTTACACCCAAAATCATGGATACGGATGTCACCCGGAAATGGAACTGTAAGGTTGTGTTTACGTGTGTTAGTTTAGTTTCAGCGGACTGTAGTTTCTGTCGGGAGATGTTTTAGTTCTGTCTCTTTTCTAAAGGGTGAATGATTAAACTGTGCTGAGTCATGTGTTCTCTTTGTCTCTAACAGCACATCCTACCATCCTTCTATTTTTAGGAATTGTTTTAATATTAAAATTGGACGTTTGTAAAATCTTTGAGCTCTTATTTGATAACCGTTTCCCCAGATTAAGTATTAAAACCAGTTTTTGGTTCGTTTTGAAGTTTCAGAGCTTCAGATTGTCTGATTTCACAACCACCGGAACGGACACACGGTTCAGTGTAAATATACTTCAATGTTAACACTTTTCTACTGAAGAGCACTTAAAATAAAAATAACTACACATGAAAAGTCTGTAGGTGTTTAGCTTTCTGTGATAAACCATGTGCCATCTGGTAAGTAATGTTCATTAATTTATTATTATATTAGTATATTACTTACAAATAAGAAGCAGTTACAGTCAATTAAACAATAATTATAATGTCGGCTGCATCTGTTAAACAAAAGCTGCTTGTATCTCCACTCAGCTCCACTGACCGTACAGGACACTCTGTAGTTGTACAGTTCCAGACTGTAGTCCATCTGTTTCTCTGTATACTGTATTACCCTGTTCTTCAATGGTCAGGACCCCCACAGGACCACCACAGAGCAGGTATTATGTGGGTGGTGGATCATTCTCAGCACTGCAGTGACACTGACGTGGTGGTGGTGTGTTAGTGTGTGTTGTGCTGGTGTGAGTGGATCAGACACAGCAGTGCTGCTGGACACCTCAGTGTCACTGCTGGACTGAGAATCGTCCACCAACCAAAACTATACAGCCAACAGTGTCCTGTGGGCGGCGTCCTGTGGGCACTGACGAAGGACTAGAGGATGACCAACACTGCACTGTGCGAGGTGGACCAGCAAGGCAGGAGTGTCTAATAGAGTGGACAGTGAGTGGACACAGTGTTTAAACACTCCAGCCGCACTGCTGTGTCTGATCCACTCACACCAGCACCACGTCATTGTCACTGCAGTGCTGAGAATGTTCCACCACCCACATCATACCTGCTCTGTGGTGGTCCTGTGGGGGTCCTGACCATTGAAGAACAGGGTAATACAGTATACAGAGGAACAGATGGACTACAGTCTGGAACTGTACAACTACAGAGTGTCCTATATGGTCAGTGGAGCTGATAGAATGGACACTGATTGTAGATCGGCGGTGGGTTTAATGCTGTGGCTGATCAGTGAAGGTAGTGCATGTACAGAATAACAGTGTGCGGTAAGCAGACCAAGATGTGTGTTTTTTTTTTTTTTTTAAAGCTGGACTATTGTTGCACTGTGACTGTAGCATTAGTGCTACTGGGAGTGGCTGAACTCCTCCCACAGCTCACACACAGACTGAGCCTCTAACCAGCTGCAGTGTTTGAGAAGTGATCTTTCTCCACACAGTCCACTAATGGTCAGTTTGTCCAGCTAATCTTTGGGGAATCCCCACTTTGGATATGGGAGATTAGCCTGGATCTTCATATTCTCACTGAACTCCACACACACCCAGAGGGGGCTGAACACCAGCTCTTTACAGCTATATATGAGTCTGAACTGGGACCACTAACCGACTCAGAGACCAAATGCTGGCCAGAAGGTGAGTGGACTTTCTTTACGATGAATCATTTCTTAACCTTTCAGGAGCATCTGGCACCTGGATGGACATCAGATATACTACTAAAGCTGTACACAGTTTTGCCTGCTTCACTGGCTGGTTATGTTGCTGTCGTGTTCAGTATGTCTTGGAATAAGCCACATCTAGCTCTTCATACCACACTGAACGTCTCATAACTAGTATGTAAAATATGTAATCGGAGCATTTTAAACAGGATGCAAGCAATTCTGATTCTGTTTCAACAGACAACATACAGGAAATCAGGACAAGTCTGTTTCCTCATCTAAATTTTTGAGCAAGACTATATTGCTATTAATCTTAAAGGAAATCTTAATTTCTGTATAATTCACAGTTTCAGCTTTTAACAGTTTGAGATTATAATGTCTGTACAGTCTTTACAGTAGGAGTGGAGGAAAAAAAAACAAATATTGCAATATTATGTTTTGTAATACCACATAAAATCAAAAAACATTATTGATTTTTTTATTAATATGTTTAGAATCAAACATTTGCAGCAGATGGTCGTTCATTTCGTGTTGTTTAAACCCCCAACCACTTCATATAAGCGTTCTTCACCATTAGACTCTTGACCCCAACATAAACAAGTAGTGTAAAGGTGCACTGCTAACATTAGCATTAGCAAGATATATGCATATGGTGGTGTGTTTTTGTTTCATGAGTTTTCCTAAAACCATCTCAATATATCTCAGTATGTCACTTTCCTTACAGTGTCACAACATATAGCAATATATCAAATATTTACAGTGGTGGTGATGGGAACCAGGGTTCTCCATGTCTACAACACACATATAGACACTTTATTTAATATCTAGAACCACCAGTGAACCTACACGTGTCTTCTGAGTGTCTGTATGGAATGTTGATGATGGGAAAATAGTGGAAAACCTGTTTTCTTTGAGGACTGTATCCCGCCACCTTAGCTGTCTTTTAAATATGTTTTCAGTCAAAACGTTATTACTAAATTAATCATTGAGCGTTTCAAACCAAACCACTCTGAATGACTATGATTACATCTTAACCCTTTAATTATGTATTTTATTGATTGATTGATTGATAAATCGGGGGATTTTCCCTTTACGGCACATATAACTGGCTATCCTCAGCCATAGGACAAATTCACGTGACGTCACAGGAGCAGGGAACTTACTTCCGGGTGGATAACGACTAAACGCAGGCAGTGCAGCACTGATCCAACAGGAATTCGTACTTACCCTGAGGGTTATTTAACCAGAATACTGGAAGCAGTCTTCCCAGATCAATAAGTTCACAACGTAGTGTGGTTAACGTTTCATATAACCATGCATTCACACCAGACACACCTGTACCTGTTTGATGTAGAAATATCCACGGTATAAAGACGTTTCTACCGCAAAAACAAGAACCCACACATGAACCAACTGAAATTACACACATTTATATTTACACAGGACCGTGTGGAGAATCAAACAGCTTTTATTTTCCTCTGTCGAGTGTTACTATGAGCAGAAACACTCGTTCTGTGGTCGCTAGCATAAGCGCTAACAGCGTTAGCTTCTCCTAGCTGGTCTCCTGATGTAGTAATGCTCTCTACAGAGTAATAACTCTACACATATGGATCAGAACATCATCACACCGTCCTAGTTTACACTCTGGAGCTCTTACTGGTGTATGATAGTGCTGGTGGAACTTCATCTTCATCTGGAGAGTAAAGGATTCACTAAACTGGGATTAGCTTCAGATGCTAATGTTAGCTACACACAGAGGATCCTCAGTGAGGCTAATAGAGCAGCGCTACCTGCTTTAGAAAGCTGGAAAACGGAGGAAACGTAAGTAAATCTGTTACAAACTTTGGAATATTTGACATTACAGTCTCAAACACAACTTAATGTATTGTTATTTACAATATTTTATCAGTTATATTTGGATTTATTGTAAATTGTGGCTTGAACGGAGCTACTTCCGTTTTAACTGAGTGTGAGTTATACACCCGGAAGTGTATTTAAGTCCTTTGTTTACAAAAACTTAATTCATTTACTCAGTTTAAAATACTTACTAGTTCCAGTTAGTATATCCAGAGTTTGTTTTATATATATATATATATATATATATATATATATATATATATATATATACATAATAAATATAGTTTCTGTATTTAAGCAGGTTCAACAGGTTTAAGTAGGACAGGCTTTTAGTCATGTTTAGTTGAATGAGTTTTACTCTCATAATCCATAACACAGCACAGCTCTTTGTGAAAAGGGACCATAAAGCCAAAGGGCACACACTTGATCCCCGTATTGTAATGTCAGCACTCACCAGCGCATAAAGGGAAACTCCACCTTTCTTCAAAATTTCTGCATAATTAAAGCTCGTACAGAGGGGTTTGGTGTCAAATGCTCTGTTCTAGAATAACATACAGAGTCAGAATAGTTCCCAGTGATGGTGCTTGCCTTAGCTCCGAGACGTTGTGTTCTAAAAGAGATAAAGTTTTGGCTTGTATTTTAATCCATTTATTTTAACATATTTATGATGGATTGATACATTATGAGGCAAAATAGTCCCCAGAATTTTAATTTTCATTCAGATTTAAGACTATTTTCCCATTATCAACATTCCATATAACCCTCAGAAGACACGTGTAGGTTAACTGGTGGTTTAGATAGTAAATAAAGTGTCTATATGTGTGTTCTAGACATGGAGAACCCTGGTTCCCATCACCATCGCTATAAAGAACATCTGAACCATTCAAATGTGTCTGTATATGTATTAAGATTTGTTTGCCCTCCAGGTAGCTCACTGTCATACTCATTGTACTGCTACTGTAAAACAGGGAAACAGAAACTGTCCCACCGAGATCATATTTGCATTCAGTATCTCTGGAGGAATCTGATACTGATACTGCAATGACAATAACAACAAATATGAGGCTCTTAAAGGGCCCATATATATATATATATGTATGTTTGATTCTATACACTACTGGAAACACGTCTCCCAAATTCCAGATCAAATATTGTATTTAGATCTGTTTATTTAGAAAATCACTGATGACCCTCCAGAAGCCTGTTTTTAGAACCATGCTCGCTGTGCATTTCACCCCAGCCACTGCTCGCCAGTCTCTCTGTAGGTCACTTGAGGTCATCTTACGGTGGTTAAGTGACGGTTGAATGAGGTGGTGCTCATCACGGTCAGTAGAGAGTGGTTTTGGCCCTCTGCCAGTCTGTAGCTGTGTTGTCCTGTGTGTTTGCTGCTTGACCTTGTTCTTATGGACCAGACGCTCACTGTATCTGCCAGTAAAGCTAGAACCCAACCTTCTGTTCCTCACTAAGAACCTGCTGTACATGTGGAGATGCTGATTTAAGAAGAACCTGGAGTGGGCTGTATATAGAGCTGTATATATAGCACATTTACCATACGTGTGGTTTTGCTGTTTACATGTCGTCTCTTAATCCCTGACATCTGAGCAGAATGTCTTGTTCCTGATAGATATATGTAAATGAGCTCTGCTCTGATAGGCTAAACCTTAAAAATGGGCTTAACGCTTTTTATAATTTTAATGTGAGTGGGCGGGGCTAAACTGCTGTAGATTGAATATAGCCAGATATATGTAAATGTGCTTGTTTATGTGACACTACAAAAACAGTTTCAGCATAAATCTGACAACAATCCGATACCCCAATTAAACAAACGAGACAAAAATATTATATTAGTTTGTTTATTTATTGAGGAAAACGGTCCAGTATTGCATATCTGTGAGGGTAGAAGCATGTGAACCTATGCTATCTGGTGTGAGCCTTTTGTGCACCAATAACTGATCCGCCTGGCACATCAGCTTGGAGGAATTTTAGCCCATTCCTCCACACAGAACAGCGGAACAGCCCCAGCTCTGGGATGGTGGTGGATTTCCTTCCATGAACTGCACACGTCAGGTCCCTCCCCAACATTCCTATTGGATTAGGGTCAGGACTTGCTCATTCCGGAACATTAACGTTATTCTCATTAACTGTTCTCTGGTAGAACCACTTGTGTGCTTAAGGTTGTTGTCCTGCTGAATGACGTTATCCTGAGATTCAGCTCACGGACAGTCGCCCATTTCCCTTTGGAATTTGCTGGTATAATTCAGATTTCATTGTTCCGTCAATTATGGTGAGTCGTCCTGGCCCAGTTCCAGCAAAACAGACCCAAACTGTGATACTACCACCACCATGTTTCACAGAGAGGATAAGGTTTGTTTGTTGGAGTGCAGTGATCTCCTTACGTAATGCTTCTCAGTTAAACCAAAGAGTTCTATTTTGGTCTCATCTGTCCAGAAAAAAACTGTTTCATTAGCTCTTCTGGCTCTTCCATGTGATCTACATCAAACTGCTTTTAGGAAAGCAGTGAGGTTCACCTTGTAACCCTGCCATGCACACCGTTGTTGTTTAGTGTTCTCCTGATGATGGACTCATGAACTTTAGCATTAGCCACTTAGAAGTTACCCTGAGTTCCTTTGTGACCTTGCAGACTATTACACGTCTTGCTCTTGGCGTGATCTTTGTTGGTGGTCCACTCCTGGGGAGGGTAACGGTGGTCCTGAATCTCCTCCAGTTGTACTCTGTCAGTCTGACTGTGGAAGGTGGAGTCCAGACTCTTTAGAGATGGTTCTGGAACCCTTTTCCAGCCTGCTGAGCATCAACAGCTCTTCTTCTGAGGTTCCACCTGACTGTAATTTCACCTTGAAGTGACCTGCTTATCTTAGAGGTTCATATACTTTTATCACCCCCAGATCTGAAATACCGGATCATTATGTGGTTCACAAACCACCCCTGATTAGCTTCAAGCTACTCAAGCTAACCACCACTGTATGGCCCCTTTTAAAGGTGGAATAACTAATACCAGCTAAAGACTGAGATGCTCTGGATGTTGTTGTGTTGCAGATTTAGGAGTTCCACGGTGTGTGTGTTCTGATAGACCTCTGTAGAGATGAAGAAGCAGCCAGACGCGGCGCCTCAGGCTGACTCCGCAGTGGCTCAGTCGCTGTTCGCATGCAGATGCTTCACGGTGGCTGCTATCTTGCTGTTTCTCATTGTTGGTGTGTTTGTGGGCATCTTGATTGGTGAGTAATACATCGTACAGGCCTGCATGAGAAAAGTGAAAGGTGCATTCATAGATATAGTGCAGATATTTAATATTAATATTAATATGATTAAAAACAGGAAGTTAAAAACACCTTTATTCAGGATTTCTTGATACGTTAACATAGTATGCTAATTTTGAGCATCATAAGAGAAAAAATGTCTTTAGAAAATTGATTTTTAATTTGTAATAACAATATGCTTATATTTTAGCGTACTTGGTGCGAGAGGAGCACTATTTCATGGAGACGGTGGAGTTGAAGGGGCTAAAATATACCCCTGACCTCCAAGATGAAACCTCAGCGTTTTCTTTAATCCTTGCGGCCACCTTAAAAACCAAGGTAGGAACAGATCGGTGGACTGAAACAGGAGTGTAATTCAGCTCCAGTGGTGGAACACATTCTACTACATACACTACCAGTCCAAAGTTTAGACACACCCCTCTAAATGGATGTAGTTGGAAATCTTAAAGACTCTACAGTCGTACACTGAACAGCTCCAACTGATGAGAGTCTGAACCAGTACATACCCTGATATACCACATATCCTCTTGATGTACCACAGTATGATATTTCTCCATATCTCCACCTCTAATATATATTTAGTGGTGTAAAAACTTTGATCTCTTTTTCTGCACAGTGTAAAAGCTCTAGTTCTCCTTTCAGTTTAGTGAATATTCATGAGGGACCGACCAATAGAATTGCTCCAAACATGCTTAGAAATAAACCTTGTTCTATCAGCTCCACTGCAGGTTCAGAAAGCTGGTTCATCCTCCTGTAAAGGTCCATTCTGGAGGGTTTTAAGGTGGACTGTATAATTCCATGAGTGCTAGTTTATAGTTTGATGTCTTCACTTTTATTCTACAGCAAAACTTTAAGATACACAGAAGGAGAACCTGATACGAGGAGAACCTGATATGAGGAGTCTAAACATTTGACTAGTACTGTATTTACATATTATAATGAATCTGTCTTTATGTTTTTTCCACAGATCCAAAACGTGTTTGTGGCTTCATCGATTGCGCAGCATTTTGTAGCTTGCCAGATAGTGGCATATGGGTAAGTGGGAGTCGTTGACAGCCCCACCACCTCTACTGCAGATCCATATGTTTAAGCACTGAGTGTTCCTTAAGACCAGGGTCATCCAAAGTCCGGCCCCAGGGACTAAATGCAGCTTGTGAACAGAATTTAACTGGTCCGTTATACATTGTGATATAAGTGGCCAGCAGGTACCAAAAACCATACAGCCAAAACCATTAGTACTTGACCGATGACCAGTAGAAGAAGTCCAGTTTTAGTTTTCCGGAAACATGATGTTAATGTGACGCTTTTCCAAAAATGTTTGGTGTCCAGAACAAAGTATGGACAACATTTGAGGTTTAGTCACCGTGTGTGTTTAAGGTGGTAGTACTTTCAGGCTCCTGCAGATGGCGCTGCACGAGAATGATGGGACTATGAATACCTGTGGGGTGTGAGTGACGGGACCCATACATTGGGAAGAGGTGCTACAGTGCAGGGAACGTCTCGTTCCATGTGTGGAAAATGGCTCCAGAGCAGATGTTAATGATTGGCTAAAAGGAGTGACTGCATTTGGGCGTGCCAAAGACCATAGTGTGAAGGAAGTAGCTGAATCTGCAGGTGTGTGGAAGCGTACTGTCATACAGGTCTACCAGCAGTGGATAAAATCCCAGTCTACAGGGAATTCTCCTCGGAATTGTGCCAGGAAAGGCATCCACCAAATGTGGAACCTACTGACCACTTCTCTGATGTAAGAGTGTCTGAACATTGATGTGGCTACATCCAGAAACTTGTCCAGTACATGCCAAATCCAGTCACAGCTGTTATTGGTGCTCTTGGAGGTATTACACGTTATTCACAATTTTGATCTGGCCCACTTGCCAGATGGGTTGACGGCACTTGGGTGGACTGCTCCCGGTAGCAAGATGTGGGCCACATACACGCCAGATTAGGGCCACGCCAAAAATAGGCAACTCAGCCAAAAGTATGTGGGCCACCTTTGGCTCACAGCAGATTGCCATTGCAGCCAGCAGTGCCATATCTTTGCCAGATGTGGCCCACATCTGCTTTCTCTCTGGGGTTTAGCCTATTTAAGTTCTGCAATGGTGAAAAGTGGCAAAATGAATGAAACCCTGAAAACGTGTTCGGTATTTGACCTTCAGTCATAAACTTTCATTTTGGCGCGTTCCTAGTCTTTACTAGAACCATACAGCCCACCCAAGAACCATTTAGAAACCCTTAAGGAACCTTAGTGCAGTCTGAGGCAGGCGTGTGGTGATTGAGGTAAATGAGGTGCTTGCTAATCGGTGCCCTATATGCTTCTAGTGTACATTAGCCTTATAGCTCCAGTGCTAAAGCTACAAAAGCCAAACAGAAGTTCATTTCCTGTGTTTTTGTGCATCTGTTTGTTTTAGGAACGTCGACGGAAACGTGATGGCGACCTTTCACCTGGTCTTTAGAGTGTCCAAGCTCCAGAAATACTCAGAAGGCTACGTCCAGGAGCAGCTCCGCTACGGCCTCACGGCCTTACTCAGTCAGAAACCTTTGAGCATTCCCGAGTTTGGAGAGATCCATAGCATCGTTCTTCTCGGTATAACCACCATCTGCTGTGGATGAATTAAAACAAAGCAGTAGTCCGAAAGGGGCGCTCCACCCATTTTTCAAATTTTGCAACGGTTTAGATGTAAACTCATTGAGAGTGGTTTGGTGTGAAACACTACAGAGTCAGAACTGTTCACAGTGGTGGTGAAGGTAACCAGACGTCCCCCTCTAAAAGCTCCCTCACAGAAAGTTCCTACATGAGGTGGTTCTGAATACGCTGCCTGATGTTTGAGACGCTGTTTATGATAGTCTGGAGAAGATTTCAGCCTTAAACTCCATTCATGGTGGAGGGATACATGCTGCAGGGCGCTGTGAGGTAAAATAGTCCCCCAAAGAAACGTATTATTTCCAGGTTTTCCAGATTTTCCATCATCAACATTCCATATAACACTCAGAAGACACGTGTAGGTTCACTGGTGGTTTAGATAGTCAATAAAATGTCTATGTGTGTGTTGTAGTCATGGAGACCCCTGGTTACCATCACCACCACCACTGTACAGAACATCTGAACCATTCAAATGTGTATGTATATGTAATTGTTTCTCCACAATCAATTATTGGAACTGTCAATGACTTTGTTTACATCACAGTGACTGAATTATGTAGAACATTTGAAATCTTGGTGGAGTTGCCCTTTGAAGGATGACTTCTCCTTGAGCTCCACTGATGATAGTTCAGTTTGAAAGGATGTGGTGGAGCTTCAGGAAGAAAGCATGTGCTATCCTTCACCTTCCCATCCTAGTAGTACCGCATTAGCTAGCGGGTAGAACCGGCTACGACTGAAATGAAAGAATCAGGAGTTACGGGGAAGCTGAATTGAATTGCTCTGACCTGCTGTCTTCTTTCCCCAGGAGCCAGTGGGAAGTCCTTCTACACAATCGAAGCAGACAAAAGTAAGATCAGCCACACAGAGTTTATAAGGATGTAATTATGGTAATTAAGATCTCTATATCAATCACTATGTCCTGCCCTCCAGGTAGATGTCCAGCCAACACCTACACCTGTGTCAGTGGAGAGTGTGTCACTAAACCCAACCCGGAGTGTGACTTCATATCGGACTGCGCTGACGGATCAGACGAGGCGTACTGCTGTAGGTTCCCTTCTCACCTCACCTCTAGTAGAGATTACTGAACATGCAGTTAGCACTCATGTCGCCTTGCCATTAGCACGCTGGCCAGTGTTCAGCCTCACTCACAAGATGACACCTGACAACTTATACAGGTGTTGGTGTTCCCGAGCCGCCCCCTGGTGGCGGTAACAGCACCTTAATGCCCTTCAGTTTACATACTGCTGTCCCATGACTTTTGGCATGTCAGTGTATTGTCATATTCAGCTAATTTACATAATTGTACCTTAAGAGCTATTTCTGAAGTTGGCCGTGGAATTTTAGTGGTATTTACCTATTAACTTGAAGCTTATTGCTCAGTTATTATTCATAATGCTTGTTATTCAGTATGTACTGTACACTTTGTGTTAATAAAAGGGAAACTCCACCGATTTTTTTCAAAATTTCTGCATAATTCAGCATCTGGGATGTAATCAGAGCGGGTTTGGTGTGAGACGGTTCGGATGTTCTGTACAGTGTTGGTGATGGGAACCAGGGTTCTCCATGTCTAGAACACACATATAGACACTTTACTGACTATCTAACCCACCAGTAAACCTACACGTGTCTTCTGAGTGTATATGGAATGTTGATGATGGAAAATCTAGAAAATCTGGAAATACTAAGTTTCTTTGGGGGACTATTTTACCTCACAGCGCCCTGCAGCATGTATCCCTCCACCATGAATGGAGTTTAAGGCTGAAATCTTCTCCAGACTATCATAAACAGCGTCTCAAACATCAGGCAGCGTATTCAGAACCACCTCATGTAGGAACTTTCTGTGAGGGCGCTTTTAGAGGGGGATGTCTGGTTACCTTCACCACCACTGTGAACCGTTCTAAGTTCACAATGAGTTTCACTAGAATGGACCGTTTCACACCAAACCGTTAGGAATGATTGTGTGAACCATTTAATTATGCAGGAATTCTCAGAAATTGTTCCCTTTTAAGAAGTTGTACATTGAGTGAACTTGCCCTGTGAGCCTGTTTCCCCAGGTTGAACCCTGATCCAGTCCTGGTTTTAACCCTGTTCTTCTTCTCCTGTTCGTGGGCAGCCTGTGGGCAGCGGCCAGCGATGGGCAGTCGAGTGGTTGGGGGTGAAAGTGCTCGTCACGGTGAGCTCCCCTGGCAGGTGAGTCTGAAACTGCGTGGCCGGCACACCTGCGGCGCCTCCATCGTCAGCAGCCGCTGGATCGTGAGCGCCGCCCACTGTTTCGAGAGGTCAGCACCAGTCCCTTCATAATATAGTGCATTAGCGGATCACTGAGGTCTGTAACAATACAAGGCAGTTCCATGTAGTGAATCACAAGCGCTGTCATTGTATAACCAGACTTATGTACAAGCCTGAACTGAGTTATATTGTCTTATTGTTTATGTCATGCAGTAATAAAAACCCCAAAGACTGGAAGGCCCTGGTGGGTGCCAGCCTGGTGAGCGGAGCGGAGAATGGAGCCGCCATAGTAAACATCAAGTCTCTGATTGTGTCTCCGGATTATAACCCCATGACGACGGACAGTGATGTGACCGTGCTGGAGCTGGAGAAGCCCCTTGTGTTCAGTCCCTACGTCCAGCCCGTCTGCGTCCCGTCATACTCACACACCTTCAGTCCAGGGCAGAACTGCATCGTCTCCGGCTGGGGGGCACTCAGTCAGGACAGCAGTGAGTCTGGATGAGGTGTAAACAGAGTGATTGAGAGCGGGTTTGGTGTGAGGTGTAAACAGAGTGATTGAGAGCGGGTTTGGTGTGAGGTGTAAACAGAGTGATTGAGAGCGGGTTTGGTGTGAGGTGTATACAGAGTGATTGAGAGCGGGTTTGGTGTGAGGTGTATACAGAGTGATTGAGAGCGGGTTTGGTGTGAGGTGTAAACAGAGTGATTGAGAGCGGGTTTGGTGTGAGGTGTAAACAGAGTGATTGAGAGCGGGTTTGGTGTGCGGTGTAAACAGAGTGATTGAAAGCGGGTTTGGTGTGAGATGGTTCAGATGTTCTTTAGTGGTGGTGATGAGAACCAGGGTTCTCCATGTCTAGAACACACATATAGACACTTTATTGACTATCTAGAACCACCAGTGAACCTACACGTGTCTTCTGAGTGTATATGGAATGTTGATGATGGAAAATCTGGAAAACCTGGAAATAATAAGTTTCTTTGGGGGACTATTTTACCTCACAGCGCCCTGCAGCATGTATCCCTCCACCATGAATGGAGTTTAAGGCTGAAATCTTCTCCAGACTATCATAAACAGCGTCTCAGACATCAGGCAGCGTATTCAGAACCACCTCATGTAGGAACTTTCTGTGAGGGAGCTTTTAGAGGGGGACGTCTGGTTACCTTCACCACCACTGTGAACAGTCCTGTAAGCATTTCACACCAAACCCACTCTGAATGATGTCTTAGCTCGGATATATCGGTGAAATGAAGTCTTTAAATTTAAGACTAAACTGGAGTCAAACTTCAGAAGTTTTAACTTGAGGGTACATTGAGCTGTGTGTGTGAGAACAAGCATTTAGGCTTATCACAAACACAAAGGCAGCTTGAGGATAAAACTGCACTTAAAGAGCCTTTCCTTATCCTAGGATTAAACCTAATCCCGCTCTGGCACTGGTCCTAAAGGGTATAGACTGAACCAAGAAACGGCTTTTTGTGTCTTTTACCGCTCTCACTCTTTCTCACACAGGTAAGCTAACCACCCTGCTGCAGAAAGCTCAGGTCAGTATAATTGACCAGTCGGATTGCCTGCAGTCTTACAGCAGGAGGCTGACCGCCAACATGATGTGTGCTGGCTCGATGGAGGGTGGGAAAGACACCTGTCTGGTGAGAATCCATCGATTATGCTTTGATTTGCTGATTAGGTCTGATTATTTCCTTCCACATGACCTCAGAAAGGTCCTGTACACTTGCTAGCCACTTTATTAGAAACACCTTCCTTACAGCACAGTGACAAATGGGCTACAGTCTGTAATTGTACCCCTGCAAAGTGCACCTAAATGGTTAGTGTTTCTGATAAAATGGCCATGGAATGTAGAGTACTGTGCAGTAGTCTAGGAGTCCTTGACTGTTCCATCCTACTAAACAGGTTTTAAACAGTTTCAGCTGTGTCAGCTCATTTAAAGAGGCACGACCATCCACACAAACTGGGCTTCCTGGACAAAAACCGAGTCACCTTGCGTATTTAAGGTGGTAGTAACTTCAAGCTCCTGCAGATGGCGCTGCACGAGGATGATGGGGCTAGAAATCCCTGCGGGGTGTGAGTGACGGGATCCATAGATTGGGAAGAGGTGGTACAGTCCAGGGAATGTCTCGTTCCATGTGTGGAAAATGGCTCCAGAGCAGATGTTAATGATTGGCTAAAAGGAGTGACTGCATTTGGGCGTGCCAAAGACCATAGTGTGAAGGAAGTAGCTGAATCTGCAGGTGTATGGAAGCGTACGCTCATACGGGTCTACCAGCAATGGCTAAAATCCCAGTCTACAGGGAATTCTCCTCGGAATTGTGCCAGGGAAGGCATCCACCAAATCTGGATCAACTGACCAATTCTTTGATGTAAGAGTGTCCGAACATTGATGTGGCTACATCCAGAAACTTGTCCAGTCCATGCCGAGCCCAGTCACAGCTGTTATTGGGGCTCGTGGAGGTGTTACAGGGTGTTAGGTACGTTTCGTCACTCTGACTCTTTTCCTACGGAGCTGTGCTGCTCTAATACGTGCAGAATGTGGTTGATTGTCCCGCTGAAATCAACGAGACCTTCCCTGGGAAAGACGCCGTCTGGATGCAGCATATGTTACTCCAGAACCCGTATATAGCGTTCAGCAGAGGGATGGTCCCTCTCCTCTTTAGTCCGGAGGATCCATGATTTTGTAAACAGAATTCCAGGTTTTGGTTCCACAGGGCACTTTTCCACTTCTCCTCAGTCCACCTTAAATGTACTCAAGGCCCAGAGAAAGTGGCGGTGCTGTTTCTGGATCTGTTTATATCTGGCTTCTTCTCTGCATGGGTGGAGTTCTAACTTTTGTTTGTGGAGCAGTGATGAACTGTGTTCACAGACGATGGTGTTGGGAAGTGTTCCTGATCCCATGCAGTGATTCCACTACAGAACCGGGTCTGTTTTTAATGCACTGCCCTCTGAGGGTCCGAAGATCACCACCATCCAGTGCTGGTTTTGGTTACTGTCCCATGTGTGCAGAGGGTTCTCCGGGTTCTCTGGATCTGTTAACGATGGTATGTGGTGTAGATGATGATCAGCTCCGGGTTCTTTGCTGTGTCGTGTTGAGGAACGTTCTTCTTGAACTGCTGCTCTATTTGGCGGTGCAGTCTTTCACAGACTGGTGGCCCCGCCCCATCTTTACTCCTGATAGACTCCGCCTCTCTGGTGCTGTTACTGACCGGTTACCAGTTAACCTGATTAGCTGTGAGATGTTCCACCAGGGGCTTTTACTATTACAGAACAGTCTCTTGTGGCTCCTGTACCGACTTTTTAGGAACATGTTGCTGCCTTCAAATTCAAAACGAGCATATATTTTTCATAAAACAAGAAAAATTATTTTATTTTATTTATTTTCTATTAATTTCTTTAACTAGTATTTTAGTTAAATATAGGATTTAAATGATTTGCACATGATGGCATTCTAATTTTATTGTACTTTATGAAAACAGGGTTGTATATTTTATATATATATATTTAATTTATATGTTAATATATATTAATTAAATAAATAGCAGGGTGATTTTTGCACAGCACTGCAGGTAATTGGTAGGTGAACCTCATAAACTGGTCAGCGTCAGTGGGAAAAGCAGCGGTCACACACACGTTTCCCTCTCATATGCCCATGTAGGTGCTTAGGTGATCTTTATCTATTCCGAAGTGCTCTTTTCTTTACTCGGACACTGCCGCGCAGCCTGGTAAGCTGATTATGTAACCCGGTCCGATGTAACCGAAGCCTCCGGCCGGCCCGTTTAAATGTCATAGCCTCAGATAAACACACGACTGACTGCAGGTGTCTGTTTTTCCCCCTGCAGGGAGACTCCGGGGGTCCTCTGGTGTGCCGGCAGTCCCAGGGCCGCTGGTTTTTAGCCGGAGTGACCAGCTGGGGTCACGGCTGCGGCCGGAGCAGCTTCCCCGGGGTTTACATGCGCGCCACTGCCGTCAGGGAATGGATATCAACACACCTGCCTTTTTAAAGGACCTACATCTTAACACTCTCCACCCCGAGAAATGACGTGTGAAGAGCTTTTTTAGGGATCAAAAAGCATCCAGCCACCTGTTTCTGTTCCTGTGCCTTTATGTAAATGAGCTCTGTCCTGATTGGCTGTCCTATATTGTTGCTTGTTCTGAATGCAGTCTGGGCTGGAAAACTCCAGAATGAGCTGAAATGCAACAAAATGCCTGCATGCTCTAATACACCTTTGGGCAGCATTTGGCTTTGAGTACGGTGCACCATGACATTGTCTGAGCAACCTTAAGCACCATCACAGCGTATTTCCATCCGGAGTCGTATTCATTTTTGGCTGAGTTGATGACAGAAGAGTCAAACCCCTCCGAAAAGCCTTCCCAATGAATCTCTGCACTGTTGTCCTGGAATATGTCTGTGCTATCAGGGAGGAAGAAATCCATTGATGGGATAACCTGATCATTCAGGTGGTCAGCTGAGCCTCGACCGGACCAACAAAGCCCTCCCATATCATAACACTGTCTCCAGAGGCTTGTACAGTGGACACTACACATGTTGGCTGCATCACTTCATGTGCTTCCCTTCTTACCCTGATGCTCCCATCACTCTGGAGTAGGGTCAGTCTGGACTCATCAGACCACATGACCTTTCTCCATCACTCCATAGTCCAGTCTTTATGCTCCCTAGCAGAATGAAGCTGATTACTCACACTAACAAGTGGACATGCAGCTGTTTAGTCTCGGTCCTGTGAGTTCTGGTCGTGATTCAGTCCGATTAAGTGATCTCCAGTCACGCTCATTCAGGATTTTTTCTCCGTGATGTTGCTGGTTCTCCACCCTCCTTCCAGGTGTTAATGATGCGCTGGACAGTTCTGAACCCGATTCCAGTTATTCCAGCTCGGCATGCTTAGCTGTTTTCTTTGTTTGATCCAGGACAGTAATTTGACCCTCTGAAACTCAGTAAGACCTTTTCCATGAGCTCTGGTTTCGGGGGGACGGGGTATTTATATGGGATATTAATAATGATGTTTACATTCAACTCTTATTTCAATAAAGTGCGGATTTGGGGTTTTCCACAGGATGGGCCCCTTAAATAAAAATAATTAATAAAAATCAAGGAACATGTTTTTTTTCATGATATGGACGGACTGAGAAACTGTACCACTGTATTTACTGTAGCCAGCGTTTCTGCCCTCATACGGGCCGTGTTATAACTTGTGAATATTTACTTGAAAAGTGTTTTTTGTGTTGTAAAGTGAAACTGAGCTTGTTATAGGCGCTATACACATCAAACGATTACTATTTATTTTCTGTATTTATTAATAATAATGATATGAAATTTAAACTCGTAAGAAAATTAAAGATTGTTGTAATTAAAGGAAACGTGTTGGAGCTGGTTAATTGGTGTGTATGTGTGCATACCCCTAGTTAGGAACAAAATAATAAAAAAAAAGTGATATCAAAAAAGTATATAATTTAAAATGTATATATATATTTAAAAAAAAAAATATATATATATATATATATATATATATATATTTACAATTATTTATATTTTTATATTGAAATATATTTTATTTTTTATAAATTTATAAAGTTATTATTAATATTGTACATTATTATAATGTTGATTTAATTGCAAACTATTTGGCAAAATAAGTATTTTTCTGTGTTGTATTCCATTCGAACAGGTTATGAAACAATCGCTAATATACTATAATTATTATTTTTTCTTGTAAATTGATGAATTTGGTATGTAAAGTTTATTATAACTTCATTCTTCATTTCCACAGCTTGCTCAGGCATTATATATGGTAGGACGGCGACGATTAATCGACTTAATTGACCAAAATCGAGAAGTCGGTGACATAATTTCCTCCATTTAAGTCCTGTAGTCGTAGAATTTACTTGCAACAGACAACAGAGTGCACAAAGCACAGAAGAATGCACTGTCTACATTTAAAACTTTGATTTTTTCCTGTACTTGATTCAGAGAAAACTGATTTAGTTATGTTATATTTTATTGCTGCTACTTTATTGCGCATCCAATAACAATATTGGACTTTGATTATCCTCTGTATTAAGTTAATTAAAGCAGGGAGTTGTTGAATAACGTGTTCATCTTTACTGTCTGCATTGTTAGCTAGCAAATGCATAAAACAGCATAAAGCTAAATTTAAAAGCTGACAACTACATAAGACATACTTGGTAACTGAGCGATTCATAATCCGAATAATCGAGTATTCGTTTCAATAATAAATACATTATTTGACTATTAAAATAGCTGCTTGTCACAGCCCTAATATACTGTATGAACCCTGTGACGAGGAACAGGATGAGCAGATTACAATCATCTACATTAATCTGCAAACTGATATTATATTATTAAACCTGTGATTCCAAACTGTGGAACGTTACAGTAGCTCACCCTGCGTATGGTTTACTGTTATACTGTATGTCATAATTTCTTTATTCCACCTTAAAACATTGCAGGTGCTGTTTATTGGCGCAAACACCGAACACCTGTTACTGAACACGTCACACTAACCCACCTACACAACTGCAATTACATTTAACAGCAGGCGAGTCACCCGGAATACTCCGGGACATGAATCTCTGAGCTGCAGCTGAGAGCCGTTTCTGGTGTGGGGGGAATGTCCCGTGAAACGCTGAAAAGGTTGATGGAGGGAAAAAAGACTTTCCCAGAAATCTGACATGCTTCCTTCACAATGTAAGCTGCTTTTATTGCAGGGCGTGCGGTACAGCAATCAGCGTTTGAACAAACCCGCTACTGTAGCCGGGAGATAGTGTGACAAACGAGAATCCAGCTTCCACAAATGCATTTTGTTCTGTGGAGGTAAATAAAGTAGGACTGTTTCGCCCGGTCCTGGTGAAGAGGCTACGATTATGGAAAGAGAGATGCTGCTGAATTCTCTCCTGTGAAAGGAAGTAGGTTTGTGGAGCGGAGGATGGAAAAACGAGACGGCTCTGGGCCCTCAGGGGACGAGCGCAGCATCCACACAAGGACAAGGCCAACGGTCGGCTCGGTTAAATCAATGGACAACAGACTTTACCACGAAGTCAAAAATCTTGCAGTGTGGTTGGAACTGTTGTACAGTTTCTCGTTAGGTCGAGTGTATAACTCTAAGCTCTAAATGTAGGTATTGTGGTATAGACCGAGTCTGTTCTACAGTTTCTCGTTAGGTCGAGTGTATAACTCTAAGCTCTAAATGTAGGTATTGCGGTATAGACCGAGTCTGTTCTACAGTTTCTCGTTAGGTCGAGTGAGGTTTTTTCCAGCTTGTCTAACTTCACAACAATAGCTATGAAAGAACACATTTGTGGGCGGAGCCTGGACAGAACAATATAGTGTAAAGCAGTAACGATGCTGACAGGAAGAACGAGAAAACCTCCAGGGAACGTGTGTTGTACACTGCATTTTATAGTTAATGCAATTTTTATTCTTTATAACTAATTATATTCGATTCTAGAACTTTATTCACAAGTTAACGTTGATCCTCCAACATTCAGTTTCACTCATAAATCACTTTAACTGCGGTTAATGAATTTCTGTATCACATGCCTTACATTAAAGTCATAACTGACAACAACTGTCCACGCATTCTTAACAAGCCGAGGAAACAACAGCAAGAACGAAAGTCCCCAAAGATATTCTGAGTCTCGGAACCACTCGATTTCTTTGATGGCTCTTCAAGTACTGGGTGATAAAGGGGCGGGGCCAGTGCATTTTACTGTGCATTTGCGACCCGAGCCTGTAGACCCAGGGGTTCAGGGTAACACTGAGGTCCGGCTGAGTGGATTCTGCATCACATACGCGCCCTTTCCCTCTGAAGTCTCGAGTTGTAGGCGCGAGAGACTGTGTTCCATGCGTCCATATACCGGTCCATGCACATAGCGATGCATTTCTGCAAAGACATCATCAGAATCAGAGTCATTTATGGAGCCAAGCACGTTTTCACATCCTGCTAACAGTATAACTACTGAAATAGATTTAAACCATTCAAGTGGCCTTTCAAAGCTCCCTGGAAATAAACTTATCATGACGTCACCCCGCCTGTTAGGGAAACACATCCATTCAAATACAAAGTCAGGGAAAGCTCATTGGCTCATTTCACTGCTCCTGTCTGTTGTACTCTTTACTACCTGGTGATGTGGCACTGGCCTGCCTCAGGGGGGCGCTTTAGCAAACAAAGACGAAGCTGGGGTTGATCAAGCAGATACAGTGAGCGTCTGGTTCATAAGAACAAGGTGAAGCAGCAAACACACAGGACAACACAGCTACAGACTGGCAGAGGACCAAAACCACTCTCTACTGACCGTGATGAGCACCACCTCATTCCAATGTCCCTTAACCACCGTAAGATGACCTCAAGTGACCTACAGAAATACCTATATTTAGAGTTATACACTCGACCTAACGAGAAACTGTAGAACAGACTCAATATTCAACCACACCGCAAGATTTTTGACTTCGTGGTAAAGTCTGCTGTCCATTGATTTAACCGAGCCGACCGGTGAAATGCACAGCGAGCATGGTTCTAAAAACAGGCTTCTGGAGGGTCATTAGTGATTTTCTACATAAACAGATCTAAATACAATATTTGATCTGGAATTTGGGAGACGTGTTTCCAGTAGTGTATAGAATACAGAGAGCTGTACATATACACACATACATATATATCATATATATATCAGTTCCTCTAGTTGTACAGTTTCTGGGTTTGTGTTGGACCAAAATGAGCAGTTCTGTTTGATTCTATACACTACTAGAAACACGTCTCCCAAATTCCAGATCAAATATTGTATTTAGATCTGTTTATTTAGAAAATCACTAATGACCCTCCAGAAGCCTGTTTTTAGAACCATGCTCGCTGTGCATTTCACCCCAGCCACCGCTCGCCAGTCTCTCTGTAGGTCACTTGAGGTCATCTTACGGTGGTTAAGGGACATTGGAATGAGGTGGCGCTCATCACGGTCAGTAGAGAGTGGTTTTGGCCCTCTGCCAGTCTGTAGCTGTGTTGTCCTGTGTGTTTGCTGCTTGACCTTGTTCTTATGAACCAGACGCTCACTGTATCTGCCAGTAAAGTTAGAACCCAACCTTCTGTTCCTCACTAAGAACCTGCTGTACATGTGGAGATGCTGATTTAAGAAGAAACTGGAGTGGGCTCTTATTTATTTCCAAAGCTGTATATACTAATACACACACACAAACGTTTATTTATTTATATTTTATATATATTTATATAATAGTATATAATTACACTCGCTGTCAAAAGAACAGCTGCACCCAGACAGAATCAATCCATAGGAATGAAACTTGGTATGTAGGTTTGACATTGTGAGACATGCTAATGATTCGCGTTTCACGCTCGACTGTGCATGTGACTTAAGCAAGGACGGACCTCATCCCTGTACCTGACTGACCCAACAGCCACGATTACAGACATTCAGCGAGCAGTGATGCCTCCAGTGATGCAAAATCTGCAGGAACTGTGTGAGGATGTTCAAGCTGCATGGGATGGATTATCACAGGACACCATTAGGAACCTCTACAGCTCCATGCCGAGACGTCTGGCATGTTGGGTTAGCAAACACGGCGGCTCGACGCCATACCGAGAGACAGACTTCTGTATGTGTAGCTCAATAAATATTGATCATATCAGTCTAAATTTATCATCAGTTATTGATCCTGGGAACCTTTAATATAGTAATATATAACATTTATAGATATACTGCTTTGTCCTCCTCACTGAAGCGGTGGTAATGGTAGTAAAGATCGGAATACCTGTTCTGAATTGTCCAGCGTGCTTCCTGGCTTTCCGATGCACTTCTTGAAGCATTTATCCGTCATCCTCTGAGAAACGACAAACATGCAAACACAATACGTTACGCACATGGCAACCCAGTACGCTGTGTAAACAAACGCTGCAACCATTCCATTTAAAGCCGTATTACACTGCTGACTCCGCCCACACAAACAAAACACAGGATAAACTATTTTGGTCAAATGAGCTGACCAATGATGGGCAGCTCACAACAGTGAATGACCGCCCATCTGAAAGAAATGCTTTTAAAGGGCCCATGGAAAACTACTACCTTTTAAATCAACAAGATTGATGTAGTACGTAAACATTGTGTCATATACGCTCGTTTTCAAATTGCAGTCTCTGTGACATCACAAAAAATAAACAATGCATAGACATATAACAGCTTATTTAGTGCACATAGGCTTAGCTCCGCCCACTTAGCTGTATTTTAGTTCAGAAGGACAAATTTCAATAAATAACAAACAAATACAAAGGTGAACTGCTCCTTTAACGCGTACCAGCTATAATAAGAAGCTGAGTTCAGTTCAATTATAACTACTGCACAATTTAAGGTGGAACAAGTATTTTTTAATCACCATTTAAGGTGGAACAGGAAAATGGCGAATAAGAAGCTAACTTCAGCTCAACTATAACTGCTTAAATGTAACTGCTGCGGAATTTAAGGTGGAACGGGGAAATTCGAACAAGACGCTGCTGGATAAGAAGCTGACTAAAGCTGAAGACAGTCTTACTGGATTGTAAACGAATCTAATGAACCCGGATTCTGCTGTTTATTCTGCAGTGCGTGTTTCTGTGCTGTGACTGACCTGCAGCAGCTCCTGCGCGTTCGCCACCGCGATCTGCACCTTCACCTGCTCCATTATAGTTCCGGGGTCCATTTTCCCCGAACCCGCTCCGGCGGAGTAATCTGACCCGAAACTGTCCATATTTAGTGTTTACTAATTAATTCTAAGAAACTTTATTCCGCTGTATCCGTTCTGTGAAACTCTCACATGGGCCGGTTCTCTCAATGCCCTTCAGCTGAACCGGAACAACTACTTGCACGGTTTCCTGGCGGAAAGGGTTTGTGGGAAATGTAGTTCGAGTAGCGCATAACGCATTGTAACTATGTTTAATCGTAGTTTTAGCAGTAGGAGTTGTAATTAATTTCTTTATTTATTTTTTGTACTTTTTAAATATATATATATATAATAACTTTGACTTTAAATATAAACATTTTTTGAAAACAGCGAAAAACAATAGCATCCGAGAGCTACGGGGGTCAAATGGAGCCTCCGAATCATACCCCTCACGTCGAGCCAAATATAAAGAAGAATATTCTATCTGTTCTTTAATTAGAAGATTACTTATTTCACTTCTTTTTCATTTCCATTACATTTCCATTAAAACGGGTTGCTGTGTCTCTTGCTACACCCTGGAAGGTAAACCAGCTGTAGCTAGCAGTCCTAATACAGCAGGTGGCGCTGTTTCACCACAAACTATCACAGTCATATTAAACTACAATACACTTCATTGAAGACGTTCTCAGTGAATGCTGACTGGGGCAGTACTGCGTATGAATTTATTTTGTGACATCACAAAGTGTGCCATTTTTAGACCTGTTCATTGAACATTTGAACATTTGAAGTTGAACATTACTGTGAGGATTTGATTGAGTATTAGTGAGGTCAGGTACTGATGTTGGAACATAGCTGTGAGAATTTGACTGAGTATTAGTGAAGTCAGGTACTGATGTAGGAACATTGCTGTGAGAATTTGATGGAGTTTTAGTGAGGACAGATACTGATGTTGGAACATAGCTGTGAGTAACTGATTTAGCATTAGTGAGGTCAGGTACTGATGTTGGAACATTGCTGTGAGAATCTGATGGAGTTTTAGTGAGGTCAGGTACTGATGTTGGAACATAGCTGTGAGGATTTGATGGAGTTTTAGTGAGGTCAGGTACTGATGTTGGAACACTACTGTGAGGATCTGATAAAGTAATAGTGAGGTCAGGTACTGATGTTGGAACATAGCTGTGAGGATTTGATTGAGCATTAATGAGGTCAGGCAGCCGTTGCTGGTATTATGGCTTTTTGTGGGAGCAGACGGCGCGGGTGATGTACACAGTAATATTCATGCTTGATTAATCACATTAATACGTGTGAACGTTCATCTGACCGACTGTTAATGACAAGGGCTGGAAAATACTACAGTAATCATTCTTAAAGGGCCCATATCATCCGCCACGTCATCCTCACACAATACATACACTCACCAACCACTTCATTATAGACACCTCCTCTTATCTACACTCACTGTCCATCTTATCAGCTCCACTGACCATACAGGACACTCTGTAGTTGTACAGTTCCAGACTGTAGTCCGTCTGTTTCTCTGTATACTGTATTACCCTGTTCTTCGATGGTCAGGACCCCCACAGGACCACCACAGAGCAGGTATGATGTGGGTGGTGGATCATTCTCAGCACTGCAGTGACACTGACGTGGTGGTGGTGTGTTAGTGTGTGTTGTGCTGGTGTGAGTGGATCAGACACAGCAGTGCTGCTGGAGTGTTTAGACACTGTGTCCACTCACTGTCCACTCTATTAGACACTCCTACCTTGCTGGTCCACCTTGTAGATGTACAGTCAGAGACGATAGCTCATCTGCTGCTGCACAGTGCAGTGTTGGTCATCCTCTAGTCCTTCATCAGTGGTCACGGGACCCAGCCCCAGAAGACACTGCCCGCTGGTGCTGCCCACAGGACGCTGCCCGCAGGATGGCACCTGTAGGACGCTGCCCACAAGATGCTGCCCACAGGACGCTGTTGGCTCGATAGTTTTGGTTGGTGGGTGATTCTCAGTCCAGCGTTGACACTGAGGTGTCCAGCAGTGCAGTGTAGTGTTGGTCATCCTCTAGTCCTTCATCAGTGGTCACAGGACGCTGCCCATAGGATGCTGCCCATAGGATGCTGCCTGCAGGATGCCGCCCACAGGGGCGCTGCCTGCAGGACGCTGTTGGCTGGATAGTTTTGGTTGGTGGACGATTCTCAGTGACACTGAGGTGTCCAGCAGCACTGCTGTGTCTGATCTACTCACACCAGCACAACACACACTAACTCACCACCACCACGTCAGTGTCACTGCAGTGCTGAGAATGATCCACCACCCACATCATACCTGCTCTGTGGTGGTCCTGTGGGGGTCCTGACCATTGAAGAACAGGGTAATACAGTATACAGAGAAACAGATGGGCTGCAGTCTGGAACTGTACAACTACAGAGTGTCCTGTATGGTCAGTGGAGGTGATTACATGGTGGGCCCTTTAAGTCCGCCAAGGCTTTCACTCCTCTGATCCTTTAATGTATTTTTTATTGACTTTATTCTTTTGTTATTGCGACCACGCCTTCTCTGCTGTGATTGGATGTTTCATATTTGCATATTTATGAGAGAGACTCCCAGCAGCTTCACTGGGAGGCGGAGCTTCAACACTGAAACCGAGCAAAGCACACGGTGTCCCTCAGTCTCAGCTCAGAGGTCAGAGAGTGAATGCTTCACAGACTGGATCTGACTCTGTTAGTGCTCAGAGAAAGTGAGACATGTGACTTGTGGTCATTTTCAGAGGGGACAGTCTGAGGAACGCACACAGTGTAAAACTGACCTGCGCGCTTCTTCCTGTGGTCAGGAGAGGAGAAGGTAAGAGAGCGTGTTGCCGCTGCCGGGCTCGGAGTTCACTCAGTCACCAGCTGACCTGAGGTCAGTCAGTGTGGAGTATGTACTTCAGATTAAATAGCCTTCTGTGGGCACAGATCAGCTTTATAACGCTGTGCACGAGACTCCGCCGTGCACGTGCTTTGTTTGTTTAATTAAATGTGGAGGTTAATATATTTTCTTTATGGTCTTTATGGGGTTTTATAAGTTGTGTTATGGTCAGATTAGCTCAGTTTGGTAATGCTGCTAGTGCTGCAGTGTGCTGGTCTGTCAGGCCTCTATGTGTCTGAAGGTTTAGAAGTTGTTACATTGGTCAGTCTCGGTGTTAGGCTCCTAGCACTCTCTCCTGGAGTCTAGAAGCTCGGTAAAGGTGTAACAGTGTGCTGTAGAGTATGTGTGTTGTATTATAACGCAGGCGCCACAGCCAGGACCCAGTTTGGCTCTGAGTTTAGCCACATGCAGATGTGGATCCTGTGTTCTGGCAAACATTAGGAGAGAGAGAGAGACAAAGAGTGAGAGAGAGACAGAGAGAGAGAGAGAGAGAGAGAGAGAGAGAGAGAGAGAAAGAAGAAAGAGTGAAGAGAGAGAGAGAGAGAGAATGGAGAGAAAGAGAGGAAGGGAGAGAGAGAGAGGTATAACAGACAGTGAGAGAGAAAAAGAGGGTAGAGAAAATGAAGAGAGAGAGAGCATGGGGAAAGAGGGAGAATGAGGAGAGAAAGAATGGGGAGAGAGAGAGAGAGAGAGAGA